>NW_010586478.1:254218-307682 GCF_000705375.1 Tinamus guttatus
AAGTAATCCTGCCATCTGACTGCAGATATCTCTGTCTCTCTGTCTTAGTTAGAAAATTGTCTTTCCCAGGATATGAAGAGATATATGAAACAAATAGAAACTTCAGTGGTAGCTGATACATATGTTAGACTTTAGCTCTCTAATCACCTGCTAGAGTAAATGATAGTATAGAGAGGTAAAACAAGATCTGTATTATAGTGTGGATCTCTGACATTAATGTCTAGCATGAGAGCAGGTGTGAATAAACTTGGTTGCTTGTATGGATGGGGATAATTTGAAAGAGATGAAAAAGAATATATAAATTATGCCCCCGAAATACTTCTTTTTGTCCAATGTCTAAATTGGAATTTTGGGTAGATAGTTCATAGATTTTTTTTTTTTTTATGGTGTGGAGATTAAATCTATCCTATGTATCTGGCATTAAAATACCCATCTAGTTCTCATCTTCCTTTCATTAGCTAGTTTAAAGAAAGGCTGTCATGCAATTGAAAACATAGTTACTCACACAGTTATTCACCACTGTGAACTTCTGAATAATTAACAAACCCTTTGCTAAACAACACAGACTAACCTTTCCTACTTCTAGTGGAAGGGAAATATTTTGGAATTGCTCTTCCATTAATAGTTCAGTGATCAATATACACTTATTTTAGATAACTATATATAAGCAAGCTGAACGTTCCAGTGTGATTTCCAAAATAGTAATACAAGAGCTCCATTGATCTTCCCAACAGAAAGCTAAATAATGCATCAGGTAATCAATGAATTCCTCTAAAGTAAAATTTTAAGTTTGGATACCTCAAATGAGGCATAAAATCAATATACAGATACCCATATGATTTCTTGAGGTGCTTAGCAAAGTCAGCTCTCAGTAAGCTCAAAAAACCCATGATTCAGCTGCCCAAATACAGACTTGTGGTGACATTTGGGACACAATGTCAAGATCTCAGCAAGGACCTATGGGAGACCCTGCCCTCCAGGGCGTTTGGAAATACAATGGATCGCAGAGAGTAGCTGATATCCTCAGGGTGCAGCAGAGAATGGAGGAGGTAGGACCTGGAAATCTGCTCCGTTTCTGCAGAAGCCATGCTATAAGCAACCAAGTCAGAAGACTTTAGCCTCAGACATCAGAGTAATGCACTTAATGCCTTAATGTAAAGCACTTTGGAGATCTATGTGGTCTCTTACACTAATGGAAATTGCTGTTAACATTTAATATCTTTAATAAAACATCTAGTCTCCATGGGATTGTAATTGTACATAAAGAGAACAGAGAATGAACAAGCGCAGCACAGACTGCAGGCAAGTGAGATCAGCTTAGGTTTGTCGATGCAGTGGAAGACAGGGCTTCAGAGAGAGCAATGCAGTGGTCTTTGATACCAGGAACACTTTAACCTTCCTCTGCTAAGTGCTATCACATAGGGAGGGTTTTGAGGCACTTCAAGGAAAAAATTCCTATCATAAAAGTTCCTGTCATAATAGAGATACGGAGCAATAGTTATTTAACAACGCATAATTATATTACCAAGTAATTAAAACATGTGAGTTACAAAGAAAATACTATTTGCAATCACTTGTGTGGTTACCAGTTACCAGCTAGTGAGAGGAATTATAAATAACCTTAGATGATAAGGAGTTAGACTTGGTGTATTAAAGTTATTAATACAATTTATAGGCAAAATAGAAGGAAAAACTCCTTCACTTCTGAGTTTACTCAGCTATGTCTTTCTGCACTATTCCCTCAGTCCACTTATCCTGTGTGACTTATTACAATACTTTCATTTTTTTCTTTCTCTCCTCATCCTTGTCCTCAGGGTCTTGTCTTTTGCAGATACATTATGTTACTATACAGCATAATCCTACAGTCCCAGTGAATCCTCTTTCTCTCATCATTAATCTGAACAAATAAAGATTCCTCAGTGCCTCTCCTTCAGCTTCTGTTTCTATCCTCTGCTATCAGTCTCTTCACCAGCACGGCTCTGCAAAACAGTTGCTTATGAAAAAGAAATTTATATATGAGATGAATACTTCCTTTGTAAGACTGTTAGGATTTGCTTATATGTCCCCATTCATACTTGAGGAGAACCTACAACATTGCTATTAATTTTTAAAATGAGATGTTTAACATAATTTCCCATCATATGTCTTGGCAGGCATGCTCATGGTCAGGTGGCCACAAGTGGTTTGCCTGATATTCTTCCCAATCAGATTAAGAAGTATTTCTAGACCATATTTATATTAGTAAATTAAGCGGGGCCAAGGCACAGACAAAAGTTTTGCCATACAGTCCTCTGCATCAGTAAACTCTCAACATTGTCCTAAGGAAGGTGTTGTCCCACCATAACTTGCATTCTTTCAGACAGTTGGGGGAACCTTGCATGATACAGGGACTGCTCACAGTTAGCAGCTGGGATACAACACCAAATCCATTGGTGTCTCATTAACAAGATCCTTGGAAATGTAGTTCACCTGCAGCCTTTGCTTATAGTTCACTTGGTTTTGTTTGTTTGATTTTTATACGATTTTAAAAGAAAGAAGAGCAAATCATTCCAAACAGGTATGCTTCTTCCCAGCATTTCAAATCTGTGGCACCCCAGCTGAAAATCCAAGAACAACCCTTTCAGTTTCAAGGAAACCCCAGACTAAACTACAGACTACTCATCAAGGCAGAGAATCTATTAGCAGAGCAAACTGGATGATTGGACTCGCAGTCATTAATGATCACCCTGTTCAGCTACCAGTCCAGTGATGAACCCATGCCTTGTCAGTGAGGACGATGGAGTTGTTCTTTTGCAGCTCCTCTTTTGTTGCTACTGAAGCAGATGTAACTAGCACATCTTGTAATCTTTCCTGTAGACCTTTTAAAAAGTCTTAGCCTCTTATGGCTAAGGCAGCCATTTATGTTGTTAGCCTAAGATTAAACCTATATTTATACTTCTCTCTAGATGAAGCATCTCTGAATATCATGCAAACTACAAAGGCTTTAAATAAACATTTTTGAAAGAATCAAGTACCCATTTAAGCTAATAATTGTTCAGTGATAAGGATGAACTTTTTGGGGAAGTTTCATGTCTAACAATTACTTCTATCTACTATTTTTTAATCTGTTCCCCTAGATTAGTTCTTTTCAAATATTCTCTTCTGGAACATGTTAAACTTTAACAACAAATGATATCATTACCTCACAAATACAATTTATTTCTTGGTAAAGGAATGTTAGTTCACAATTTTGTCATTGACACTATTCTTTTTGTTCATTGTTTGTTCCCTATTTTTACTTCCTACGCAACTCATAGCCACAATGTTAAAATTTTCATCAGATAAATGTAGCTTAAGAGGATGGATAGGCCTGGCATGGCTAAAGATACTATAGCTTTCACTTTATCACTATTCAGTAAAGTACCTATATCTTTACTAATAAAATAAACTTATTGATAAAGTACCAGGATCTGCCTTGTTCATGTCCTCAATGATCTGAATCAGAACAATGACTTTGCCAGTGACAGTGGATTTTTAGAGATACTGAAAAGAAATGTTGAGTAAGCAGAGTAAGTGCAATGTGTTCTGGACAAACATGATTTAATATCCCTACTATAGTCATAGCGTGGGTGTAACATCCATGTGTGCAGAGCGTATGGGGTTTAGTAAGTCCTCAGTGTTTTGAACACACTAGTCACGAGCTATACAGAAGATTTCACAGATTAAAAAAGAGGCAACCCTAAGTATTTTCTCTAACATCAGCTAATCATAGCCATGGCACTGTGAAGCACCCAACCACATTCTTCCCTTATAGATCCTGCTTTCGCTTTGATCTACTTTCAAAGTGTTTTATAAAAGACTTTTCAGAATGCTAAGGCCCATGTCTTAATATATATGCTGCCATAATGATATTTCCTTTATCCAGTACATTCATGACAAGTTTAAGGGATTAGTGTGATGCAATTTTCTTCTGCAAGAGTCAGGCTGGCTGGGGCCTCTCTTGAGATATCCTCCAGACATTCCTTATTTTGGCAACACTTGTTTACATATGACATTTACTGCCTTCTTCTCCTTTGGAACATTGGCTATTTTGAAGAGAGACTGCACATTTTTTAGAAGAACTTTTTCCACACTTATGTTGCCTTAGAACTCCCGGGTGCATTTGGTATGGTGATTTTTTTCACTTTAAGTTAATATTTCTTCTCCTGACATTTCGATATCTGAAAATATTTCCGTTTCAATGCCAGGAATGAGTGAGTTCAAGGTAAGTATTTACACGACAGTCTCCTCCATGATATGTATACAAAAAAAAAAAAAAGTTAAGTTTCTCATCAATGTGCCTATCCTCCTTAGTAGATCCCTTTTGCCCCTGATGATTCAGTGAAATTATTGATCTTTTGAAGACTTGCTGATTCACATTTGTTTTCACACCATTAGCATTTTTTTTCTTTGAAATCCATCTCGGCCTTTCCGGTTTTCTTCTTACTTAATGGCTGTCTACTTAATTTATGTTCTTCTTTATTGGCTTCATTAGGGTCAGATAATAAAAGATTCCTGTTTGACTCATTTTACTATTTAGATGTCATCATTTCATCATGTCAGGTAACTTCTGGCTTTTCTTTTGTTCCTCTTTTTCTCTCTCGTTTGTGCTTCCTACTTCCACCCCAGACTTGACTTGTAGGATTTTATATATATACATGTAGATGTGTGTATATATATATATTTGACTTCAACAGTTGCTTTATTTTTAACTGTGGAATATTTTGTCCAATTTTTCAGTTTATTGAAATCTCCCTTGTGAAGTTTGGTGCTACATGGCTCCTTCTGGTATCCCTCCTGTGTCCAAGTGTGGAACTGAGCCAACTCGGTTCACACATTTTTCAGAGGCTCATGTCTCTGGCCTGAGAAAACTTCCCCCTCCATAAGTGATTCCTGTCTCCCACATGCCCTGCCCTTCTGATGAAAGACACTATCCCAACCCAAATTTGGAGGAGATGAGAAAAGGTCTAAGATCCAGACATCCCAGTTGACTCACTGGTGTCTCAATAACAATTTCATCTTCTTCAGTGCTTTAATGTCTTGTGGCTGGTGGACTGCAGAAAGGAATGATTTACAAGTCATTCTTCTACAGCAGTGAGGCAGTTAGCTAAGTGAAAGCTTCTTCAATAGATCACTTGTCATTATTCAAAATCCTTTCTTACAAAGACTTCTTAGATTATTCCTATGTACTACCTATGTACTCCTAAGAGAAAAATCAGGAAGAGCAAGGATGTCACTTGCAGGTCTGCATATTCCACATCCCCTTCAATCAACCCGGTTTTCAGATAGACTCTACCTACTGCCTGTGAGAGAATTGCTCAAGAAAGGGGAACTTAGAGAAAAACAGAGCCTAAGAGAAGTTATGGCACTACAGAGGCTTGCTTGAGGTGAGAGACAGTTACTACTTCCAAGATGGTTGGTATGTGCAGAATCTACTTCTCCATGATTTCCTTGGCAACACAGTCTGCCATCCTAGCACATACTAATAAGAGTAAATGAAGAGTGGAGCAGAACAGAGACACCATGGTCAAACTTTTCTGGCTTCGAAGACACCACAGCCGAACTCTGTTGTACTCCCTGCAGAGGTGGCAACCTCGTCGTACCGTGCAGCTGATAAGCCACATGGTGTGATGTCTGGTGCTGGGCCAACAACAGTGGCAGATCAGTCCCTTCCGATAGGCTCTGTTCAAACTTCTCCTCCTTCTAATCTCATTACAATACCAATACACAATGCCATTCCACTGAGCACAACTGCTCACTAGGCATGCTCTTTTGGTTTTTCAATTAACTCAGGAGACTTTTTTAAATCAATGAATAATGAAAGTAAATATGACTAGGGTCACTCAGTCTCCACCTAGATATAAAAGAAAATATATAAAAGGCGAACTAAGGAAGGATATGGTAGGAAGGAAGAATGGGATAAGAACTGGGAAGGAAGAATGGGATGATAAGAATGAAGGAATATGAACTAAAGAAGAAGGAAGAGGAGAGAGGGAAGATTCCATCATAACTTCTGAATCAGTCGACAGGCTGGACCCCTTTCCTCCCCTTGGGTCAGGACACTGCCTGAGGAGACTCCTCAAGATTGAGAGCCCTCCCCCATCTTCTGAGTGAGTGATGATTGCACATTTGTATGCTAGCCACTAGCATACTGTAGTAGAGAATTTCCTATACTCACATCCAAACCTGTTTTCCAAATGTTGCATTTGAATGAATTGTGCTGTTTGTGAATCCGACCAATTGTTCTGAAGGCAATTGGACCTACAGTCAACAGACTGTTGGTGAATCCGATACTGCCAGAGTCGAGCTTACAGTTGATCACACTATTTGGGAACTCGATTCGCTCCTAGAAAGGCGATTGGACTGAGTCAGCAGACTGTTGATGGATCTGATACTGCCAGAGTTGGGCATATAGCTAACAGTATTTGGTACCCCCACTAAGAGATGAGCCCAGCCACCCCCAGTCCCTCTAACCTTTGAGGATCAGCTGGAACACAAGGGGATTCATCTCTTGCCAAATTTGCCCCCCCATCCAACCACAACACTGCCCCAACCGTTCAGAGCTGTAATGTGGACGGAATTGTGCCTAGACTACTAATGCATTTCACTGAACAGGTCCACCTGCTTGTTTCAAGTAGTAATTATACTTTAGGGAAAATGGAAGATGCATTTTTTTCCATTTCATAGAATTGAAAAATAAGCTCTGAGCTTTACAATGGATGTCTCACCTTCAACTTTACGGATACTTTTGATATGATAATATTGCTGTTTCCATCCACAGAATTTTTAAAACCAGACTCCTGCTTTCTTGGACTTGAACAAATTAACGGGATTCTTCCCTTCTGTTTTGAAAAGAGAAATATGTGGCCGTAGATTGTCCTAATGGTCACTCCGAATGACATGTTTGCTTACAGCAATTTGTGCAAATCGGAAATCCACTTTTCTGTATGGGAAATGAAATTATTTCCCATGTTGATACATTTCTCTGGGCAACTGAAATAAATAGATAGTTCATGCTTCTTGGAACCATGCTGCAGGCTGCCCCCGAACCTATCTGTTATTACTTACAGCTAGTCAGTCAATCATCAGCTGTGAACCAGTGTCGGGCAAGGTGATGGCTTTGTTGTGGTGTAGTAGCTGTGTAGCTGCTTGTGCCCTTAGAAAGCTGATGTGAGTTACTGCAGAGAAGGCCAACCTTAAGGTAAGGGCACAGCCCCCTGGCACTCAGGCATAGAGGCAGCGCATACCTCGTCCAGCCCCCTTCATTGTCTGCTTGCCTGATGCAGTAATTTGGCCTGCTGAGTGCATAGCATGGATTCATTTCTCTGTTACAAATCTCCTGAGTCATCTACTCCTCCCTTTCAGTTTAATTTTATTTTTTTCAGTCTCACATCATTTATCACCAAAGGTATGTCTCATTACCATATATGAAAAATATTCTCAATTGATTATATTATATGTAAAGAGAAGACAAATGTTAGTCACCCATGGAACTTTATTATTATAAAATCAACATCTGTCTAGAAAGTTGTTAATTTTCAGTATTACATTTCTCATTATTTTACACAGACTATGTGGAGAATTTCTAAATGCAGGTGGTAAATGCAGTTTGTCACGAATTGCAAACAGAAAGTTATTTTAGAGTTAACAGTTCTGTTTCACGCAGCTTTATCTTGCATACAGCCACTGTATAATGAATTTAGCAATGTTTTACACAGTATTAAAATCTAGTTCACTCTAAATAGGAACAATGAAAAGAAGGAACTGTGAAACGTGTGAATTCAATATATTTACAGTGACATGAATGTTATAATATTTATTTTGCATGTTGTTAACTTTTTAGTCTTGAAAGACAATCTTTTCTGTGGCCAAAAAGAAAGATTTTTTTTTTTTGTGAGCTAAGGCTAATAACAAAGCATGAGCGAGATTATAATTGTATGCTTTCCACAAGGAAGCATCAATAGTCTGAATGAATTTATTCAGTCTATTAGAAGAGCTATTATAAATTATTTATAACATAAGTATAATTAAAACATTACCCAGAGGCTTTTCATTATTACTTTTTGACTCGTATCTTCCCTCACAGTCTCTGCCCTTCCAATAGTAATTTTATATCTACCAGCATAACGGGCTACTGATACATTTGGACTGCTGGTAGAATTTTAGTAGCAATTCAGCACTGTCTCTGTTCTCAAGAATTATAACTAGGGCCAGAGATAACATTGACATCAAGAAATAATTCTTATAAAAGGCCATGGACAAAAAGAAAGTTTCTAAATCTTATGTATGTGATCAGCTAAAATAGAGATATCTTATTTTTCTTAAATAAGGTAACAAGGATAGAATGTTTTTAAAGGTATGTGATAGCTCAATCATTCCAAACAATGGTTCCAGGGCCACAAGGACAAGACTCTACGTCAGTAGTAGGAGGTTGCCAGCTGCTCTCTGCTCAGTGTAGGTGTCAAAACCTCTGTAGCTGGGTTTGGGTCCAGGAGAAGCAGTGAGGGTGCTGGATGCATGCAGGAGAAGAGTATGTGTTTGGCCACCAGTGCTTTGCCCATCCTGAGGCTTAATAGAAGAATCTCCGTGCGAAAGTTCGTGACTGGTACAATGCAAATGTTCAAAACAACTTATCTGAATGGTCTTTTAAATAAGCAAATACAGTCATTTATGTTCCTGTAGACGAGGAAAAAGAAATTTCTGCATGTGAAGAAAACTTGTATAATTCTTTTTTTTCTTCAAAAAATTCCTTGAAATAGGTGGTTCATCTTGTGAACCACTGCTTGCTATATTAAATAATATATTTATCCTTATCTTACACCAAGGAATAGATAAGAAATGAAAACAAGAGAAGCCATCCCATGTATTTGATCAGAAAAGACTGACCCTTTTACTGATACAAAGCACAGATCCTGCCCTTCTTGTCACCAGCACCTATAAAAGAACAGGGAAATGCATTCTGTTCTTTAGAAATCACTGCACCTTACACCAAGGATACCATCACATGGAAGGTCATTGTGGTGTGCTGAGACTGAGGGAGAGGATGGGCAATGCCATGATGACATGGCTCTTACCAGTGTGAAGAAAAAAGACTTGAAAAAGAAAATCTGCTGCATCTTTGAAAGCCAGCAAGAGTGTGTGCTTATGCCTAGAAGCGAAAGGAGAGCAGAATAAGGAACCGTGATTATGAGACAACAGTGTTTTGCAGAACTGCTTTTGGAGTGGGTCAGGCCCCTGCCATGCTTTGCCCAGGGCTAAGTCCAGAGCCTTAGTCTAGTATTATGAAAATAATCAAAATGTTTCAAAAAATATTTTGAAAGTGTGCATGCATCTGTCTCATATGTCATCTTCACTCAGTTTAATTTCCATAACATGCTTGCAAAATGTACATAAGAATAGTCTTTATATTCTGAATGTAATTAAAAAAGAAAGTTTCTATTATCATGACTCAAGGAAAGGTATTCCTCTTGCGCCAGGCTTCTTGGTAAGTGATGGAATCAGTATCACGCATAGACTGCATTGAGAATTAAATTCTGTTTCAAAGGGGAAAAAAAAGCATTTACAAATTGACTAGCTTTTCATGGATTGCTTATATAACCCACGGACAATTCAATATCTTTTTTGAAAATGCATTTTAGAAGAAAAATATTTCAAAAAATACTCCAAAATAAATCAATGAAAATAAGAAAAGAACAAAACTTTACATACACTTAAAACATTCAGGAGAGTTATTTTTTTTTTCTTTTCAGTCCTTTGGTAATGAATTCAATAATAATATCCCATTTCCATGAAACTAGTAGCCATTGTACTATTAGGACTGTTTTAATATCTCCTACAAATAAATAGTTTTTACTTTTGCCTGTGTATTCCCATAATTGTAAATGCCCAATTGTACATGCCCAAGTGTTTTCTGCTTTTTCAACAATAAGGCAAAGGAATGGTCGAGGATGATCAACAGCCAGATGAAGTAAACATACATCAGCTGGGGCTATGTCCTTAGCCCAGGCAGCGAGAACCCCCCGAGTGCACCCTGCATGAGCAGTCACTTTTGTACATCCAGTTCTCACCAGTGTTTGCTAATAGCTGAAGGACTAGTCCATGTGCCCCAAAACTTAAGCATGAGCTAGTGTGGTTGGCAGAAATGCCCTGGATGTGAATACGATCACTACTGTCATATACTTTCAGGCACTTGGGTTGACTTCTCCTGTGATTTATTAGAATTTATCAGAAAGATTGCAGAAAATACTGTTAAAAAGTGAAGATGACAACTAGTGGAAAATTTCTGTATACCCTCTTACCCTACAATCATGCAGAGAGCCACATAGGCAAAGGACTCGACCCTGCAGCTACCCCTTTTGAATTGAGAAGAATTTGCATGTAAACTTCACACACTTTGCATAATAAGGCATGTGAACCAATTTTTGAGTGCTGATATTTTTTACTTAACTATCATCTCTTCTTCCATCTATCCATCCACCCATCTATCACAATGTATTCGCAGAGAACACCTGGTAAATATCAAGCGCCACAAAAAATATGAGGAGGTTGCTGATATATCAGTAATGAGAACATCTTGTAATCTAAGAGAAAACAGAGAAGATTTGGAAGCTTGAAATTGTAGCGGGGCTGCACAGTAATGTAGCTGCTAATAAATCATGTGTCTGAGCACATTGCAATATGACAGTGGAAGGTGGACTGGGACTACAGCCAGTCTAGCTCTCCCCTTCCTATTCCCAAATCTGGTAAAAGAGTATAAGGCATTGAAATTACTAAAACTTTTCTTACTAAACTCAGTAAGTAATTTCCTTGCTGGGTTGCTCAGTGATGAACAACTCAGCTAACTTTAACTTGGGTTAAACGGGGCTCCAATTTTGTTCAGAAATCTAAAGAAAAAATTATTTAAGCTGAACTTAACTTAAGTTGAACTTTTGATTGTTCTCAATTCCTTCTATCTCCAGATTGGAAGTGAGATGCTAAGAGTAAATAAGAGAGCTTTGGGAACAGACACGGAATTCGAAGCACCATTTCACATTCTTTCATGTTGCTCTGGAAACGTCATAACTCCATGTAATTTGGTGAGAAACAGTAATTAGGATAGGGAAACCAAGGCACAGAAGTTATCCAATTATTCCAAGGCCGCACAACAAGTAGGTGATAAAGTGAAATAAGCAATGGGAGAAATACAGACCTAGTCTCCCCATCATATGTTGTAACCACCTTATGCCCTAAATTACCCCTCTGCACTTTAAAGGGAGAAAACAAACTCTTACACTCCTCCAGCTCTTTCCAAAGACTTTATTTGTTTATGTATGCTTATCAGCCGCTCTTTTATCTGAAGTTACTTTGTGCTATCTGAGAAGACTTATTTTCGTATGACAATTTTACAGTGGGAGGGAACATGCCCTTGGAATGGAAGAGGGACTGCATGCACCGGTGTGTCCTTTGTGGTGATTGGTGCTATATACAGTGCTTTGTACTCTGTGGAAGTGTATTTGTAATGTAACCTTTCCTATTAGCAGCTGACCTTTCTTCCTGATCAGATCCAGTGCTTTTTAGCCCTCATTTGAAGTGTGAAAAAGAAAAGAAGAATCCTCAAATGTCTTTTTAAACAGAGAATCAGAAACTAGCAAAGCATTCTGCAGCAATGAAGAAAATCTAAAAATATAGCAAAGAAAGCTGGTATGCTATATAGTAGATTTTAGGAGAAAATCCAGTGTGAGAAGAGAAGAATGGTAGAGAAAGAAATCAAAAAGAAAGAATAAAAGTATCTTTTAACTAGAAAAACTCAAAATCTGGAAAACAAAAGAAAATGATGATAGGCTTTCAGATCTGAAGAAAGACATGCAGGAGCTCAGATAATGAAAGTAGCCGAATTAAATTAAGTTTTCTTAGTACCAGTCACTTTTCTTTTGCCAGGAAGCGAGGTGGGATTTATTGCAGGATAACACAGTACAGGTCCTAGTCTTTATCATGCATCTCACCTGTCTCTTTGGAAATCTGCCCCAGCAGGAAAGGGATTAAGATTTCAGTGAAATATTCCAGCATGCTTTCAATGAACAAATCTTCTTCCAGCCTGGACCATGCCCACACTCAATCAAGGTTCACTGGAGTTCAGAATTCTGTCCTTAGGAAAAAAAATAATAATTCAGGAAGCTTGACATAACAGTAGAGGTGTAATATAGCAATTCTTTATATACACGTCTTTGCTGTGATTTGTGTGAACAAAATCTAATCTAGTTGACTGTCTCAAAACCTGCCAGCTGCCCTGGTTGCAAAACACATGATTTACCACAATGTCAGAAATAGCATTTGTCAACTCATTTCTCCACTCATGGACTATGGCCAGCACCAAATATTTCAGAATAGAATGAAATAAATCTCGCAGCAGAGAGCTACATAATAATCTGCCTGAGTAATGCTCTTATCCTAAATCTTAATAGTCACTGTTTGTCTTGAGTTTTGTATCATGCGATTTTGTCTCCCTTTTTCATCTTATAGCTATTCTATGTCTTATTATCTATAAGAATATAAAGTCCCTCCTTAAATCTAGCTGAATTCTTGATCTCAAAGACTTCCAGTGGAAATGTGTTGCATGTTGAAGTGATGTACTGTGTGGAGATATAAATAAATAAATAAATAAAACAAGAGTTGTATTTAGTTTTGCCTCTATCAGCTTTTAAATGAGACAGTTGACTCATTTTCTTGCAATAAAAGAGATTTCTATAGTTTATATAGTTTATTGTATGTTGACTGTCCTGTGTCCATGGTTGGACCCTAGTAAAGGGGAAGGAGAGCATGAGTTCATGTTATATGTACTGTAAACAAGTTATTTTTCTTAAAGACTACTGAAATTTAAGAAACCAGCCAAAATTGTAGCCTAGCAACTCCTTTCATATAAAGACCTGAATCTGAGACTCAGAGCCAGATCTGTCATACAAACATAAGAGCGAAACTATTTCACCGATGCACCATGGCAGAAGCAAAACTGGGGTAAAGCAATGCAGTAGATAAAACAATAAAACGTTACGACCAAGAGAAGGTTGGCAGAACTACTTGTTTGCATCACCAACGACCTTTTAGCTTATCATTTGGCTGTCAACTTTAACATTTTAGGTCAGAGTTTTGCTGGAGAAGAAGTAAGCGCACAAAGAAATAAAAATGGGATTGGGGATGTTAAAGGCAGAGCAAAGGGAAAGGTAAGTAGTTTAATGTTCGTACGGAAAAAAAAGTGGGAAGAATATCAGACCATGGAGAGAAAGATATGTCCATATCTGAGGCTGGAGCGGCACTGGTGCGACACGGGAGACCTTCACTTTCCTCTTGCTGCTGCTTTGTTCTTGGGGACATTTCTCCCTGGCTCTTCACCTTGTTCTCTCACTGGGACCATTAAGTCCCAAACACCCCACAAAATGTTTGTTTTTCTAGTCTTGGTGGCAGTTTGGGGAATCTGCAAGGAAAGAAGCGAGGACATAATCCTGCCTGGCTCATGATTCCTTTCCCCCCTCCATAGACCAATTATTTTTCTGTGCTGGCTCTGCTGCACATGTGATACTCCAGCAGGTAGTTTTGTCGGCGCAAACCACATCTTTATACCTGTTCTCCAAGGATCATAATGGCAGCCTAATTCTAACATTAATCTCCCTTCAGTGAAGGAATAGTGTGAACAAAACAGTTGCTTGATAGAAGGTTTTTTTTTAACCTCCTCACTATGGCTTGTTGCCACAAACTCCTTTGATGTTCTCTGCAATGACAGCAGATCTCTGATTCTCTCTCCCAAATGACTGCAGGCACATGGAAGAAAACACTGTCTTTTGTTTTCCCCAAGGAAAAGACAAAGGTTTATCTATGTGTTTAAAGGAGCAGAGATACCAATTACAAACTTTTTTTTTTTTTTAATGAAGGAGATAGGCTTACTTCTCTGCATCACAGCAGTGCGATTCCTTAATTTTGAAGGTGCCATGTAAGTGTAACAGAGCTGAAAATAAGGCCCAGTATATTTAGCTTGGTGTTACAGCACTCATGGGGATTATTTAAGCATAGACTGATGATATGACTAATGTTCCGTGCTGACAGCCTGCTTTGGTGCCTCCCTCGACTTTGCTGCCAGGCCTAAAGCTTATTAAGCACAACAATATGCTAAGCAATGAGCAGTTCCTGAAAATAAAGCCAATCTCTGGGGCAGACGCCTTCACCTTTCTGTGCCTCTGTTTTCTTTGGGGAATTTTGCCTTTCATCACATCAACAGTTTGTTTGTTTGTTTAGATTATGAAAATTAAAATACTGGGGCGGGGGGGGGGGGAGTTGGGGAAGAGTAAAGCCCTGAAGTATTTCAATTTGGAAATACCTCCAAGGTATTTCGCTGGTGCCATAGCATGGATATTTCCATCTCTCTTTTTTGTACATTAGCAGGTTATTTAATATGTTGAAGGATGGCCCGTTGGGTCTTTATCAGAAGATGAAACAAGGCATTCTGGAGGATCTCACCTTCAATGAATCATGGGTGTGGTGGCTGGGAATGCAAAGGTATCGTGCAACTGGATTGTAAAGGTCATAACGTGCCCTGGCAACATTTTGAAATGCAGAAGTTTCAGTTATCTTTTGGCAACTTTTAAACTTCAGTTTTATAAGTTCTTTGGAAAGCAAACACTTCTCTCCACCGCTCCCCCAGCAAAGGGCTGTTGAAAATCTAACTTTCCATCAATTGTTCCAACCAGTGTAAATGCAACAGTTTCAGCCAACACTTCTTGCTATGCCTCTATACAGTGACTAGATCGCCAATCTCCACTTCTATTCTATAAATAGCAATGCAGCCATCATAAGAAGGATAGACCCACAGAAACAGAGAATCTCTTCTTTTCCTGGAGGCAGAAGGACTTACTGCTCAGGCTCTGTGGGCAGAGAGATCCAGCTACCTACACTCTTACACCCACATGTAAGTCCTTACCATGTGCAAAACAATGAATTTTCAATTTCAGTATTATTTAGCTTTCTAAGTGAACTTCATTTGCAGAAGAGGCTGTGACTTCAAAGTCCATTTCTACATCATCAAGTTGATACATTATTCCTTTGGAAGTCTGAATGAGGCAAATTGAAAAGCATATTCAATACTTATTTTGTATACCTAATTACTTTAGATAAGGGTCTACCCATCTAAGCGAAACAGCATCTCTAAAGTTAGGAAGTAAATTACTGTCACAAAACTGATTGGGAGATTTTCTGATAATACCCTCCTCCAAAAGCCACTCATGTTAGGACATGAATCATGTGTCCATTCAATCTCTACTGAATTTTCCTCCCATCACCATTTTGTCTCTATAATTCATTCCTATGTCTCAACATTTTTTGCCCTTTCTAAAAATAATGCTAATTTACCAAAAACTTCAGACAATATGCAGGAAACCTTGCCTGCTCCCACTGAAACTATGTCTGGTATTTGTGGGAACAGGGAAGATCAGTGCATGTGTCTTCCAGTTTAGCTCCCTCATGTTAATACATAATAACAAAATATAAAAAGAAAATCTGATTTTTATCAGTCACTTTACTGCCATGATACATTACTTTAAAAAAAGAGGATAGAAACCAAAAGCTTTGTATTTGCAGTAGTATCAGAGAGCATTTTTTCCCTCTTTGAAATTATGATTTTTTTTTGAATGAACAGCGTCTATTTCTGTGTCCTACTGTCACTTGCAAGGATGACTCTGAGCTTATAAAACTGAAATGTCTGTAAGTTAAGGATCAACCACTATAAGGAGAATAATGATTTCATTAATAGTACGAGCTCTGTAAGAACATGCACATGGCTGTGAAACTGTAGAAAGATTTCCAAGAAAGATGGACATTAGGGATATAGGACTCAGACATTTGGCTGTCAGTGGTCATGTTGAAATCAGTGGATACTCTGCGTGACTGAACATGATATTTTAACCTGGTGCCCATTACCTGCCCTGTTGTGTGCTTCAGCATGCTGACTGAGTGGGCTGTCATCTTTGCTAATGAGATACCTGTACGGGTAACATTGGTCAAAGGATGAAATGCCAATAAAAGGAATTCAAAAATATGCAATGCTGCTCCTTGCTTTTTTATTTTTTAGTATTACTGATAAAAACTCATATTGGTAATTTTCTCTGCTCAGCTTTTTACTTGATGGTATTAATAGGGTGTGGATGTTAAAAAGTGGTTTTATGCTTCCCTGAAGAGAAGTATCGTTCCCTCTGCAGCACCATCATGTCACTTCTCAGCTCTTCATGCAAAGCTTTACATTCTGTTAGGTGTACCTAGTGGGCAGAACTGTATTGCCAGCCCAGTCATTCAAAAAATCATGAAATGAATATAATGAGTTTATCTTGAAGATACTGAGATTTAGGAAATGCTAATACATTTGGGAGTCTGAGCTGTTGTGCGCAGTCAAAGCATACTTCCTTTTTTTTTTTTTTTTTTCCTCTGCAATATCAGAGACCTAGCTTAGAACTAAATACTTTTTTCCCTTTTTTTCTTTTTGCAATGAAAGATAAGACTACCATGAAATCCAATGGTTCTAGGAGCTGATACTCAAAAATAAAAATTGCCCCCACCAAAAAAAAAACCCAATAACAACAAAAAACCCACAACACAAAAAAATATTGCAAAGCCTAATAATGAAAGTCAAAGGTACTTGCAGTTTAAGGTTACAAGGTTTGAGCATATCATCTATAGTGATTCTTTTTATTTCTGTCAGAAAGTTTAATCTAGCTATGTCTGCATTGTGTCCAGTAACTGATGCCTGGCAAAAATATATCTTCCAAAAAGGCATCCAACCTTGATTTGTAGATATCAGAAGATGACATCATGTCTGGAAATGTGCCACAAATGAGGGAACACTGATGATGAAGAAAGATGAGGTAGGTATTGCTCATGGATATCTGTGCTGGCTTACTCCTTATATTAGGTAACCCAGAAAAAAGTGTAGTTGAGCATGGGAAGTGGATTTCTTTGCTTATTTGGAAGCTGGTAACCTCTAACTCCTCCAACTTTGCTGGTAAGTTAGAGGCTGTGAGATGACAACTATCTGTAGAATTTCACAGATATTAGTCTTAGCTTATACTGTCTCTGGCTGGTGGGCACACAGCATGTCAAAGCAGATTTTGCTGGCATGTAACTGCCCACCTACGTAGTCAGCAGGATGCATATTCACTGCCCACCGATTGTAGCAGAGATCTTTGTCAACAGGAAGGGCAGGCTTCACTCCGCTGCACTGCAAGATACTGTAGGCAACTGGAGAGCATCTACTGCAGTTGACACCAGCTGGTCTGGCGAAGTTCATGCTACCAGTGTCTTCCACAACTGCTTCTTGGCTTATGGCATGCCAAGAAGCTTCTGTGCACCTGATGCCCTGAGATCAAGAGTGTCACAGTGTCATGCTGGAAACTTGGCAAACCTGCCTACCACAACCCTGTTGTCCTGGCTCCTACTGCCATGACTTGTTCAGAGGTGACCTTGTTCCTCTTTAGACCCTTTCAAATTACTGTCTCAGCAGCTGCACCTTGGCTGGTAGACACAGGTTCCGTAGTGCCAGAGTCACATATGACCCCAGCTTCCTTACCGAACTCTCATATTCAAGCTGTTTTCTGCACAGTATTTGTAAGATGGAATGAGAACAGATGGCAAGAATATGGCTCTGAGGAGCTCCAGGGAAACCACCCACACCTTCTCACCAGCTGCAGTTCATTTACTCACCTGCAGGAGTTGTGGCACCACTAGTGAAAGAAGTCTTGGTTATTCTTTAATGGAAAAGCTTCACAGATGTTGTCTGTGACTCAAAACATTCAGGTTTCAGGAAAGAAAGCTTATATTTTCTTGAAATAAGCTTGTGCTTACATCCATAACCCTTTCAGCCCGGATCCTTTAAACCCATAGATACCACAACATTTCCTGTAACACATCTCTTGATCCACAGGGAAGTCTAACTCCAGGTGACTTGATCAGCCCTTTTCTATCCAGGATTTTACTGCAGGTAGGGAAAACTCAGGAAGTATGTCCTGTCAGAGTTATAGCAAATAAATGCATGGGAAATGATGAATACATAGATGTAAAAGCATCTGAGGGAGGATCATCACAAGAGCTTAGTATTTTGAGACCTGTTTTAGAATGCAACATTGCTATCTGATATGTAATTCACTTTTATTATACTTGCCACATTAGCTGAGAATGCCAAAGCACACAGGATCTGGCTGAGTACCCAAAAATGGATAAGAGCTGAGAAGATGTTAAAAAAAAAAAAAAAAACCCAGGTAGCATCCAGCCTATTCAAATCAGTTCAGTCCTCATTAGTGATAAATTATCTAATCTCATTCCTGATTTTCTTTTCTGTGAAGATCTAAATTCTCGTAACTCCTCCTTTATTACAGGAAACTTCCTCCCTGCCTCACCCTGCAAATGGATACATGGATTTTTCCCTTCAGGATGCAGTCACTTTAGTATTGACTTGACAGTCCCTATAGAACCAGAAGCATTCCTGTCTTTCTTGCAGACTTTCTTCACGATATTGATGTTAGGCATGGTTTGCTCTAATTCCTGTTTGGTGACTCTAAACAAATTCATATAGTTACGTGGACTTTGTTAAATATATTTACTCCAGGAAATAATCTCTTGATTCCAAGCCAAGTACTACCAAGTTGTTACAACACGTTTTTTTTTTTTTTTTGGGGGGGGGGGTCGGGGGGGCGGTGGTCAATAGGCCTCATCCACATTCCAAAATTCTTGGAACAACTCTAGTATATGCTGGTCCCCATGACTCTAAGACAAAAATATTTATTGTTGTGCATCTCTTCAACTCAAAGTGTCAAAAATAGTGTGGAGCGTGTGCTGAACTCCATGAGAATGGTGGAGGTTTATTTGTGGGTAAAACTAACTTCCCTCCCGAAATCTCTGAAATATGGCATGAGAGCATGTAGTGATGCTGGAAGATGGAAAATCTGCTGTGATAGTGTTGGAGGACTGCGTGTTCAGAAAGACAAATCCCAGTCTTACCCTTACTGCCAATTGAGAGAGGTTAATTGGAAGAAGTATTCCTGACTGCATCATAGTTTTTTTTTTTTTTCAGAGGAATTCATGGTTAACTCTAAAGAAGAGACTAAGAATATACTAATGTGTGGATACTCAGAGGTTCAGGAGCTGGAAGTAAACTTGAAAGTCATGCTATCTGACAGTGGACTTGTAGATTTATGGCTTAGTAGACCACAGAGGTCTTGCATAGCAACATCCCTCTATATCCTGAGACATAGTATAAACTTTTCTTATCAGATTTAGATGGCATTGAGAAGAAATGTTATCAGGGAGACAAAGAAGGCACTGATAGCTAGTCCTGAAGCTTAATCAGTTTGTTTTTTTTGTTTTGTTTTGTTTTGTTTTTTTCCCAGGTGTGGCCCTGCTGTTGCATCAACAAACTTGAAAAGACAAGTACAGGGCAAAGGCAATATCGCAAAAATTTTTCTTATGCCATATAACCTAGGGGGAATGGTCTGAGGTTCAGAAAATATTGAATAAGGATTTGAAGATCCTTCAAAGGATCCTTTTTTTTTTTGATATTTGTTCTTTATTTAGCAACTCAGGAGAGGAGCTTCTCTGGAAAATAAGCAGAGAGGGATAATGAAGGTGTGGAGTAGATGAACACTGAAATGGTTTCAAACCAGCAGAACGATCATATCCAGGCTGTGTATTTACATGTTATCACAATGGAGTTTTGATAGTTTTGATCTGCAGCTTATAGCCTTAGAGACAAATTTAGTGTTTTGTCTAACCATAAAGAATACAGCAGCTCGGAATACAGAAGCTCCTTGGTATGTTTTAAACTATCAACTAAATGGCCTCACTGTTAAAAAAAAAAAGAAATGTCAAATTTCCAATTCCAATTTGTATGGCTGAGGCTTGTAGTCATTAATTCTTGTTATGTTTTTCTCCACTAGATGAAAGATTTTTAAAATCCTTTATTTTCTCCTCATTAATGCTAACACTTTGTAATCAATTCACCTTTCAGTCATCTTTTTGATAAGCAGAACAAATTCGGTTCTTCAAGACTCCTGTAGGAAGGCAAGTACTCCAGCCCTCTAATTATTTTTGTAACTTTTTTTTTGTATCTCTTCCTTTATTTTTCTCAGTCTAGCAACCACATTTGAATTGTATTTTCATGTGATGTACACAGAAGCAAAAACCAACAGCAAAAAATATATTCCTGCTTTACTGCTAATTAATTCAAAAATTCTACTAGTATAATAGTTATGGTGAAGTTCCTGCTTGCAGTTCCTGCTAAATGATCTCTGCATTACAAAGACAAAATCTTTGTCAGAATCTATGATTTTTCAGGATACAATTCCACTCCCCTTGCTTTGGCTTTCATTCCTCTTTTGCTAGGTTGGCTTTTTGATATAGTAAGATTTAATCATTGGTTTGGATGGCTGCTCTGTACAGAGTAGGCTGCTCTGTGCAATGGCTTCAGCCACCCTGTCAGTTAGGAAGGCTTCAGGGCACTTGCAAACTGTACTATGATTTGAAATGAGGTAGTTAATGGCAAGAAGAATTATACAGGTACCGGAATGAGTGGGAAAGGCAAGGAAATGCATTTTCTAGAAATCTCCTTCATTAGAGAGTGTATGTCTATGCCAGAGAGCTGTGAAAAGCTGAAGCATTGCGTCATCTCAGGTTCCTTAGAGTTGTCCCCAAATTAACACCAAAGTCTTTTAAGGAAGAGTTCTTCTGTCTCTTTGCCTGCCTTCAGGCTTTTACTATGTCTTGCGGAAGTCCAATTATTAACATGGAATTAAGGTGGAATAAATCAGTGTTGTTCGCAGGGACAAAAAATCCATGAATGAAACTAGGCTTTTTTAATGTGCAGTTGAAATGAAAATCTTTGACAGATTCAGGTTTTGCAATGACAGGAGAATGTATTCATTAGAAAGGTTATAATGCAGCACTAGGAGGCACCTTTATAAGAATATGTGATGCACCTTTATAAGAATAGGCTTTGTTTGATTGTTTGCAATACCTAAACACAGGCAAATAAGTTAAAATATATATATATTATAATAGCACATATTTCATTTTTATGCTCTTAGTTTTTCAGTGGAAATTTCTAGAGTTTAATCCTGTCTTCTTATGCTGTCACAAATATATTCTAATAGCTTTTTAGGTTTTACTGCACTGCAGCATGAATTATTCTGCCTACGTGTGTTCAGCAACAAATACAAAACAGCCCCCACCTGCAGCAAAAATACTCTCCCAACAACATTTGACACTTGTATTTAAAGCAGAATTTCATTCAAAGAAAGCAAGAAAGTTTACAGGACTGAATCTAATTTCCTCACATCATTTGGAGAGCATAATGCTCCAGCGCCTCCAGTTTGAGGAAAACATGTTTGAAAGATTTTCTAGAACAGATCAACCCACATGTTTAAATGGTACAATTGAATAATGGAATAGTTATGTCAGCTCAGCTGCAAACAAATATGTAGCAGGCTTTAAAGACAGAAGGTAGGATCATGCAAGTGCACATACACACAAATTGCTTCCTGTGTCCTTTTCTGTGTTTTTAAATTTGACTTCCATAAAATTTAAATATTTCTCTAGGATTCTTTCTTTGCTTTAAGAAGAAAATAATAATAATAATGATACAAAAGGGAGAGAAAGAAATCTTCTTCATGGTCCTGTTTCTTCTCTGCATGCAGCTCCAAATCTCTGCTGTTCTTTTTGCCCATAGTGGTGTCTCTGACACTAGTTGCAGCTGGCCCTGGAGTACCAAGAGGAGGAAGATGCTGCCTGTGAGACCTCACACCCTCACCAGACTGGCATGCAGAGCACTGCAATACCATGTCAGTAATTAAACTTGGCCAGGTAATGTCCTTAGATGAGTCTGGCTGCAACAATACTGCCATGATGACATGGATGTTACTGACAATAACATGAAGAGCTGGCACAAAAAAAAAAAAAAAAAAGCCTAACAGTTTGCTTTTTTCTAGATGCTTGAGCCTGCCTAATAAAAGATGTCATGTCTTCCTGCTAGCCCAGCTCTCTTATATTCATTTTTAGACTAATGAACAGTACTACCAATAATTATCCTCTATAGGGAATTTGCTTCCTTATTTGAATATCTCTATTTCCAGGTTTTGGTCCATGTTTTATATGAGAAAACTGTCTCTTTGACCACTCTGTTGCAATGATTCCCAACACCTTAGAGAGCTGTACCTGGCTGAAGTTTATAATTAGACAGCAATTAAAATTGCTTACAAGCAGAGTTTTGTGTGGATTAGAAGCAGTGGGGAACTTGTGCATGTCTACTTATGCTTAATGTTGTCTGTGAAGATTCTTCCTAATTTCCAGTTAAAGTTTTCTACTCACAATAAATTCAGTAATTTACAGTTACTCTCAGGAAAAGAAAAAGGAGGTTGCTTGTTTGTGTTTAAAAGGCAGAGAAAGGAAGTAAAAAGAATCAGTTATAATGCTAACTTGGCTTGTATTTGTGAAATAGCTCAAGCTCTTGACCTGCAGTTTAGAAAGAGTTTGAGAAGAGTAATGATTGGTTTGTGGTTCATAGCTCAAAATAGAGCTAAGAATTATTTTTGCATTAGATGATTTTGCTCCACACTTACTGTATGATTTGGGAAGATGCAAGAGGTGAAAGGGTAACAACAGATCTGATTTGTGCTGATATCTGAGAGACTGGCATCTGTTTGACTGAATAGCATGCTGTAGGGGAACTCATTTGAAGTCCTTGAGCTCTGTAGAGCTTATTGGTAAATTATTGAGTAAACGACTCTGCTCTTGAAAGGCAATTGTGGAGTAAAATAGTCTACAACTAAAGAAAATGCTCATTTCCCTGATGAAACCAGGAATATCTATTTCTATTACTGCTATTCTTTTAGGAGATATTGCTGACCTGTTGTGTGGATAAACAGAAGCACAGAATGCTTTTCTGGAGATGGATCGATCAGACCATATTCAAGACACAAGTTTCCCAGAAACAAATAATACTGCAAAATAAACACAAATATATAAATCTTTGTATTCCTATAGCTCTCAGGTACAATGAAGTCCATGAAACATTCAAAAGCGGCTAGTCAGATGATGTACCATGAGTACTGCTTAGCACAGTGTTGTAATACTTCTTGACTGAGTTCTCACTTGATGGATGCTACTCATAGCTCTTTCTTAGTGCTTGCTTACCAATCTCTCATTGATCTAAGTGTGCTCATCTATTTACCTCTTTTGCAATTTCCATATCATTGATTCTGAACACACATTTTGTAGTAGATCGGGGAGCTGATTCAAGAACATCCTGATTTTTGACATGAACCATAGCAATCGTACCAATATAAGTGTCCTTCTTTTAAAATGACACATGTCATCTTGGTATTATCAGTTTGGACAATATCAATAAATCAAACAAGAATAATATCTGAGGTAGAAACGTATGCATGTCTGGAAGCAGGTAAGAGCTTGTAGACAGCCTCTGACATTTCAAAGAGCTATTATTAGTGAAAGAACATGCTCCGTTGCATAGCAAAGGCTATTGCACCATCCCCGTTTATCATCTAGAAAGTCTTTTTAAATGTAATTCACTAATATCAAAACTTTGGGAGGGTTTGGAAATAATTATTTTGGGGCATCTTTTTTCACCCTACCTTTTTTTCCATAGTCTCTTTAACATCTTTCACAAATAATGGAGAGCATGCAGGAAGTACCTACCAATTCTCCCAGGGCCTGATAGCAGGATGAACAGGTTTAAAAAGCTTTGACAAAAAGCTTTTGTTCCTTTGAAACAAGATGATGAGAGACACACTTGCACGCTTAGCTATTTCTCCTCTAGTGTAAACCTTCATGGTTGCTCTTCTCATCTGTAGAATGGAAGTACAGAAAGCTGGAGGAAGAAAAAAGAAGATAAACTAGAATGTAAGAAATTTCTCTTAATAACACAGAAGGAACATGAGTCATCATCTTTAATTTTTAAGTGTCACTGTCAATAGCAAGCAATTTATTTTAAGTCAGCAATAACTGTTCTTCAAAGTTGTAAAGAAAAGAAAAAATGCAGTTTAAATACAGGTAAAGTCTTAATATTTATATTAGTTTTATTTTCCTCCATATGAATAATGAATCAAAATGTAGGAGAGAGCTAGGGAATTGGCAAGCCCTTTTAATGATAACAGCAGCAAAACTGCTGTCTTCAAGCCAAGCTGATGGAGCAAGACTTTTTCTAATGGAGTGCATTTGTGAAAGGACCGTTTCTTAGGAGCTGAACAAAAAGGAAGAAAGACTTGAAATTAATTTGAGTAAGATGTAAAAACAGAGGGCTAGCCAACATTTAAAACATGCATGCATCAAAGGATAAACATAATTTGAGGAATTTTCTCTCATAGGGTTAAATCCTTCTTCTATTGGCATTTCTTTCCCATGGGCCCTCCATGGGAGTGACTGGAGTGACTCAGTTGTCTTCCCTGCTGCATTGCAGGCTGATTTGGTACAAGTGCAAACACACTTCATGCACACTGGCCAGTTCTGTCCCTAGCAGTTAGAGGCCAATATGTAGCAGATGCTACCAGACTTAACCTGCTTACTGATGTGCTCTACTGACCACACAGTGCGACCCATCCCCAGAAAGTAAATATAAGTCCTGGAGGAAAATAATGTCTTACAACGTCCAAAAGGTTGAGTGGTGAAAGAGAAAGTGTTCAGCTGGTAAAGGGAATGACTCCACAAATATAGTATTCTGATTCTACTGAAAATTGCTTTTCCGTGCCTCTACATGGTTTAATTTCCTTTACAGAATACTGTCTTCAACCTCTTTTATATCAAAAAAGCATTATAGCAGACCTACTACTTGTGATTCTCCCAGCCGAAAACTGTTTTCAGCTGAGTGGTTTTCCTGAATCTGACTTGGTCTGTCATTTAGTAATACCTTCTAGATCTGTCTTCTGGACTTCTCCAGCCTCTCTTTCAGCCTATGTAAAATTCTTCCATCAATGATGTCCTTTGACAAGGAGGTCCACAGGTCTATTACCTCTTGCTAGGAACTTCCATTCGTTTCGAATCTGAGTCCGTTTAGCTTTGTTTGGTGGTCCTCTCAGTTTACCATACTCTGCATGTTCACTGATCTATTCAAAAAGCTTTTATCCACATGTGAGTTCTGCTACTCTCATTTTGCAGCATATACTTCCACAGATCACCTTTCAAAAGCTGACTTGAGAAACTAAATCAAATAATTTTATGATAGGACTTAGTACTTATATCACTTTAGACCCATGCAGAGAAGCTTAACAAGTTTGCTGAGTCTCAGAGTAACTAGCTATGTGAAAACTGTGTAGCAGACTATTTGTATAACACTTTTACTCTTTTGTCCTTCTGTAGTCAGCAAAACAGGGCATAGAGATACAGTGTTCATGAAGTGTTCATATACATGCTGGTTTGCATTGGTTGCCTCCATCCCTTTTATCTCAGCTCCTGGCAGTATGTAAAAGGGTGAATAGCCCTCAAGCCTTCTCGAGAACCCAGTAAAAGTTCCACCACATTGTGAAGTCCTCACAGTTAAATTAAAACATCTCTTCTTAGGCTATGCTTGGGATGAGAAAGAGAGCTGGGGAAGATAAGCTTAATAACTTGCCCTGGCCATAGTCGATGCTGGTATGGCTGGTGTGACAACCAGTGCAAGCACCTCCTAAAAGATCCAATGTAGAGATAGATGCTGCCCCAGCACTGCCTTCAAGTGCAAAAGCAGAAAATTTCAGGCTGAGTGTGCCAGCAGGAGACATTTGATGCTGGAAATAGTCCATTCCTTGCATGCTTATGGGAGGTAATGAAGACAGTGGTAAAATTTCCCAAGGCTACCTCTCCCTCCTCACAATCAGCTGCCCTACCCAACCGTCTATTTAGTCTGAAACCAGACTATCTCTATATTTTACTCTGGAAAATGGCTATATTGGGAAAGGTACATTTTTTAAGAATAAACTGATGAAATATTTAGTTAATAGTTAAAACTAATGCAAAGTAATGTGTTGTGGAAAAAAAATGCATATGGAATTCCATGAATGCATTCAATAAAAGTGGAATGAAACAAAAATGAAATTCAATGGAAGGATTCTTTCCATCCAGCCAATGAGCAAAGAAACTTTGCAATGGGACAATACCAGTTTGTAGGACTTCGTAGTTACTAGTCTGACAGAAAGCAGCTTGAAAAAAGAACATTTTGTCCAAATTATTCTCCCTGACACAAACAAGTAAACATCATCCCAGTTATGAAAAGAGGATACGTTTTTCACCTGGCATATCAAGAGTCCTTAATGACATAAAGATGTTACTTAAATAAAGTCTGGACCTGAATTTCAAGATGTGAATCTCTTAATAATAATAAAAAAAACTAGAAAGAAAGTCAACAGAATCCAGAAGTTGCTTAGTGTTGCAAATTCAAAAGCCGGCCTAGATTCTTTCTCTGATGAATTTAATAAAAAAACCCTAGATCTATTTCCTGTAAAGAAAGTCGTGCATTTTTTCTGCCTATGACACTTTTCTACCTATGGCACTTTCTCAAAAGATTTATAGGGTAGTACAGGAATTTGAAAATCTGCTAAAACGACCTGTAATATTTCAGGTTGGAAATGTGTGACTGCTGAAAAAGTGCCGATCATTAAGATACAGTTACACACTGGAAAATACTTTCTATTATGGATCACAGTGATGTAACTCCACAGATGTCAGCTGAGTCCAGGGATCATTTCTGGGGTTGGAATCCCGTCATCCCAGACACTCTACTAGCTGGACTGTGCTCCGTAGCAAAGCAAATGAAGAATCAGAAGGGCAATAGAGACATCCCAGAGTGACATGGTTGCTCACAGCCACAGAAAGAGCAGTACTGATCTCCTAATTTATCCAGTGCTTTCTCCACTTGAAGGAATCAGCTCTATATTTGTTTCCCACTCTGTCTACTGGCTTTATTAATTTATTAACATTTGTCAATTATTGATTTTTATTAATTATTGGTATATGTGATTTTATTAATTGTATTCTCTCAGTGAATAAATCCAGTGGGTCAATACCCAACTTGGTCACATGCCAATTAATAATTTTTGAAATTAATATCTAGCTTAAATAAGTGCTTCTGCTCTAGCTAAACAGTTAAAAAACTGCTTAGCATGGAATTATAAAATATGTCAATCTGCATCACATTTTATTTGGCTTAAGCTATCTACAACCTTCAATTCCATTCCTTAAATTCTTGAGTCATGTCACTCTTACCCCTGCACCAGCCTCAAGCACTGATAGAGCAGTTTTGTATGAAATCATCCCTGACAGCTATTTCCCTGTTGGCCTGGTAAAAATAATAATAATAATAATAAATAAAATAAAATAAAATAAAATAAAATAAAATAAAATAAAATAAAATAAAAAAGCTCTTCTCTGTACCTTTGTAGTTACAGCATAGGAACACCACTATTACCTGCCTGTGTAGTCCAAGAAGAGGTTTGAAGGTGCATCTCCACTTCCAGTGTCTTTTTCTAAGTGTCTTTGATGATACGGCCATGAAAGAGAAAAGCTGATATGAGAGTGTTTTGTGCTATAGTTACTTGTTCAGAGAAAGGTGAAGCCACACTGCCCATTATTTCAATGCTAAATGACTTTAATTCTCCATCATCCTGAGCTGGATTTGATCTGTGGACTTAGTTTTGAAGCTTGTACCGGTCAAAATTGAAGGCAAGGCAGATGAGGGTAGATTCTCTGTGGATTTGATTTTGTGTGGTGTGAGTCACTCTAGCTCCTTTTGGCAAATTATTTAAGAACCTTAACATTTTGTATGCTTATATGCCTAGAAACTGGTGGACCTGAAGTTCATATCCTTAAAATGGTCCTATTTTTTTCCCTTCTATATGTAGCTTTTTAAAGATGATGAAAGATTCACTGCAACCTCAAGGCACAGGCACAGTTATTATCACTCCACTACTCTTCTTCCCAATGACTTAATTTATTCATTAAACTGGAGCACACTGCAAACCATAGCCAACTGTCCTTACAAACAACAGATGAGCAAAGCCATGAGACACTTCAAGCTAGCCTCAAGGAACTTGTGGGAAATCTGAGCAAAGGATAGGACTTGTCTTGATGGGGCTTTGATCTTTTAAATTGGGTCCCCCATGATATTCCTATAGCTCTCAGTCACGTTCATGTTCTCTTAAACCTTGAAATGTGCTCCTTTCTGCTTTCCTGTTCCCTTCCCTAAAATAAAATTCCATGATTGATTTTGTATTACCACCTTAAGAGCAATCAATAGTTTCTGAAATTTAATGTAGTATTTGTTAAGCTTGAAAATGGAATATGATTCTATGGGGCCAAATGCTGGTCCCGGTTCTGGTTTGTCCCTTTCAGATATGGACAGAGAAGGTTTCCCTCAAATGCTAAAGTTCTGTGTTGCAACAAGAGTCAGTGTTTCAGACTTTATCTTGAACATGTTTTTGGAAAGCCTTAGCTGATAGAAGTTAACGCTATGAAAAGGTTAGAAACTAAAACGTGAGTTTGCTGGACAGTTTGATGATATAAATGCCCTAGTCAGGACCTATAAAAACACTTAAAATGCATTTATGATACGTTCTAATCATGTACATTTAATCTTAGAAAAGAAATATCTGTTTTTTTGCCACTCCTCATCCCGGTTAAGCCATCAGTTACCCAGCAGCTTTTATGAGATAAGAGCAAGGGATGGGTTTTGTCACCTCTCTGGCTCTTCCTGTTCAAATGTTACCTCAGTATAAAACTCACCCTCCTCTGCAGGATGATGGGAATCCTAAGGTTGTGCAAGATTTGGGCTGACAGGTAGCATGGAGAGAGGTGCTGGCAAACCTAAAGATGGCACAGAGGTAGAAGCAGGACTGAGTCAGAGAAGAAAAAGTGGCAGATCTTTAGTAATCTTGCCCATGACTTATACTGAAGGTGTCTTCCACTGTCAAGCATCCAGCTCCTCTTCATGTGCACTCCACACTTCTTTACTGCACGCTATGTTTAGCAATGAAGTCATTGACCTTTTCATTGTCCTCATGATGCTTCCAAGGGATGTATTTAAGTTATTTTCATTACCACACAGGTAATGAAAAGGAGGTAGTCCTCAATATTAAATACTCTGGGTTGGCATCTATTTTATGAGACCACCTCTGGAGATGAGGAATCAATGGAAGGGGATAACAGGCTTCAAAAAGTTGTAATTAGGAGATCATTCTGGAAAAGAAAAAAAAAAGAAAGAAAAAATGAACTTATATTGAGTGAAAATCTGATTTCAAATACATGAGAGACAGGGATGTATCCTTTTGAATGGAGGACCAGAATGATCTGTGATACTGGATAATGATTTTCTGTCATGTAATTAATTAATTAATTCTCCAATGATTGCATCATTTTGCAATCCCTTATAGTCTGTTAGTTTAAATCCTGGAAACACTGTCCCCAAGAACTATTTCAGAAGTTCCCTGATCAATCTCTGTTTCCTTGACTTGTAGCTTTAGATTTGTTTATAGGATGACACGAAAGAACAGGGAATGACTGTACATTCCCAGTAGAAACACTTTTTTTTTTAATCACTGCTTTTTGACCAGCAGGTGGGGCTGTTAAGCACTGAATTTGTTCTGTTCTGCACTGCAAAACTACAGGTAAATGGAAAAACATCTTCCCTTTCCCTCTGAAATTCAGCACGAAAACATGAGCAAAATAATGCACTTTCTGGATATTTTAAATATGGGTTTCATTTTCTTGTACAATAATAAAATTAACTTTCAGATGGTCATGCAAGTCTTTGAATGAACTGCCTGTAGGTGTTTAAGTACTAGTAGATAATTAAAACATACATACATTCATTTGTCAGACTGGAAAACTCAGGATGTTTGTAATTATTATTATTCCCAGGTTTCTGCTGAGTCTATTGCTAGGATAGCTCTGCAATTCAGTTACAAGAATTAAGACACAAAAAGGAATCACAGGACCTTGCAATGTGACTAATTGCATAACAAAAAGGTAAACACATTTAAGGGCACTTGATTGTGATTCTGACAAGCTGCCAAAAGGGATGAAAGCAGTTCTTCTAAAGTAAAGAGCCTGAACTGAGGGAAGTACAACTTTACCGTACTTCTACGGCTCCTATTTTCACCACCTGTAAAGGTGACATTGTGGATCCATTGGGAAGGGGAGATGTGCAGCATGGTAGGGAGAGATATGCATCCCTGAGCCCTTCCCTTATACTCAGCCATTGACCTAAGCTGCCTCAATGACAGGTCCATTTGGTTCTCTTAAGCATCTAAATTGCCATGACAATGTTGAAGACACAGTTCTGTGTTTCATATAATATATGTGGTATTTTATGTGTGGGCATATAACTCCTAAGTATAGACTGGAAGGGCTCAAGAGAATTTTGTCCCCATCACTCCATGTTGCAAGCACTCACCTGATATGATGGCAGATGCATGTGCTTATCATTGCCTTCACTCCTGAGGAAAAAGAATCGTTAATCTCCATTAAACATAATCAGAGACCATGAGTCCTTCACCAGAGTTCAACACACCTGCAAACAGAGCTGAACCAAAGACTAAAGTCCACGCAATAAATCTGAACAGCAGTCCACTTTGGCATTCAAGGACCTCTTGCCTGACACTAGGACTTAGCTGGATTACTTAATGCTGACGCATCAGAGGTGGCCCTAACCCAATCACAATCCAAAGCCTCAGTCAGGAGCTCGCTAGCTCAGAGAAGATCATTGAGACAGCTACATTTAACAGGGATGGGCACAGTGACCAGGCCAGGGAAGTCAGGAACTATTTCCGGCCACTGCTGCTGCTGGGTTCAGGAGTAATGACTGATCATTGCACCCTGGGGCAGTCAAAGCCTCTGCCAGCTCATCCAAACGCTTCCTCCCACTCACAACACAGCACTTCCCTCTTCTCCAAGATGACTCATACTGTGTTCACTTCCATCCACAGCCCTGTGTCTGCCAGGCACTAGGAATATAACACAACTAAAATTTGGCTTTGGATGTCATGGCGAGTTCTGTCTATAGCATATGGAGGATAATGAAGACCCAGTGTTGCTCAGTCTCTTCAGCTAGGTATTGAGCTGTATGGAAACTCCTGAACAAGAGGTTCTCAGAATAATCAACTCCCAAACATACTGAGCCTCTAGGAACTTAAAGGCCACTCAACATATTTTTGTGATCAATAGTTTCAAAAATTACTAACTTTATTCAGATCAAATCAAATATAAGGGTGTATACCTTGTAATTGCCCATCAGTAGAAAGCAAGCATCAGCCAAATAGTGAGATTTCGATTTTCATATTCATATAAGAGTACAGAAAAAGAGTATTAAGAGTTACCTAATACTTCATAATACTAATACATAATACTAATACTTCATAACACTAATACTTCATAATACTAATACTTCTTGACCAGAAGAATACAGAGCTACATTTTCAAATATATTTTATTCTTATTGTAAAACACTCAGAGTGGTGGACGGATAAATTCATTAGCTGTTTTGAGGGGGAGAGATATTTTTGCATTGAGATATAAACACTGTGGGGGGATCCTACTGTGGATTCAACAAATCCAGTATGTCATTCTGCATCTCTTAGGTTAGAAATCTTCTATGCACCATATACCCAGCTGACTATTTTGGGTTTCTTTGCTCCTGACCTGAAGCAGGGTAGAATAAGGGACCTAAGAGTTCTTTGACTGTCACCAGTCACATATGTTATCCTTTTTTTCTTTCTGTTCATGCTCAAAATACAAACAGCCAACACAGCCAGAATCTAATTTACTTCCCATAATTCTCTTTTTTTCTTTTGCTAGCAGCAACTTTTCTATTCCCGAAACTTTTCTTTACCTCAGGTCAAAATTTCACACTCAGTTAATATTAAAATTTGACAAACCAGAAGCATTAAAGCTGAATAATCAGGCAGTTTGGGGCTTCAATTTAATCTACTGTAGAGCAGATACATTCCAGCAGGAAAAGCCTTGTGGTATTTTTGCTATCTGTGCTTAATATACTCCTTTGTTACTTACATATTACTTACAGATTATATAATTAACAATGTATCCATGGAATTACAATATTTTTTACTATACTTGTAGATATGGTTGAACAGATTATAAGATTCTTGGGGTAAACCTGCTTCTTTTGTCTTACAAAAAACTTAGCAAATTACAGGTAAAAATAATAATATAGTGAATTACATTCAGGCAAGAGAAGGTGTATAAATCAGACAAGCAAAAATGCATTCTGTGGTGATTCTGATTTGACTCTATAATTATTTATGTGGGAAATAATAAGAAAAATGCATGGAAATGCATTTTTGGAAATGCATATTTGGAACTTTCGCGTGGCTTCTCAGGGTAAGGTCTTTTTGTACTTCATAAAAGGACACCTCGGGTACACGAAAATTTCTAAAGCAGAAATGCCTGCAGGAATAAGTCCCACAGTACAGATAACATTGTATTTCTTTCTCTGCTCTTGACCTACACAGCTATACTGGTGAAGCCACATACATGCAAAGATTCATGACCACTAGGCAATTCCTTACGCTGCCTGTGCAATGCATAGTTCAGTCCCAGCAGTTAGAGGTTATGATATTGTAATTTCTAGCCCATGTTCCTCACTAATTAAATGTAACTGTATAGGTCCATAAATTCCCAGTTCCAGCAGTCAAGTTCAATTTCCTGCAAACATCCTTCAAGCATGGACTTTTTTTCAAACAGATTCCCTCCTGATTGAGGCAGCAAGATCTGATCAGGATGATGTTCTCTTTCTTGTGCCAAAAGCACGGATATCTCTTCACATTCTGCCCCCAGGATGAGGTTGACTGCAATGGCAACTCTCATTAAAAAAGTGAACAAACAGCTCAGGTATGGCGCAGTATGCTGTGTTCAGAGAGCAAGAATGGAAAGGTGAGAACCTTGGCAGAAAGAAGTAAAAAGGACACAAAGAACAGCAGATTTATTTTAACCATTCTTGCAGAGTACTGATAATGAAGAGCAAAATGACAGACACTATAAAAGTGGCAGAAAATGTGCTTGTGACCAGAAGCCAAAGATCTCTTTCCTTTTTTTGTGCCAGACTGTTCTTGCAGTATTGAATGCTTTTACAATGACTATCTTTTATTTCAAAAGTTTTGTATGTGTTCCCAGTATGGGAAACAGCACAATGAGGAAAAACTGGCAAAAAGGCACGCTCAGATCCTGATCACAGTTACTCAAAATTCAACTAAGTTTAGGCTTTAGGTTACATTTGGAGCTCCTCTTCAAAAACTACTCATAGAGATGTCACAGCTTATAGTATCAGTCTGTGTTCTTGTTCACTCTAGATAGCTCCCTGGATGGAGGCAGGAAAGTTTTTGGGTTGTTTATCTGTGAAAAGTCTGTTCTGAAAAATTCCTGAGGCAAAACTCTCATTGAAACAAGACCAGGGCTTGTTTCTTTATGTGAGGAAAAAATGGAAAGCGTTTTTTATTTTTACAGTCATTGGATGACTGATGCAGATGTCTATGTTGATAACAGCAAACATTTTAGGGAGGTTCTTTGTCATAGAGGATTAATACAGAGGTTGATGGACATGAAGGTGATATGTTATGAATGTTATTAAAACATGAGCCAAAGAGCTCAATATCTGGTGGTACAATGGTGGTTATATGTCTATATCAGCCTTTGTATTTCATAGGATATCACAGTGTAGATATTTATTCATTGTTCTGAATGTATCTATTCACCTTCCAACCATTTTTTTTTTTCCTGTGGAAATCATTTTAGTCCATCTACTGTTTATATTTAGTCTCACTTATACTGATTGTAATTGAAGAGCCATGCTATTCACCTCTTTGAAGTTCAAGACCTACAATGGTAAGTCCAAGAATTTGGCCCTGGACAGGATTAGATACAGAGCATGCTTATTATTGAATAGATAAAAGCTGATTTCAGTTTTCTTAGGTAGAGGCAGACAGATCTTGTTCTCCATTCTTTGCAAGCATTGGTACATTTTTCCATTTGTATGAGAACCCTTTTTCTTCTTTACTTTCTTTTTTTCCTGTTTCAGAGTGACGGAAGTCTTCTATTCTTTTCGAAGAACCAGAGGCCATTAAATACTATTGAAACGAAAAACAAAATTCAACATAAAACCCAGGGGTGTAGAAGAGCCTATTCCCACCTTGTGCTTTATAGACATGGTGTCTTATAGATGAAAGAGTAAAAAAAGAGCCTTTGAAAAAGGCAAAGATGATGAGGAGGAAGCAGCAGCAATCAGACTGGGCCAGCCTGCAAGCTTGCACTGCAAAACACAGCCTTGCGGGTGTTCCGCTTTCCCTTCTCCAAAAACACAAACCACAAATAGGCTCTGGACCCTGCTCTCCACCCCAGGCCTGTAATTGCTGTTTCATCTCTTCCTGAGCAGCACAAGAGCAAACAGAAATATCAGGAGTTTCGTAACAGTAGTGCACTGGACTCCAGGAAAAATCAAGGGACTGCTCTTTTGAGATCTCTTTAGAGTGTTGTAGTTTGCAGCGGTATCAATGAACACATCAGGACATGTCCCTTGTGCTGGAGAGGGAGCTGATCTGCTTAAACCACTCTGCCCTGTTGCAAAAGCAATTTGGTTTTTAACTTGCATACTTCAACAATAATTGTTTCTTTTTACAATAGCGACCCTTCACATTTTCCTGGCTCTACAAATGGGACTTTAAATGAGGCATGGTTTATATTTACAGTGGTCACATGTGAGCCAACAAGGCTGCTGACACACTTTTGTACCCACTTAGTCTCAGTGTGGTTAGTTGGGGATCAGATTCCAAATTATATGGAGTCCACATGTGAGCACAACTGCTATAGACAGGTGAGGTATCTGTGTGACCTGGGTTTCAATAATTTAGAAAGGGATAATTTATAATCAACTTTCTGTAATTTTAAAACATAGCAGTCTTCTACTCACATAATGATGGGACAGAGAAGAACCCGAAGGCTTTGTTGTAAACACTGGCTGGAAGAGGAACTTCTCTATTCCTACAAAGCATCCTACTTGCCCATGGCCTACATTCAACAGTAGTGGCCAGATCCTTGACCATCTCCGTACCAAAGCACTAAAGGGAAGACAGTGAAGGAATGCCTCATGATTTGAACCAATGCAGTTATTATCTCCATTTGGGTAGCAGAGAAGCAAAGAATGAAACACACAGGCACTGAGCTAGATCTTAGGGTTTCCTGCTCATTACTGTTCTCAGACCACAAAACCATGCTGTCCTCATGCGGCAGTGCAACACTTGGATAAGTAAGCCAGACTTGTTCTTTCAGCCTGTTTTTTTTTTGTTGTTGTTGTTTATGTTTTCTTTTCTTTCCTTTTTATATTTTTTCCACATTTTTATGCTGAATTTCAGTAATCTCTGAAATACAGTATGATGAGCTTTATACCTCCTCAACAATGTTCCTTTGCTTGTTCCATCCTTAAAAGAAATTTTTTAGCTTAGGGTGTTTTTTTTTTTTTCATTCCTCAAGGGATGTCCTGCTTTATGTTTTGCTCAACAAAAAGCAGAGCATGATTTTTCTATTTTTTTCTTTTTTAATAAAGTCAGGGCATGCAGGGAATTCAAGCAAGGGAGTAAAATGTATGCCTTCAAGACTGAGGAAATACTGACAGCAGAAGCACTTTACCAGTAATGGAATAACAGCAAAGTATTCATGATATGAAAGCAGCTGTACTGGAAATGCTATTTATCACCAGTAAAGGCAGTAATGTCGAGGAAGGAAGTAAGAAACCAGATTTTTTTTTCTATATAACTGTGTTTAGAATTGTTGACCTCCTGATAAAAGCTGCAAAACCACAGAAGAAGAATAAATGTGAATAAATCCATTTAGAAATAATAGGTTTCAATTAAAAAAAAAAGATGTTTATTTAAAAATGTACTCATGCAAATATAAGTAAATAAAAGCATTGTAGTGAAGATATGCTATAGAAAGTACATGTGCTGTGGAGTTGTGCCAGAAATATATAAAAAGATATGTGGAGAGGAAATGAAAAAAAAAATGCTAAGAGAGGAATTGTTTATTTTAGTGCAGAAGTTTTACCTTCCTAAGTGTAACTACTGAGTTTCAAGGACAGATGAACACATTTGAGCTGCCAGAACCATCCATCTTTTAACGTTCTAATCAATAGCATGGAACATTTTAATCTATAAAAATGTAATTGGATATGATTACACTGTTTTCCTGTAATCTAAATAAGGTAAAGATTATGCCTACTTTGTAATTAAGTGGTTTCTTTTAACATTTTTTTTGCCCATGGAAAGCCTTGATTTAGCTCTATCTCAGGCAGCTGATATTTTTTGATCCTAGAAATTTCACTTTGACTAACTCGTGGTTCTCAGATGCCTTTGCTTCAAAATTTACTCATATGTGCTTGTCTCATAATATCACCTATTCTGTCCACAACAATTATAATATACTCTTTTCTGCAGCATTTTATAAAAAAACTATTATTTTGCCCTACTGAATTAGCTTGAATTGATTGAGCTTTACATTAGGATTTTTTTTTTCAATGAGTAAACAGATCCAGCACAGAATATCTTTTGCAGCCAAAATTTCTCACATATTTTATAAAAATTGTCATATAACCTATTCAGGGCTAACTTAGGCCATTTAGTCTGACAAAACTCAACAAGCTACAGTTGTTTAATAAGTTGAACACATCATCTGAGCTTCAGAAATGAACTGAAAATTTTCTATGATGGTGTGCCAAAGATTCTCCCAATTGCAGATGTGAACAGGTCTTGTGAGAAACTGAATATCTTATCTAGTCAGAGAGATAGGAAGTCTGGACCTCTTTGAGCAGTGAAAAGGTGAGATAAACAGGCTGAGAAAACAAGCTAAGAAGTAAGCACATCTACTTTACAGAATTGCAAGGTAAATACTAGAGCATGTTATATTTTAGAATTTATATTGCTTCCATCTAAAGCTAAGGCAATGCTATGAACTTCTATCAGATAAGATCTGTCACAAACAGGATTATAAAGATATGTCATTCATGCACCCAAAAGGGTAATTATTGGTATAATTTGCCTTAAGGAAGAAGTTTCTTTCCAACATACTACAGTACAGCACTGTTGGTACAACTACGTGCAAACCCAAGAAAGGTTTGTTGGTGTAATATATGGTTCTGTTTGTCCATTAAAACACTCCAGAGTCAGATATATCCACGGATTTTGAACTCTTTATTTACTCCTTATACTCTTTAGAAAAATCTTTACATCTCCTCTGTTTTGCATTTCAATTTATGAGATAGACAATGTTGCCTGGTCAAAACTCATTATTATTCTAATCATCAGTGTGTGGCTTGGAGAAGAAAGATTGCTTCCTTTTGGTTTTAAGCCTTTTCCATTTTTAGATGGATTTGTCATGCAGGAGACAAGGTCTGTGGTATTGCAAAGCTCAGCATTAGCCATCTTCAGAAGCTATGGCACCTTCTGTAGTGAAAGCATTTGGTAATTTCCAGTCTATTAATATTTCTCCATCAGCTTTTGACAGTCCTCTTCACAAATATGAAGAAAATGTGGACCTATGCTTATTACTCATGACATCAATATTTCCCCTGAGTAAAAACTTACAGGAACTCAGAATGTCTGAAGGGAAAAACGGTGCTACAGTCATAGTGTTATAGCTATTCTTTATACAGCTGATATATTAGTTTCCCAGAACCTTTTAAACTGTATATTCATCTGAGTGGAAAGAATCAGAGCATGCCTTTTCAACACAGCTCAGGGGAAGGGCTAATAAAGAAGCACACTTCCTCAAAGGAAGTAAAAATATTGTCATTTAGCCTATTCAAGGCTAACTTAGACCATTTAGCCTAGACAGGCCTTAACAGACTACTGTGGCTTAATAATTTAATAAGTTTAATAAGTGTCCTATAGTATTTTTCATACCATTTTATAGAAAATACCATCACTTGGACCTACTGAAATGGATCATATGATGGATGTTAAGAACCTCTTTAGATATCACATCCTTCAGATCAGAATATCTACTTCAGCCAAAGTTTGCCAGTGTTCTACGTGCACCTCCAGTGCTCCTTAGTGTATATATGTGCTAATATAACCATAGTATATGGCTGGGATAGACCTGAAAGTCCCTCTTTCAATCACTCTTTAAGGATCTCTGGCCCCACTATCTCCTCCTTCCTTTGCAAACACTTACATCTGATCAATATGTATAAGTACCTGAGGGGAGGATGTGTGGAGGATGGGGCCAAACTCTTCTCCGTGGTGGGCATTGACAGGACAAGGGATAATGGGTACAAATTGAAACACAGGAAGTTTAATCTCCATATGAGCAAGAACTTCTTTCCTGTGAGGGTGACAAAACCCTGGAACAGGCTGTCCAGAAAGATTGTGCCTCCTTCTCTGGAGATCTTCTGAATCTGCCTGGATGCCATCCTGTGCCACGTGCTCTAGGTATCCTTGCTGGAGCAGGGAGGTTAGATTAGATGATCTCTAAAGGTGCCTTCCAACTTCAATCATTCTGTGATTCTGTGTGTGATTCTCAGGCACCACTTCATCCTAAATTCTCTTTTCCTCTTTTCCTCTCGTTGTGGATCTTTAGCATTTTGATTCTGGTAAACTTAAAGTGATGCTGAATTACAGAGAAATGGAATAAGCTATGGAAGAGACTGACTCTCACAAATGTGTGTCTCATTTGCCATCTAGAAGATTTCTTTGATCAGATGTATGTCTTTCATCCAAAATACCCCTTCTTCGTAGACACCTTTCTCCCATAACTTATTATTTGACAGATTCATGCAGGCAGATGTGGTTACTGAGGACATTTTAAGATGAGAATAATGAGACTGAAACCAATACCTGTTCAGAAAGGACAACTTTTGTGATAGAAGATTTGATGGTACAGATCTCTTGACCTAAATCTGTAAATAGAAAAACTTTTTATATGGCCCTCTGAAAGTCTCTTAGGTCATCTTTTATTCTCACCCTATCTTTAGCATTTTTTTCTGTCTCATCTACCTTGGTGTATATGTTTAGGGGTAAAGTTATCAAGGACTGTAAAGAAACAGATATGATTGAAAGGGGAAATGAGAAATCATAACATTGCTGCTGAGATAAGTCCATGTGATTAGGGACAACAACCACAAAATGCGAAAAGCGGGAGAAGAGGTCAAAGTCCAAATAACACTCCTACCTCAGTAGATCTCCATCTGGTATGCGTAATATGTCTGCACTGCATCCATTGTAATCAGTCTACCATCTTGACTAAGGCCTGAGGAGTCTACCTTAATAATACCTCAGGGCAATAACTATGACCTTCTGGGTCCATTCAGGGTAGTTCATTCACAAAATAATTTACAAATGCTTATTTCAATTGTATTCAAAACCTTAAAGATTCTTGAGTATTAAGGGCCCAAACTATATCTATTATTCCACTTTTTATTATTTTATTTTTGGGAAAAAGAAAGCAAGCTTTCCCTGTCAATTCTGGAAATTTAGTTGCTTAGCTATGGATAAGTAAAAACTGAGGTTATTTATTCACTAAACGACAGTTTATGTAACAAAATGTTTTTAGCCAAATACTCCCTAGTGAGTACTAAACCTTTTTATTTATTTATTTATTATTATTATTATTTGCTCTGATGGTTCAGGCCTGCAGGATTCTTTCTTACCCGATATGGACCTTAAGCAACATTTATCCATTATGACAGTTCGCTGGTCTGGAAGAAAGAACAGGTTAAATATCCTTTATGAAACAATGTATCAGTACAAGAGTACCTTTTGGTACCAATCTACTCTTATGCTTTTCTTAAGTCCATAGTTTGAGAAGTTTGAGGGTGAAGGAAAAAACTTTGTGGATTTTGAATCTTTTCTGCTTCTCTGGGTAGGACTCATTTCACCTCAGTTTAATTAGCTAGCAGTTATGTGTACAAGCTCCCTCTAGAATCTGGGGAGAAAGAGAAACTTTGGAGAAAGATTTACCCTATCCCTCAAAATAGCTATTATAGAATGGGATTAGTCATTTGGGGGAAGCATCTATCTATATACTAAAAATAGAAGAAAGAAAAAAAAAGACTAGACGCTTTCTAGGTTATACATACCCAGACTATGCCACATTTTTTACATAGTTTTTGGACATCTCTATATTTTTGCACTGCCTTCATTAGAGGAGTAGCCTAATGTAAGAATTTCTTCTTAAGAACTGGTCATCTTGCAGAGAAGCTTTATTATAATACATTAAAAGAAATACATACAATAAATATACTAGGAGTGCCAAATCTGGTAGCCTTACAGCGGTGTGTGCGGATGCCTCCTGTAACTGGCATTAGACACTCAGTCTGTCCTGTGGCTGTCTCTTGCATTCTCTGGTCTCTTGTGGCTGTTCCTTGCATCCTCTGGTCTCCAGTTTCTTCATGCACAGAGACATATACATATACAAACCAAACTCTCAGTTCATTCCCAGGCTTCATGTGTTTCCCATACTCAGTTTGGATCTTCCAACTCATGAACGCTCTTGTCTCTCAGTCTCTCCCACACTTGTCCCTATTTTGGTAATTGGTACTGAACCACTTCTCCAACTTATCAGCGTAATACTCAGTAGATCTCACACAGCAACATAGGTACCACACTGTACACTGCATGCTCAGGTCTTCCCAGGTGCTGGTATCCAGACACATGGTCCTGTGACCCAGAGTCACACTCTGATTGCTGGCACTCATCCTTCTGTGTACAAACACACACAGCTCACCTAGGAAAGTAATTAGAAATTATGTTTAATGAGAAGAGAAAATGCACAAGCATGATGATCATCAACCTGGTTACATGTGACCAGTTCTATCTCCTTATCCTTTTATTCTGGTTCTATCCCTTTATTCTCTTATTTTTCTACCTTGGTCCTTCTCAAGCCGCCTTGATCCCTTCCCAACTTTTGAACATCCTTTGAGTTCTGGGCAATCCCCAAATTTTACAACTCTCTCTAAAAAAATACCCTCCTTAGCAAACATTCCCACAGACAGAAGCTGGTTATATTTCTAATATCATATCGTGTGTTTGAAGGAACAATTTTCTCAAATTTCCACAATGATCCAGCACCAAGCTATTGGTATTAACTCAATTTTTGTAAGAGTGACTTACTGAAGTAAGAACAAATATCAGATCATCGGTGATAAAACAGTTGTGTTGAGAAAAGACTGTTCTTCAAAAGCATAACACGCTCCAGCTGTGAAAGAAGAATAAGTTGTTTACCCATTGCTGTTTCCTGTACTACCTGGGATACAATTTTCCCTTTTAAAAAAAAAATGCTATTGTTTTCATATTTTTTTTGCTGTTTCCTGTACTACCTGTACTACCTGGGATACAATTTTCCCTCTGCTTAAGAAGAAATGTTAAACAGTGAGCAATGCATGACAGTAGCAAGTAGTGTTTTATACTAACTGGTTTTTGAAGTATCTCGTAAGTTAGAGAAAATTCAGAGATGCTGAGGGAAAAGTCCTACAGAGGCTTTGTTCATGGAGATTTTCATTAAAAAATATGAATTACGGGTTTTTTTTCCTCACTGATGTACTGTTAAGGGATGATCCTATGCTGTATGACTTAAGTTTCATTTTACAACAAAAATCTTGCAAGAATTTAAATACATATGAAGAATAATGTGATTATTACAAATCAGATAGATAGTGAATAAACTAGATATGATCAATACACTCGAAGTGAAAAATCTCCAAAGGACTGAAGATCATTTCTGTGAAGGCAAGAAATCTTCCAAAGGAGATTGTAGGAGCTGCAGAGTAATAGTCTGAACCTGTATTAACAGAAGTAGCAGACACATGGATAAATAGTGGAGGTCTGCCAACATAGCCTTTGGATAATAATTGATATCTTATATATCCAGTGGAGCTCGCTCAGTACACGGTCAATTACTATGCTTCTTTACATTTCCAAATGGTATTCAACAACAACAACAAAAAAAAAGAACAGCAGTTAAGAAACTTGCTAAATATTATTGATGGATTTAAGCTGGTGGGGCAAGATGGGAGTTTCTGTATGGTCTAATAATTTGCTAAAAAACAAGGAAAAAGGGATAACTGTAAGTAGTCTCACAGCATAATAAGGTCACTAGTGCAGGCCTCTGTTGTCTTCTGCTGGACATGTGCTGGTCTACATATTCATTTATTGTCTGGAAAAGGGTATGAAAAATAAGTCAGTAAAGTTTGCTAATGATACTAAGTTATTTATGGTAGGAAAAGCAAGGGTGAGGTCTTCAAAAAGATATTACTAGACTGAGTACCTAGGCAATAAAATGACAGATGACATTCAATGTAGATTAAATTTAAAGTGATGCTCAAGCAGTAATAGTGCCCTAACATTACACACAAAATGACTGGTTCTGAGTGGATTGCTCTCAGCCAGAAACAAAGCCTGGGGTATCACTATGTGAAAATATTAGTTTAATGATGAGCAGATGAGCATTATCATAAAAAAAAAAAAAGTTTGAGCATTCAGAATCACAAAAAGAAAAAAAAAAAGAGAACAATATGTCACTGTACAGGTCGACAATCTGCCCACATTTTCAGCAAGGCATGATGTTCTGATCTCGATATCTCAAATATATATGTATATATTTATACATATATACTAGAAAGAAAAATGGTCAAAGAAGAAGAGAAAAGGATGAGCAAGGTCTGGAAAAGGTTCTGCGTTTACATATGACAAGTTTTTTCAGCTTGCAAGCAGACAGTCTAAGAGGATATGACAGGGTCCTGTAAACTTTAGATGGCCTAAAGAAGATGGATGGAGATCAGCTGTTTACTATCTTTTCGACTTTGAAAGCCAACTGCCATTAAAGGAAACTAAGAAGTGGCAAGTTGAAAAGGAATGGAAGAAAACAGTTATTCATACAGAATGAAGAATCTGCCCAAGCTACTATTTATAGGGACAGCACATCTGTTTCTGGAAGTCATTGAGCCATAAATCGTTGGAGGTTAGGAGAGCATTTTAGGGAATTATTAGTACTTCCTTGCCTGGTATTACCTCTTTCCTAGATATCCACTGATGGTCACTGTTGGGAACAGGAGAATGGGATATCTCTACTTCAGATCTGACACAATATACCTATTTTTTATGTGATAGAGTTTAATTTTGTTAGGTTTAGCTTCATTAGGTATAGCTTCCTCTATGTTGTGGTTAAATGTAGACTACAGAAAGGTTATTTTTATTTGCACATAGTCACAGAACAATAGAATGCTTAAGGCTAGCAGGGACCTCTAGAGGTCCTCTAGTCCAAACCCCTGCACATGCAGGGTCACCTAGAGCACATGGCACAGGACTGTGTCCAAGAGGGTTTTGAAGATCTCCAGAGAAGGAGACTCCACAACCTCTCTGGGCAGTCTGTTCCAGGGCTCTGCCACCTTCACTGTCAAGAAATTTTCCCTTAAATTAATATAGAACTTTTGAGGCTTCAGTTTCTGGCCGTTTCCTCTAGTTCTGTCGGTGGCCACCAGTGAAAAGAGGCCAGCACCATCCTCCTCACTGCCTCCCTTGAGGTACTTATAGACACTGGTCAGATCCCCTCTCAGCCTTCTCTTCTCCAGGCTGAACAGGCCCAGCTCCCTCAGCCTCTCCTCATAGGGCAGATGTTCCAGGCCCCTGATCATCCTTGTAGCCCTGCGCTGGACTCTCTCCAGCAGCTCCACATCCCTCTTGTACTGTGGAGCCAAGAACTGGACACAATACTCCAGATGCGGCCTCACCAGGGCTGAGTAGAGGGGCAGGAGCACCTCCCTCGACCTGCTGGAGATGCTCTTCTTAATGCAGCCCAGGATCCCACTGGTGTCTGGGGTTATTCCTTCCCAGGTGCAGGACCTTGCACTTGGTCTTGTTCAATTTCATGAGGTTTTTCACCACCCAGTTGTCCAGTTGTCCAGGTCCCTCTGGATGGCAGCTCAGCCCTCTGGGATAACAGCTACTCCTCCCAGTTTCGTTTAGTCAGCAAACTTGCTGAGGGAGCCCTCTGTGCCTTCATCCAGGTCATTGATGAATAAATAGAACAGGACTGGACTGAGGACTGACCCCTGGGGGACACCACTAGCTACGGGCTTGACCACTAGCTACAGGCCATCATAATGGGCCTCTGGCTACATCACAATGGGCCGCCTCACAGTGGGCCTCTTGTTACATCACAATAGGGTTCTCTTTAAATTACGATGGGCCGCCTCACTATGGGCCATTCCTTACACCAAAATACTCCTCTTGTTACATCCTAACGGGCCACCTCACAATAGACCTCTTGGTATATCACAAGGGGCATCTTGTTACATCACAATGTGCTGCTCTGCAAACAGCTGCTCGTTACATCACAATAGGCCTCACAATGGGCCTTTTGTTACATCACAATGGGCCTCTCGTTCAGTCACAATGAGCCACCTCACAATGGGGCTCTCGTTACATCACAATGGGATTCTGGATACATCACAATAGTACTCTTGTTACATCACAAAGGGTCGCTTCACAATGGGCCTCTTGTGACATCACAATGGGCCTGTTGTTACATAACAATGTGCTACCAAACAATGGACCGCCTCACAATGGGCCTCTCATTACATAACAATGGGCCGACTCAAAATGGGCCTCTCCTTACATCACAATGGCCACTCATTAAATCACAATGGGCCTCTTAGCAATGGGCCTCCTAGCAATGGGACTCTCATTACATCACAATGGGCCTCTTGATACATCACAATGAGCCACATCTCAATGGGCCTCTCGTTACACCACCATGGGCCTCCTGTTATATTACAATGGGCCGCCTCACAATGGGCCTCTTGCTACATCACAATGGGCCTCTCGATACATCACAGTGGCCTGCCTTGCAATGGGTCTCTAGTTTTATCATAATGCTCCCTTGTTACATCACAATGGGCTGCTTCACAATGGTCTGACTCACAATAGGCCCCTCATTTCATCACAAGGGGCCTTTCGTTACATCACAAAAGGGCGCTTCACAATGGGGGTCTGGTTACACCAGAATGGTCCTCTTGTTACATCACAATGGGCTGCCTCACAATGGGTCTATTTTTATATCACAATGGGCCATGTCACATTGGGCCTCTTGTTACATCACAGTGGGCCTCTTGTCACTTCACAATGGGCGGCCTCACAATGGGCCTCTCGTGACATCACAATGGGTCTCTGTTACATCACAATGGACCGCCTCACAATGCACTTCTCGTTACATCACAATGGGCCTCTCCTTACATCACTATGGCCAATCACAATGGGCGTATCGCTACATCACAATAGTTCGCCTCACAATGGGACACTCGTTACATCACAATGGGCCTCTTGTTACTTCACAATGGGCCGCCTCACAATGGGCCTCTCGATACATCACAATGGGCTGCCTAACAATGAACCTCTCGTTACATCATAATGGGGCGCCTCATTATGGGCCACTCATTACATCACAATGGGCTTCTCATTAGATTACAATGGGCTGCCTCACAATGGGACGGCCGTGACATTACAATGGACCTCTTGTTAAAACAGAATGGGCCGCCACACAAATGGCCTCTCCTGGCATAACAATGGGCCTCTCATTACATCACAATAGGCCTCTCATGGAATCACAATGGGCCTCTCCTTACATCGCTATGGCCACTCATTACATCACAACGGGCCTCCTAGCAATGAGCCTTGGACTCTCCTTACATCACAAGGGGTCACCTCACAATCCGTTTCTCCTTACATCACAATGGGCCTCTGCTCACATCACAATGCTCCTCTCGTTACATCACAATGGACCTCTCGTTAACATCAAAATGGACCGCCTCACAACGGGCCTCTCGTTACATCACAATGTGCCTCTCGCTAACATCACAACGGGCCTCCTAGCAATGGGCTTTGGCTTCTCATTACATCACAATGGGCGGCCTCGCAATGGGCATCTCGTTACATCACAATGGACTTCTCGTTAACATCAAAAGGGACCGCCTCACAACGGGCCTCTCGTTACATCACAATGGACTTCTCGTTAACATCAAAAGGGACCGCCTCACAACGGGCCTCTCGTTACATCACAATGGACTTCTCGTTAACATCAAAAGGGACCGCCTCACAACGGGCCTCTCGTTACATCACAATGGACTTCTCGTTAACATCAAAAGGGACCGCCTCACAACGGGCCTCTCGTTACATCACAATGGACTTCTCGTTAACATCAAAAGGGACCGCCTCACAACGGGCCTCTCGTTACATCACAATGGACTTCTCGTTAACATCAAAAGGGACCGCCTCACAACGGGCCTCTCGTTACATCACAATGGACTTCTCGTTAACATCAAAAGGGACCGCCTCACAACGGGCCTCTCGTTACATCACAATGGACTTCTCGTTAACATCAAAAGGGACCGCCTCACAACGGGCCTCTCGTTACATCACAATGGACTTCTCGTTAACATCAAAAGGGACCGCCTCACAACGGGCCTCTCGTTACATCACAATGGACTTCTCGTTAACATCAAAAGGGACCGCCTCACAACGGGCCTCTCGTTACATCACAATGGACTTCTCGTTAACATCAAAAGGGACCGCCTCACAACGGGCCTCTCGTTACATCACAATGGACTTCTCGTTAACATCAAAAGGGACCGCCTCACAACGGGCCTCTCGTTACATCACAATGGACTTCTCGTTAACATCAAAAGGGACCGCCTCACAACGGGCCTCTCGTTACATCACAATGGACTTCTCGTTAACATCAAAAGGGACCGCCTCACAACGGGCCTCTCGTTACATCACAATGGACTTCTCGTTAACATCAAAATGGACCGCCTCACAATGCACTTCTCGTTATCTCACAATGGGCCACTCGTTACATCACAATGGGCCACCTCACAATGGGACTCTCCTTACATCACAATAGGCCACTCATTACATCACAATGAGCGGCCTCACAATGGGCATCTCGTTACATCACAATGGGCCTCTCGTTATATCACAATGGGTTGCCTCACAATCGGTCTCTCATTACATTACAAGCAGTCTCTCGTTACATCACAATGGGCCTCTCAATACATCACAATGGGCTTCGGAGGACATCACAATGGGCTGCCTAACAATGAACCTCTTCTTACATCAAAACGGCCTGCCTCAAAATGGGACTCTCGTTGCATCACAGTGGGCTTCTCGTTACATCACAATGGGTCACCCAGCAATGGGCCTCAGACTCTCATTACATCACAATGGGCCACTCATTACATCACAATGGGTCACCTCATAAGGCGTTTCTCGTTACATCACAAGGGGCGTCTGCTTACATCACAATGGGCCACCTCACAGTCGGTGTCTCATTACATCACAATGGACTTCTTGTTACATCACAATGGGTCGCCTCACAATAGGCCTCTCCTTACATCACTATGGCTGCTCATTATATCACAATGGGCCTCCTAGCAATGGACCTCAGACTCTCGTTACATCACAATGGGTCACTCATTACATCACAATGGGCCACCTCACAATGGGACTCTCCTTGCATCACAATGGGCCACTCATTACATCACAATGGGCAGCCTCACAATGGGCCTCTCGATATATCACAATGGGCCTCTGATGACATCACAACGGGCTGCCTAACAATGAACCTCTTCTTATATCAAAACGGGCTGCCTCAAAATGGGACTCTCGTTGCATCACAGTGGGCTTCCCGTTACATCACAACAGACCGCCTCACAATGGGCCTCTTGTTACATCACAATGGGCCACTAATTACATTACAATGGGTCACCTCACAATGCGTTTCTCGTTACATCACAGTGTGCCTCTCGTTAACATCACAATGGACCGCCTCACAATGGGCCTCTCATTACATCACAATGGGCCACTCATTACATCACAATGGGCCACCTAGCAATGGGCCTCAGATTCTCATTACATCACAATGGGCCACCTCACAAGGCGTTTCTCGTTACATCACAATGGGCGTCTGCTTACATCACAATGGGCCACCTCACAGTCGGTCTCTCATTTCATCACAATGGACCTCTTGTTACATCACAATGGGTCTCTTGTGACATTACAATGGGCCATCTCACAATGAGTCTCTCGCAACATCACAACTGGCCTCTTGTTGCTTCACAATGGGCCGCCTCACAATCAGTCCCTCATTACATCACAATGGGCTGCCTCGCGATGGGCCTCTTGTTACACCACAACGGGCCTCTTGTTACTTCACAATGGGCCGCCTCACAGTGCGCCTCTCATTACACCACAAGGGGCCTCCTGATACATCACAATGGGCCACCTAACAATATACCTCTCGTTACATCATAATGGGCTGCCTCACAATGGGGCTTTCATTACATCACATTGGGCTACCTCGCAGTGGGCCTCTTGTTATGTCACAATGGGCTTCTGGTTACATCACCATGGGCCGCATCACAATCATTAAAAATGGGATCTGACATAATATACCTATTCTTTATGTGATAGAGCTTAGCTTGATTGGGTATAGCTTCCTGCATGTTGTGGTTTAATGTAGACTACAGAAAGGTCATTTTTATTTGGAGATGATGCATTAGAGTGATTTAAAAATATATAAGGTATCCAAGGAGCTTACTTAAAAAGACTTCAGAATATGCTGAGAAGCTTCAGAAATTATGAACAACTATGGATAATTTGTAGGTGATAATGCTTTAAGTTTTGTCTGCAATATTTTCTTTCTACTCTGAAAAGAGAACTGATATTTGATAAAAGAGAAATACCAAAAATAATGAAAGATACCCATCTGAATGAAACAGCATTCTGTAACACTCTTTGAGAGAAATAAGGCTTAATTTGTTAAGTTACCATATGCCCGTTGTGCTTCTGCACATGTTGGTAAGGAGTCAGTTCATTAAACCTAAGTGCTTAGTGCCATTTGAAATAGCACAGAGTATCTGGGATATCACCAAGAGTCTTGCAGATCTCACGCAAGACTAATGTATTGGCAGCTGGAAGTCAAAGACCTTAAGTACCACCTTATTCTATCTATTGTATGCGTTAAAATGGACACAGCCATTTGTCATGCAATGGATTTATAACTTGGTATCAGTTCTTTATTGAAGCATATAAATATGAATGTTAATTTTTTATTATTTGCTAGTGGAGACACATCTCAGTAGAATATCAACTCCAAAGAATCAAGCAACAAGGAAAATTTGACTTTAATAAAGTATTTCACCAAACAGAAGAGCAAGAAAAGGAATCATAGGGGAGCCAGCATTAAATTTAATGAGACTGACAGTATGAGCTCTACCCCACACAGGCAACAAGATGCAAATCTGTTACTGCCAGTGGTTAAGGTGTAAAAATAAACCAATTCTTCTGGAAAAAAAAAAGCCTAAATAGCCTAAATTCTTCTGAAGTGAATCATGCTCCTTTTCTTTTTGTACTGTCTCCATCAATAAATTGTCAGAGTACCTGCTAAAGGGTATCAACACACATTTATTGCAAAACCAATCATGGAGGTCATCATTTTCCATCCCTTTCCAGGCAAGGATGAAACTTCTGAAAAAAAAAAAAAGGGGCATTTTTAGATGGTAAATCTTGAGAGGAACCTGTTGCAGGGGAGTCTACCCTTTCTGTCTCCTGTATAACACATGCTTTATGTCTTCTGGAGGATATATGCATGGAAATCTGTCACCACCACATTGCCACCTTGGGGGAACTTGGCTCCCTTGTCTCCAAACATTGTGACTGGCCATTGAATACAGCTGCAGTCCCTTCCACAAGAGACACCTTTTGTGCTGTCAGCACAGCAGCTGCAGGTGCAGAGCATCAGCATCTTCCCAGGGAGAAATAATGTGGAAAGTGGAACTGGTGTTTACACTGATGTCTGCAGCCACTGCAACATTTCACTAACCTCTTACTCATACCATATTCAATCAGGATGACTCACCTTGGGACTGACAAGGGAGAAGGGATAAGGTAAGAGAGAAGGTAAGAATGGGAAAAATCCTTGGTCCCTCTGTGCTAGTTCACTTATCTCTATGAAAGGTAGATACCAAACATCATCACCCATTTCCCATCGCTGTCAAGGACTGTGCAAGGACAAAATAATGGGATACTCTGTGTGACAACTAAATCTGACATGGAGTTGAAGTTAGACAAAGTTGAGGTTAGACAATATCCTCCAATAACTTTCATATGCATTGGAATACTGTGATAGCAATGTATTCATTCACTGTCCTATTTTCTTAATCCTCTTGCTTGTGAAGCTGTGGCGTGGGTGGATACCAAGATTAAAAGATAGGAGTCTAGATAACTGTGTGTAGCTAAGCCCTGAAAATATTAATTTTTGTCTTTGAAATTCTCTAGTCATGGTGGGGAGTAAATTAATGCAGGATTAGAAACATTATTTTACACAAGATGTGATTCAGGGCTAAATATGAGAGACCCTGTTAATTAAACCACACAGTTCATATTGTTCAGAAATACTGACTTAAGGAGTTGAACTGCAAATTAGAAAATATTTTGGTCTGCTTATGTTTAATTTTAATTAACTGGAGATATACTAATGTGACAAGTGTTTCACAACACAGAAGTTGTAAAGGGAAAGTTGAAGGCTGTATTTCATCTGGAAACTATATTTTAAATACAACTGAACTAAAAAGAAATCCTAAGTGCATTCTCCAGCCTTACAACATAGACATTTAAAACACTTTAATGTAGGCACTAACATTTTTTTTTCTTGGCATAAAATTATTGGTTAAACATGCCTGAACTCCACCACTATGTATTTCGGCTCTGTCCCCCATCTGCTGAGAAGACCAACATTCCTGCGGTTAATGATCTGCTAGTCTCTTTGAAGAGCCTCCACATCTCACTCTTCTTTGTTTTAGTTGAACAGCCATGACTTAATTAAATGATCAATCAATCAGGTGTTAAACACATATTAAGAAACAAATCAGACATGCTATGAATAAAATATGTCAATCATTGACAGGCTGTCCTACTAGACAGGTTACAAACGGCTTTCCTGGACTAGATGATAGTATAACGTGTCCTGTCTCATTCGATTGGCCCATTACCCATATGTAGGTTTTAGCTTGGGACGGTATCCACTGCAGTGTGAGTGATGTTACGGTGGTGCAGATGATGGTGATGGCTAAGAAAGGTTTAATCCATCGAGCAGATACCCATCTTGGCCCTGAGCCTGTAGAAACACAAGCATATCCTCTACCCCATGTTATTGAAGAAAAAGGCCTTTCCCACTGATTTGTCTGTGGGTTTTTGATGATAACTGGGGCTTTAACCTGAACTTTGTGTTGTCTGTGTGAATCAAAATGTTGGTATATAGGGAGGCCCTCTTCTGTCCAGCAATTTAAAAAATTCAACACATAGCAAGCTTTTGCTATGCGTTCTTGTGGGGATAACCCTACACTCCCCCTTTTTGGTTTTTGTAACATATTCTTAAGGGCGCCATGTGTACACTTGATAATTGCTTGGCTTGTGGGTGAATGGGGGGTACCTCTAATGTGTTGGATTCCCCATTGTAGAAAGAATATTTGCATTTTTTGTGCTATATAGGCTAGACCACTGTCAGTTTTTATAGTTTTTGGCACTCCCAACATTGCAAAGGCCATCATAAAGTCTCAAGATACGTCTTTGGCCTTTTCACCTGTATGTACAGAAGCATAGATACAGTTTGAGAAGGTATCAACAGAAACACGTACATATTCAAATCTGCCAAATTCACGGATATGCATTATATCTGATTGCCAAATTCCAAGCGCAGAAAGACCACGAGGGTTTACTCCGATGGATGGTACTTGTAAAATGTGCTAGCAGTCTGAGCATGACTGGGTATGATTGTCTAGCTTGTTCCTGAGTCAATTGGAATGACCTCCGTAACACTTCTGCATTTTGATGATAAAAGTCATGTGACCAACGTGCTTGTGCAAAGCGATCCGCAGAACTACAGCTCCTGCAAGGCTGTCTGCTTCAGCATTACCTTCGCTAATAGGTCCAGGCAGCAAGGTGTGCAAGCATACATGTTGGATAAAGTAAGGATAAGTCCTTCTGATAGCCATCTAAGCTTCCAGAGAAGCACAAAGAGGGTCTTGTTTGAAACCTATCCATTGTGCTAATAGGCCATAAGGTTGGAAAGCTAGAATAAAAAACAAAAAGACTGACAGGATAATTCTGCTTTCGTCTGTGAACAGTCTGAGTGGTTAATTTGTCCACAACTTTGCCAAGCACAGCTTGCGCAGGAGGGGTAAGCTTTCTTGAGGATGTCAAGCTCGTGCCTCCATCTAAAAGCTTAAATAAAGGATGTAATTCTTCTGTGGAAATCCCTAAGGAGGGACAGAACCAATTAATAGTTCCCGAAAGTTTTTGAAGATCATTCAAAATCTTTATGTCTGTCTTTAGGGTCAATGATTGTGGTGAAATTTGATGATCAGAAATTCTCCATCCTAAATACTGCCAAGGGAGAATTTCCTGGACCTTATCCTCTGCAATTTTTAATCTTGCAGTCGGTGCTGCTCGCATAATCTGATGTAGAGCCTCTTCTGCTCCCCACGGAAGTAGTAGAAACCACTAAGAAACTCCTTTGTAAGTTGGTCATCAGTCAGTTTGGAGATATGAGTTGTTCCCAAAATTAATAGTTGGTGGTTTCCAACAGCAACTAGTTTATGGATGGAAGAAAATTTCTCTTTTTTTGTTGAATGCATTTCTCATTCTCCTTAATTCTTCTAAAAGGCATCTTCATCAATTCTTGCTGTTTCTCCAGGTGATCCAGGTTATGGGGTTTAAGTGGTGATCCTGGTAGTGGCTGGCAAAAGCTGTCATTCACAGGGGAAGCCCTGAACCTGTATTTAGGATGACTGCGTAACAGAGGGTAAGTATAACCACTTCATATTCACCAGTTGTGATTTTGGCGATGGAGAAGATCTCATACTTAGCTTTTGAATGGCAGGTGTACATCACTGTGCCTGATTCGGGTAGGTTTTGTCTGAAGCTACCAGGTGTGCCATTTCCCATTTCTACAGGATAGTATGGGGTCATCTGCTCTTCTATATTTTTGTAGGTATCTCTTTTGCACTCTCTTGGATTTTCCTTTTCTTCTTGATCTGGTTCTGACAGTGGGTTCTTTATCATCATCCCCAAGACCAGACCAGTTTCTTTCTCTTTTTAAAGAGCCATTCCAGCAGTTCTCCTGCAGCAGGACTGTTGCAGCCCTTCTCTCCTCCTCACTGCCCCGGACACGAGCGCTCGGGTCTCCGCAGCGCCATGACGAGGCGGTTACACAGACCCCGCTCGCGGGCCGGGCTCGGTGCGGCCGGGCCGCCCTGCAGGGGGCGCTGCGGCGCGGCCCGCCCGCCGCCCGCACCAGGATCCCGCCTCGCTGCGTGGCCGACCCGTCCTGGCACCCGAGGGCCTCGCCGAGCCGAGCG
>NW_010586479.1:255-58537 GCF_000705375.1 Tinamus guttatus
GGGTGTAGAGGGGGGAGGGCCAGAATCTAAGAGGGAGACCCTTCAGATAAAGCAGTAAAAGGAATGTGGAATTACACGTAAAGAAGCTGTCTCCTACTTGCTCCTTGCTGTATTCCAGGAAACAGGATTGTACATTTCTTTGTAAACACACAGTACTACACAGTTCACCAAGATGTTTTTGTCTGTTACTTCTTCATGAAGTGATAAGAGCTTACGTTTATCTAAGCAAATAGAAATTACAAAATAAAAACAATCATGCTAATTTACAAGGGGTCTACCCACAAACGCCAACTCCACTGTCAAATCTGCCTGTCTCAGTGTAAAATGAGAAACGATATAAAATAGGCACTCCATTCTAATCAAGAATCCTACCTTTACGATGCTTTTTAGATCCTGCACGTACATTCTCTCTGTCTCCAAAATCTCTTGGACAACCCTGTCTACGTAGAGGAGCTTGGGACTGGTAGGCTCTGTGGTCAGGGACATTGCACAGTTCTTGCCTGCTCCTTTTGGTTCTGCTTTCCTTGGCATGCTCGGCCTTTTTTCCAGGCTTTCCTCAGTCTCCTGTTGCTCTGCTGGGGTGTTCTTGCGTGGCTTGCTGCTGGAAAACCGCCTGGCTGGGACGAGTTCTAGCTTGATGGCCCCCGTTTCTTTATCCTGGCTAAACAAGCCCAAATGGCTATTGGAAACCAAGGTCATTCTGCTTCCGAAGGAACAGTGGCTGTCCCTGGAGGAAGCAGAGGAGGAAGTGGAGCTGAAGCTGACAGGACGGTCGCTATCCGATAGTTCCATGGTTTTTCTTTCACAGTAATGGAAAGGTCTGTTCTCCTTGTGCAAATCTTCCCTTTTTGCCTTGGAGTCAAGGGCCTCTGTCACAGACGGTAAAACTTCAAGAGGCAAATGGAAACCATCTGAAAAAAATAAATATGGAGAAGCAGATTCACTTCTGTTGTCCATATAACAAAAGAGCTAGAAACAGACATGTTCAATGCTTAGCATACGGATGTAACATATAGCAACTTTATACAGAAGACACCCAGAATACCATGGCTTTGCCTATGGCAGCTCTAACGCACTGCAGGCAAAGCACACTGCCCAGGCACAGCACACTGCCTGCTCACACGCTTCCTTCCAGGTGCTGGCCTTGCCATCGGCGTGTGCACTGCACAAGAGAGAAAAAAGACCCAAAGAGTTCACCTAGGGTTAAAAAAGTGGTGGGAAGAGTCCTCGCTTGCTCCAAGCTGATCCTGGCCTGGAAGGTTTGAAGGTGTAAAGAATTGTGCTCATGATATGTAACAGGATCACTGTCAATGCTGCAGGCCAACACAGTCAAACAGAAACTGAAACCAGCTATCCATTAGAGCTTGCGGTGGCTCCTGCAACAACAGCAGGAGTCTGAAGTTATACTCAGTTCAGAGCCATCATCAGAATGATTTCCAGTAAGAAAAAAGAAATTAAAAACAGCTTCAAAAAAAAAAAAAAAACCCACAGGAAGTAATACTGCCAAATAATTCATTTTTCTATTGGGAAAATAAGTTGTTCTGAATCTGTTCAACTCAAGCTAGATTGTTATCTCTTTCAACTGGCCCACAGCTATTTTTTATATCAGTACAAAGTAAGGTGCCTATCTTTCTGTCAGTACATCCAGTCTACTCACTTTTTTATTAGCCAGTTTAAAAAAAAAAAAACACACACGCAATATTCAGGATGCAAGGCATATATGTCCCTAGCCAGTTTTGGTATGAAGCACCATGACAATTGGTAAAGCCAGTTACACTAGAGGTAAATTGAATTCAAAGAAGGATCTGTTTCACTAAGTTGTGCCAACCCAGATTTTTTCATCTCAAAATCAAAAAGCTTTAGAGTATCTATTCTGTGAAAAATGTAAGTTGGTGACAATTTTTCGTGAGAAGAAATATTGAAGCTACTGATGCAACAGTAGCTTAGTCTTTCCCCTACCCATGACCCCTGCTTTTCTTTTTCTTTACTCTAGTGACAACTATTTTTCAAAAAACACATTGGCAAATAGCATTTTAGATAGCAGTTTCAGTTAGAAAACCAATAAAGCTGCAAATTAAGCCCACCCACCATTTAAAATGGCCTTTCCTAAACTAAAACAGATTTTTTTTTTCCTTGCGGTAGCAAAACCAAAGTCTGTAACACTTCTGCTGCTGCTCTTGGTCTGTGGATAGGAAGAAATTCATTCAACAAATGAATTGCCAATCTCTGGTCTTAAAACAAACAAGTGAACGACAAAAAGATCCTATTCTTTAAAAATAAAAACACCAAAAGCAAACAAAAAAAGCCAGAAAAAGGGTTATTTGGCCTATGTTGAACATGTAAGATTTTTATTTGTACATTGGTATTTAATACTATCATTACGTGACGATGGCATTAGCTTTCTCTTAAGGGAATAATGCCCTCAAGGTAATTCATGGAATTAACAATAGACACTAGAGCCTAATCTGTTACCTGGGGCACAGTGTGGCCATTAGATTAAAAACTGATTTCACCCCTCCACCCACATATCCCTAAATATATATACACACCTATTATCCCACAAATATCTCTATATAAGAGGTTTTATCTTAAAGTGTATGACCTTTCAGTTTCCTCCCCGCTTTTTGCACCCCCCCCACCACCACCCCAGGAAAGTTATATTATTAAAAGTTTTTTGAATAAACAACAACAACAAAAATATTTAAAACTGAAGCAAAGTGAAGTTTCTCATTTCAAAATGGGTATGGACAAAGATATTTGCCTTCCTATTGCTTGTGATAAGAAAGTATGCATTTTTGATAAGGAAGAATGTATTTTGTTATCAGCTTTGGATCATTTTTCAAGTTCAGTTAGAAAGTACAGAGTAGCTGGGCAGATGTAAACCCCCTTGAAAAATGTACAGGATAAACAAGATAACAGGAATACCCTTCCGCTAACTTCATCCAAGAGATTTTTCTAAAATTACACGACAAAGAAACACCTGATTAGCTGCATTTAGTGGGAAAATAAAAGGTTTTTGTTACATTCCATTACTCCATGCTCTTTTCTTCCTGTTTTACTGATATGTTGTCTGCCTTTCAGATAACCTGAAGACATTAATATGTAATATTTGCTTTGCAAACATTGCAAAGCTCATACATATAAAACCAAACAAAACGGTTCCGGTCACTGAAAATGAATAAAAATATTTTTATACAACATACTTGTATGCAGAAGCTATAGGTGCTTTTTAACATGTCTTTATAAAGAGAAAAGAAAGAAGAAATTAAAACCACTACTCCACCATATTCTCTTTCCTTGCTTAACGACAATTTTGTTACCTGTTAAAAACGCAAGGATCAGTTTTGACAGTTTAAACGTGGTGCCTCCTGCATTCTCATGTATTCTCCTGTCTTTGGTAAAGCTCCAGGCACCTGGTAGGCAAGGGAAGTGTCAGCCACAAGCACGTGACTCAGGTCCCTCCATTTCCATACAAATCATTCTTCTCATGCCCCTGTATAAGTTATACCAAGCAAACCATTTTGTACTCAGAATTCACCCTTGGCTACTTCCCTCAAATTATGCTTTATTCAAATTTATTCTTATTACTTTTAGACAAGTCCAAACTGGCCATTTGGCCTTCCTGCAGAGATATTTTGGCTAAAATTGTGCCCAGTAGGTGCCTGGTCAGTGAAACAAGTGTCGGAAAACCCCCACAGACATCGTCCAGGGCCTGACATTCCTTCAGCCTGAGCACCAAAACTGAGCTCCCTCCAGCCAGCTCAAAATGCATCTCAGTTTCACAGATGCTGCCTGGGAAGCTCCGCACAGAGGCACAAGAAACCTGACGGGGGATTTTGGCATGATACAAAACCAGGAAACAAACTACTTCCCTCAACTTCCAAGCACTGTAACAAACACTGCATCCTGCCAGTTCAAGCCCAAGCTTTGGGACAAGCCCTGGCTCTGTCTATCTCTCAATTCGTCTGAGCTGCAGGTAACCGCTACAAAATCTTAAACCCTCTGCAATAAGGAAAACTTTTTCCTCCTGCATTAAGTTTTTCATCTCACCTTCAAGACCATCCTGTGGGCCAAGGCAGTGCTACTCCTGCTGCTGCAGCCAGGACCAGAGATACTAGGTGATTTCTCCAAAGTGGAGGATCATTGGAAAAGGTAGAAACTGAACCCCCTTCATTGTCATGGTCACTTTCCCATCCTTCGTTGCCAGGTTAACATCAGGATTTTCACAGCACTGACACAGTATTAGTGCAAAAGAGTTTCTCATCAACTGCCTGAACTTTGTACCTATTGACTGGTGAAAAAACTACAAAGCAGTAGATGGAGGGAGAGGGGAAAGCGCCTCCCAGGTTGGTCTCAACATGCCATAATAGCAATGGCTGTCTTTTCCTGGTGGCACCTCTGAAAACATTGTGACCTCTTACAAATTTCTGTCTTTAGTTCAAACCTCTCATGAAAGGCAAATTCACTTCTTGGGCTCCTCAAGAGCCTAATTTACAAGAAGCTACCCTTCTCTTCCCTTCACCCTCACCCCAGTTTCAACAGTATCACCAAGAGTTAGGTATATTTATCTTAAAAACAAACAATTAAATAAATAAAATTAAAAATCAGGCTGTAAACAGTTTGTAATTCTAGGTATCACCGAATCTTCTCAGAAGTATGTACTTTGTGTTACATCTTTTACTCCCTGACCCACATCTGGCCTGGTTCACGACTTATTTTGTTAGATACTCTTTTGTTTGCTGAACCTTTCCGTAAAGCAGCAAAAATAACATTGAGAACTGTTATGACTCGTGAATAACGGTATTTAACTCAACAGGGGGGTGGGGAGAGAGACGATCTTCAATTTGCCTGCTTCAATTAAGGCAAAACAGTAATCGCTTGTTAGTGCGGCGCCGAGGGGAGGATAATTGCATATTTGTCCGGACTCACAAAGAAGCGCGCTCCCCGAACAAGGTCACTTCTTGTTTGTGCCCTTGCATAGATCCAGCCTCCCCCGTCCGCTGCAGACCTCCCTGCCCCCTCCATCTCCCTCCCCAAAATGCAGCCCCCGTGCCAGCATGGCACAACGGGAGACACCAGCAAAAATAACAACATGCACCTATCCGCAGTGGTGCAAGGGCAAGAGGGACCTGCACGCCACCCCAGCAGGCAACTGCAGTGCTAGTCAGCGCATGAAAATCACGTGGAGAGCAAGTTTCTCAGCATATCTAATGTCTTCCGCACTCACTCATCAGTAAGTGCATATGTTTCTGTCATTTGCTATTCTTTAATATATTGCTTCTTCCTACAGCTATTTTCATAACAATGATAAATGGTCTTCCATTTTCTCCATAGCTTTGGCTACTCTAAAACATGAGCATGCAATAAGAGAAAGTGCTTTGAGTCAGTGTTATAATTAGATTCAAAGACCCCCAGCCCTGTCTAAATTTAGATGTTTATTTCTCCAAGTTGTTTACAACATGTGACATTTTAATGTGTAATGCGTGACTAAAAACTTGCAAGTCATTTATATTCATAATTACTGTTGTTGCCTTTCTTCTATTATGAAAAAGGCCACCTAAGATGTAATCTACAAAGTCAATATTAACACAGAAATTACAAGCTTCACATCCTCTGAAAGTTTGGCCAAATAAAAGTGATGAGACTACAAGAAACCTTTCCCTTGTTTTGAAATATGTTCACATTTCAAATAAACCAATTAGGTGGTAGATACAAATAAGCAGGACCGTTTAAAGCAATTCCAACATTCAATACCAAATTCAATTACTGCAGTGAAACTGAAAACATAAGCGTTATGCATCTGACTGAAAAAGGTTAAAAAGCATTCCCTACAATAATCCCCACTACAGCCTTCTTAAATATACTCTCCATATCCTCTGCTTTGAATAGTCCTAAGGGAAGGCCATTTTTTCCCCCCAACTAAATTCTGAGCATTAGCACAGGTCATTTCTAAAACTAACCTCCTCTGTGAACAAAATCACATTAGAGAGCTATAATTTTTGCAGGATTAGATCTCTGCATATCATGAATTCACTCTTAGCTGTCACATACAATATCTTGCCAAGTACTTTAACTGAACTTTGAGCAACAGAAATTCCATTTATTAGCAATCTTACAAGGAAAAAAATGTATCAACCAGTGCGCCGCTGTCAAATGACTCCCCCCACCATGCAATACTTAAAGCAGAATAGCCTCTGTCATAACGAAGCACGCTAATGTCCGAGCGCGTTACTGCAAGGGAAAATCCTCTGCGACAGTATCTCACCACTGTGGAATGTCTCTGGCTCCTTGCTCAGAGAGCAAACAAGCCCTCGCTCTGTTTCAAATCCTCTCGGAGCAGCCCCCAGCTTACCTGTGTAACAGCGGGGAAGCGCACGCTCTGCCTTCAGCTGTTCCACAATTACCTCATTGGGCACGCAGGTAAAACGAGAAGCTCTTGCTAGTCCGAACAGCTCCTCCGCCAGAAATATTGCATGAGTCAGCTTTTATCTATCACAACCCTAAACACAAAGGCTTTAGAGAAACCTGATTCACAACTTTCTCACTGCCTTTTTCCCAGCGCACCGGCAGCCTCCAGCATTGCTGGGAGCCTTAAATGAAACATGACATCACTCGGCTCAGGGATGGGACAATGGACATGGCTGTGGGTAACTTGCAGCACACACTTCACTGAGCAACACCCAGGAACTTCCATTTTTCCAGGCACGGTGCTATAAAAACACCACACACAGCCCACACTTCCATGGTGGCTCTTACGCTTTGCCCCTTGATTTGAAGGCAATATTGATAAGCATGCAAAGCAAATATTTCACAATAACATCAAGGGATGTAGCTGTATTTATGTTAGAAACTCCCTCAAGCATGCAACACTAATTAAATAGGATCATTCTGGATCCTACATACACATAAAATCAAAAATAGGCTTTTGCAGTGCCTACCTTTTTTTTTGTTTGTTTGTTTGTTTTTTAAAAAGGCGGGGGGGGAAGGAGAGGCTTTTAGAGAAAAGTGCTAAAACCATCAGATTCTCTGTGCTACATTGCAGAAAATACAATAAAAATGCATGGGCAGGAAAAGGGACAAAGAGAGGCAAAACAGAAGAAAAGACATGAAGAAATAGAGTGGGTCTAACACAGAACTTTTCTTGTTCACCCTCCAATTCTAGCTCTTCCTGCAAACCCAAAGCTTACTTTTCCTTAACAGGGACTGCCTGTGAATTCTACAGTAAAGTCTTGCTCTAGCTCACTGGGTTGGCTGACTAGTTAAAAAGAGCACATGATGCCAGGCAGGCTGACTCTTCACTTACCTGGGAAAATGCATACTACAAAGCAAGAAAGGACAATTTTAAGTACATCTCAGACCAATGCTGGATGCAGCTGCTGGGTGGATGACAGTGGGATGAAAACAAGATGATTATTAAAATCATCCAGAGTCCAAGGCTCTCAGACTGATGCTAACTGGGGGAAACAGTGCCTAGTATAAGCTGACCCTGCCAGGGAGGTAGTGACTGTGCAGAGAAGCAAATTGGATCTGCCAGCTGCTGGTGGCACCATGTCCCAGGTGTGCTCCCCCAGCTGCGTGCCCAAACATAGCTCACAGACAAGACCTGGTCTTTAAAGACTCATGCTTAAAATTCACTCACTCTCCCCCCCTTGCCCACAGATTTCTTTTGAAGTTTCTTAAAGAGCATTTTCCTTGAGCAGCAGCTTTCAGCAGGCACCTGGAGTCAGAGAAAGAAAGTAAAAATGGCCATCGTCTCAAGCCACAGAACACTTTGATCTGAACAGCCCGCACTGTCAGGGTGAAAGTCCCTTTTACCCAAGTTTAAAGACTAGGTGTATACAAGCAATTACCAAGCGGCCCCAGCTCAGGTCTTTGAGACATGCTCCACTTCCTGTGTTTTTTTTATTATTATTATTTTTTATTTTTTATGGTTAAACATTGCAATAAGTATACATACACACACCCCTTGTTAAAAGTTCTGTACAATACGTCAGACAGGGCCACCTACATCCATAAGTCCTGGACACATTCATAAACACAGGATGTACAACAGTGGTCCTAGCATCCTTGGCACATACTGCAGAGTGCAATACATGGGTACTTGATCACCTACACGTATACGTGAAGGTGGCAGATTTCCTGTACAGTTGCTATGCTGCACATTCATACCCATTCCAGCCTGGGCAACACGACAATTCCTGCAGACATCAGGTACAGCCCATCTATATGGGAAAATGGGCAACCAGAGACTTGGAACATCATGTAAAGAAGAATTGGGAATGTTCAGAACTGATTAGTTATTTAGTTCTCTGACCCTCTGCTTCCCTTGTACCTTTTGTCCTCCTTTCCTGATCAGTTTATGTTGGCTTTGAGGCAGGTTTCAGCCAACTCTTGGGCAATCCTGCACAGTGTCAACCAGAGGCCATTCCTTGGTCACTTCTACAAACTATTGTCCTAATATATGTGAACATTGCTACCAAGAAAGCAGGAAGTTGTCATTCCACTACAAGGAACCTCCTGAATTCTTAAGGCTCGAAGCAAGTGCAGTGCCCAGCTGACCCACAGTCAGTCTCTGCACAGACCTTCTCCCCTCTGCCTCAGCAGGCTGGATTGGACAAGCAGGGGCTGCAGTGAGAGCATCAGCTTCCTCACAAACCTTACCTTTGCAGGGGGCAGAGGTCCTTGCTCTACAACATATCTTGCTTTTTCATCTCCTCACATCTGCATTTGGCCTTAGCTCTCCCTTAGTCACTATATGTAAGTCAGCAAACATTTACCCTACGTCAAAACGGCTTCTGACTGCCTTAAATACATATAGCAGCAAGGTTTGTCAGTCCAGGAGAATGGAAAGTCAAAGCCTTTTTCTGAGATACACATTAGACAATGAATGGGAAAGAAAGTGCAAGAAAAATAATGTGTTTTTTTTTCTTTGCATCATCTATCCTCATTTTCTAACACTTCAAAATCCCTGGTTTGAGCTTTTGTTTATCAAATGCATCTTTTAGAATTTGGCATTCTGTTCCTTTATCTGACCTGTCCTCTCTCCTGCTGTATGCAGAGTGCCATAAGAATACATTATTAATGCATCAGGATGAAAAGCTGAAAGAAGGGTGACCTGCTTTTGAAGAAAAGTCTTGATTTCTGTAAACTTAATAAATGCAGTTTATTGAAGTTAGGAATAAAGTTATTCTGTATTTTCCATCTGGCTAATGACTTACTGAAGAAATAAGTTCTCTTCAGCAAAATTAAAAAAAGAAAAAAAAAAAAAGCATTACTCAACCACAGAGTACATTCAGTTATTCTAGAGGACATGCTGACATCTTCACTGAAAATGCAGTGTAATGTATTAATAACTCTCTGCAATGCAGTAGCTATTTAATCTGTATACAGTACTGCAGAGACGCCTAAGAAAGAAACAACCTGTCATGTGCTGAGGCAGTGCAACACAAATACAGTATATGGATCCAATGCTCCATTTATAGGCCCTTTAGAATGATTTTTATCAACAATTTTGGGAGTTGGTTTTACCCCTCCATTTAAAAAAGATGGACCACTGTAGTTAGCAAATCTGCAAGATAGCTTGAATGAAAATCCAGTGAAAATACTGACATTTAAGTGTATACATAAGAATAAAGACACCATTCTTTTTTCTACCTCAGATTAAAAGGCAGTCGAAAATTTTATATCCTTTCTATCCATACCCACCCATACTGGCATTTAGCGAAAACAACTCTGAAGGGCTAAGAATAAACGTTTCAACAGGATGCTGCTTAAATTTTTAAGCCTTTTTATATTCAAACTTCAATGCTGCAACTTCCCTGAGAATTCTCCTATGCGCGCGCAGTCCCTCCTCTCTGCCCTGCAGCACACAGCATGGTTATCACTCCAGGGACCTAGGGTAGGATGGAAGGCAACACTGCTAGGACATCAACTCCATCTTTTACTTGCTTCTCTCCCAAATAGTCTACTGCTCCAAGCAAGTGTCCCGTCACATCAATAAGTTAATGATGAGCATTCAACCTCACCCAGTCAAGCTGAGGCTGCTACTGAAGTTCAAACTTTTGAAGTCTACCGCAGGTTCAAGGGCAGTGAAGTCCTTGTCTGGCACTCCATGTGCAGCACAATGCACTAGCTGCTTTGCTGAAAACATTGTAAAGTTTAACCTTAAAGCTTAAATGTTTCCTAGCCAGAAATATAAAGTTGGCAAAAACCTCTAGAAGCATGCACAGTTTCAGTAGAACAAAATGATGACTTACAACTACATATTTAGTTGGGTGACAAAAAAGAAGGGACAACCCTTCATATAACTCATCTCTTTCAATTTAATAAGAACTCATAACTACAATATTTAAGCACAAACTGATTCGCACTTTAAAATTCATTTTAATAGTCTCCTGATTTCTTTAAAATTCCTCCACTGAATTTTGCATTGATTTCCAAGTCCTTCCCTGAAAGTCATCCCCCCCCAAAAAAAAAAAAGGCATTTTGTAAATGTCAGTTCTCTGAAATAGGTGACTTTCAGAATAGAAACTAGGTCCAGAAATGTTATGTAATTGATACTTTCCTTTAAATTCAGTGAAATGATTTCTCCCAACTGTGAGTTGTAAACATTTACTGGAACCTCCTCCGCATCTCAGAAAGTTTAGCAATAAAAATTTTGAAACAGAACTGAAATAACAACGCTAGGTTCATACTAACAGATGTTTGCGTTTAAAATAAGACTTTTTTGTTGGACTTCCTGTTTTAGACAAAAATAAAACCTTAAAAAGAAAAAAAAAAGAAACAAAAAGCAAAAAACAAAGCCTGTGTATGTGTATTTGTATCCCAGGGAGGAGAATCCTTAAAGTCCACTGATGTTGGAATTAAGACATAATGGTGGTTGGTCTATGTCCACCACAGGCTGGCTCTGCCATTTCAAGTAATCAGTCATTTTCTATGGCCACTTTGCTCAAAAGGTAACAGCGTGCCTTATTTCTAAAGGGTTTTTATAAAATTAACAGACCTTTCAGACCCCCAATATCACTGAATACAGGTCTGTTGAAGATAAAAACTCTGGTCTCAATGAAGGACAGTGACAGATTTTTACAGCATATGACAATTAGCAACTTAAAATCTCACAGCTTTTGAAATAAAAAAATAATTAGAAAACAAGCAGGTCTTCAAGTTCAAAGCACTATATATACACTGCAACTCCTTTTACTCTGTTGTTTCTATAGTTGATTATGTTCTTTACACACATAAGACCCAGAAGACTTGGAGTACCAAATGGCAAAGGAATGACCGGTTACTGCAAAAAGTCAAGATGCTCTCAGTGCTACCACATACAAGAGACCTGCAATAAGGCAATTGTCAAACATCTTTATTCTTGTTTTCTTCTGTCAATTCTTTTTAATCCTGATCTGCTGTTTATCTTATTTTGACTAACCCCTGTTGTATTGACATTAAGCTTTACCATATCCCTATGAAAGCTATTCCACTGTAATAGCTTTTGAGACGAGAAAGTGACTTAGCAATGCTTTAGAAATTGCTTCTAGGCTCATGCAGTATTTGCCCCTTGCTACTACTTTTTAGTTATTATTTCACAAAGTCAAATCACTGAGAACAACAATATCCCTGTCACAGACAGATAACAATTTTCTTAGTACTGTTGTATCTGAGAATCCAAGCATGAATTAAGATGATCATAGATCGCTGCACTATCAGTGTACTGAGCAGTTTAGCATCTGTATCCATGTATAATGGTGTTAATGCCTGCAATACATATCACATATCAGTGATCAGTTACAGGAAGCAAATATAAGAAGTTTGGACTTGCTTTGAGTGAACATTTGGTGCACAATTCACAAGGACTGACTCACTGAGTCATGAGTCTTCCTCTGCACTTTCTTCTTATTAGAACAATGTGCTTAATCTGAACCAGAAAGGCAGTCAGTCAGTTTGTTAAAAGTAAAAGCTACATGAAATGCAGAATCTATTCTTTGCCAACAGCTGCAGAAAAATATTTTCACTTTAGAGTTTTAATTCTTTAATGTCTATATCTGGATGTAAGGCTATGGATATTTTATTTTAACTTTATATACTCATAGTACCCTACAAAGGAAAACAATGAAAAGAGGTCTTTAGAGTTCTACTGTTTGATTTACCAGGCAACATTTGTCAATCCAGGAAATACAGAAACAGGACAGGGGCATGAAAGCTCTTTGGAAAAATGTACTGCTGCATGCTATACATAAAAGGCATCACAGCCACCTTCCTGCTTCTATTTTACAGCTCCTGACAATACCATATTGATACGCTGTTACAGTCTTCAAACATTTCTATTTTGGCCAAATTTTACTGAGCATGTTAACTATAAAAAACACCTCATCTAATTCTGTGTACATGCAGTAAATAGTTTGGGGGAGCAACGTAGATTGTAGAGATAAAGGAAAAAAGTTTAAATTAGAAGCTTTAACTCCTTAGTACAGCACATTGTTCAAAAAAAGTTCAAGTCTTGTCTTTCACATTAAAGTGGCATTTACCTCCATTATTTTTGCTGGTTTGTTTTAACTTGCTTTTTTTTTTTTTTTTTCTTCCTCTCCCCCCGCCTTTTTTTCTCTAAGGAGTACCAAATCCCTCCTTATTTTAGTATTACAGTCAGGATCCAAATCAAAACCTCAAATGCAAAACACACGGCTCAGACCTTGGGAAGTATAGCTAGAAGGGCAAATACTACGACACAATGTCATGGGGTCAGGGAGGAGGAGAGAGGCACATTATGTATTAACTACTTGTGTTATAACAGCAGTTTTTTTCTTAAAAAGCTGTGCTAGAGAACAATGAATTTGATTTATTTTATATATTTTTAAAGAAAACTGAGCTTTTCAACTCCAAACCACAATAGATCATGGGATCTTTCAGCTAATTCAGTGCATGGCATAGCATTTAAGAGGCATTCTCACGACTTTACACATGGCCACTGTTTCTTAAACAATATTAAAAAAAGATATGCACACAACAGTAACAATTATTTTCTTCCTAAACTCACAATCAAAACAACATGAAGCTATAAAACCTCACTGAGGCATGTCCTGTAGTACCTATGCCTTTCTTAATTTCAAGTGTAGCTTTCTAACGTGTCCTTAGAGATGCTTTCACTTAACATTCAGCCACAGCACTCGGATCTGGAGGGATCCTTCTGCTGTCTCATCTGCTCATGCAGGTAATACAGGTAACCTGAAAACCCTCTTCAGGGGATTCACAACCTACAAGCACAGAGTTGGCACACCAACCTGCTGTTGACTGCATGGCAAAAAGGAAAGCGGGGGGTGGTGAATATATATATTTCTTGACTGTGATGGTGACAGAGCACTGAAACAGGCTGCCCAGAGAGGCTGTAGAGTCTCTTCCTTTGAGATCTTCAAAATCCACCTGGACACAGTTCTATGCAACATGCCCTAGGTGATCCTACTTGAGCAGGAGGTTGGACTAGATGATCTGTAGAGGTCTCTCCCAACCTCAAGCACTCTGTTTCTGAGACTTGCTGATCTCTGCCTATTTCCTACCCCTATTCTCAAGCCCAGCTACAAGGGGGCTATAAGCTAAAAAAAAAAAATCAGGTGCCCTCATTCTGCCTAGACATGCTGAGTGCTAGGAGACTTTTCCCCTCCGAACAATGCTGCACATTCACCACTGAGCACTGAGGCAGAGGGATACCCCAAGAGGCCGCTACACGGCTATTATTCGCCTGCCTTCAGCCTGTTAGCATGGCTATTAGCCGGCATGCTCACTTTGCAAGCCCCAGTCCCTTTGGAAACCCTGCCTACCGTTGCTTTATTACAAAGGAAGTGCGGGTTAAAAGACATGTAGCTGGGCGTTTTCATACTCTCCTTTTGCATGTGATATGTATTACTTGTGTAGGCAAGATGTAAGCAATAAGCAGCTTTAAGTTATTCAGAAATTATACAGTCAAGATTTTGGGAAAAAAAGAGAAAGTGAAATTTGCGCACAATTTAATCAGTAACTGAATGAAAACAGATGATCAGTCATGACTATCTAGCAATACATTTCAACTATGCAGGACTTGCAAATCATTTCTTCATTTAATTTTACTCAGTAAAACAGAACGATAGTTCCTTCCCCATATCATTTTTCTTTTTGTCAATTTTTGCACAATAGTTATGGATGACCTCAGTTGTACTTACTTTTGCATTCAAAAATCACTAACCTCAAGTGGCACAAACAGAATATTCTTCCCTAGAACAAGGAGTGTGAGGAGGGTAAACTACATCCCTTCTGCAACTGATCAGCACCAAAAGACAGCAAAGTTTCCACTCCAGTCATTTTTTCAGTGAATACTTTTTTTTTTTTTTTTTAAATGATCTGAACTAAATGACTTGAAACATTTTAAACTATGTACAGGCCCTGCCAATTATAAGTTGATTGCAAAATATTTTAAAGGTTACAAAAACAATCTGGAAGAAACCTTCCATTCCCAGCAAGACTAGAGTAAAAGTCTTTGAAAACAGTGACAAAAGCTACTAGTGGTAAGGGCCTCTCTAACAAGGAGAGTCAAACTGCCTGTGGTCGGACTGCTGCCTTTGGGATGACATTTAGGGTAGCTAACCACAATTCAGAATAACACCATCTAAAACCAGAAGAGCCCCCTGCCCACACCATAACTTTCCTGTGGACTTTAATGGACAGAATGGAAGCCCACACCAGGCTCTAAAAAGCTCAGCAGTGGAATGGCCAGACATAGTAGAGCCTAACCTGTACAAGAAAAAGTATCTCCCAGAAAGTGTAACACAATTTTACTAGAATTATCAAGAAGGGGCTTTTGTGTAGTGCTTGGTTGAGGTTTGGGGGTTTTCATTGTTCTGGGGCTTAGATTTTTTGGTTTTGACTGGCATAGTGAACAGGTGGAAGTTGTGCAAGGCATCAATATCCTGTTGCCTATCAAGGTAAGGCTACATAAACTCATTGTAGGGTTTAATAAAAGGTTCTGACACAAACTCTGTTCCTGAAAGCATAATGCCTGGTTACCAGAAGAGTGCTTTTTTTTTTGTTGTTGTTTCTTTGTTTTTTTTGTTTTTAGATCTTCTAGCAACTCTGTCTTTGAAGAATACTACATACAGGAATATGTGAGGATAAAATTACCTGAAAGCCTCTCAGTCTTAGCCAAGTCACCATTGTCAACTTATAGCGCTTTGAGTGGTGGTTTTCATTTTAAGGCTGTTCTTAGCAAGGACATGCTAGCATGATATATCTAAGGATGGAAGCAAAATATACCATAGTGCTTTGCCAGAGCTCTCATTGGAGAGGCTGCAGGGTTTTATTTGTTTTCAGGTTTTCTATACATTGAAAAGGATATTTTGAACTTCAAGTTCCACTATGTCAGCACTTTGTCTCTCACATCCAGAGGTGGCAAGAAGCATATTTAAGATAAAGGACTTGATTATCAGCTTTAGCAAACAGGAAAACAATTATGGAGTATGCGCTGAGTGTGTTACATTGGGGCCCACCATTTGCCCCATGTATTGACATTCCTTTCTCTTGTGTTTACTTTTCTCTATTCAAACTAGCACAGTTAGTTTAGGAGCATATCACTGATACTGGTGGTTCTGCTTTGAGAATATAGTAATCCTCTATACATAGTGATGTAGCTAGGAATCCCTCCTTAACACTCCCTGCTTTTCCCCTCCATTTATCCCTTTTGTTACAAAGATGAATGGGTGTGTGAGGTGATAGCTTACAGAGTTAGGTTAAATAAAAGGTAATTCACTAAGAAACTCCACATTCTCATCTGAAATAGATTCATTCATTCAGAACAAATATATAGGTTTTTTTTTTTAAAAAAAAATAAGAAAAAAAAATCAAACTTGCCAAAAATGGAACAGAAGGCATGCACAGAGTCCAAGTTTTCAGATTTCCAAAGTGCTAAGACCAAGGGACTTCTCCCATATGAGTTTTAAGGAAGCATTCACACAATTTAATCAGAAATTGAAAGAAAGAAAATTCTACTAACACTAAAAATACTTCTCTAGTTAGATACTGGTGGTCCAAGAGTCCATATTTATCCCTTAAAAAGACAAGCTTTGTCACTGGGATTTACTGCATCAATATTGTGTTAGGGCACTCTAAAAGTTCAGCTTGTATCCCATATCTATTTATGCTCAAAACTGTAAAATTAAAGAAATAATCCCTGAAGAAGGAATTTTATTCTAACCTGCCATAAGTTAAATGGATTTGGCACATCTTTTCAATACATTTAACTCTTAAGGTCTTAATATGAACAATTTATTTCTTCCCATAATCAGAAAAAGTGAAAACAAGTGAGTTGATGCAAGGGAAGTGCCTTACTTCAGCTAATATTCTGGAGTCTGTCTCTTAAGAGAGTCAGATTGCCTGAGAAACTATTTAAGAAAAAACAAACAACCCCCCCCCCCACAGAAATATACCTAATGAACAAAAGTGTGATCCCTTATACTTTCTCAGATTATCTAGTATCACAAATTAGTTAGTTTATTCTTGACCTTGAAACTGTTTTTAAATTGATGACAACCATGTATTTTATCAGAAATACCCACTTTAAAAAAGAAGCAATTTGTTATAAACCTACGAAATAGAAATAAAGCACCACAGAGATCAGAGGTCACACATGATGAAGTTTTAGCATTGCCTCTAGCCTGGTAAGTTTGACCTATTTCTCTGGGTCCTATATTACGCCAAGGTATTTAGGCCCAAATTTTCATAACAGCCCTCTATGGAGGGTTTTCAAATTTGATGCCTCTTGTCAAAATGCTAAGCGCTCAGGACCCCAGGAAAGGGAAGCTGCAGAAATACAATAACCTGGGGGGGAGGAGGAGGGAGGAAAGCCCTGGAGCTAGATACTTAGCTTGTAGAAGGAAGAGGAAAAAACAACAACAACAAACAAACAAACAAACCCCACACACCCACAAAGAAACAACACTAGCTCATGAACAAGCTACCCAAAGAATTCAACATCTACTAAGCTTAGAACACATGCAGCAAACTCCCCTCTGCCGTAACTCTTCTTTTGCACATTAGCAATAGCAGCATGCATAAACTTGCTAGGCAGAAGCCTATCGAGGCTACAAAACGCTTTGAAACCCCCAAACAAAGTTCCATTATAAAAGCATTCCTGTTTACCTTCTTCACTCTGTTGCTGTAGGTCATGCCAAGTGACCTTAGGGATGGAGCAATTTTCAGTAGTACTGCTGAGCAGGACCTTCTGAATCCCAGCAGCCCAAAGGTAACGCTGCAGCTTGTGGTCCCAGGGCTAGTGTGAGACTGGATCTCCATCAGTATAGCCAGCAGTTAACACAACACTGGCTTAGGTAGTTACAGTTTTGGTCAAAACTTTTGTTTTGTAGCAAACATGCCTTCATCTATTCCTAAGCCCAACTAGGCCAAAAGCTATCTTGCATATGCTGTCAGCACTGATCTGTGGCACTGCAACATACACCATAAAAAGTGACAGACAGACAGAGAGAGAAAGTATCTTTCAACATTATGCATATACCTACCTGCTGGGCAAGAACTCTTGGCAACACATCCTGCTCTGGTACAATACAACTTTGCTTTGCGGTTGAAGGGAGAAGGATAAAAACCTTGCCTGCTGCCACACCACCTTGCTCCAAACCCCCACTTTTACTGGGAAAATGCTGTCAAGATTAAGTGGTGTTGCTAAAATGCTTTCCAGGTGTGATAAAGTAGGATTGGTGTTAAATTGCTGAAAACGAAAGGTTTGATGAACATAATACCTCGCATCAGAGGATAGATAAAGCTACTTCTTTCTTCAGCATCTCTATGCACCAGTGATTTGGGACTCTGCTGAGCTTGGGGTTAAAGACAGCATGCCATCAAAAACACTCAGTATGCAGTTTCTGTAAACTGACACCTCTGTGAATGCTTTAAACTTCTAAATCTGCTGGCTTCTTACAATGGCGAGGGTGCTTTCGGATCTCCACACAGACCTCAGTTGTCTTGACTTTTTCAGACCCATGAACTGAGGGAAGAGATAATCTTGACTTTCTTGAGCTTTCTTTCAGAGGGAAGAACCAGTGGTTTCACAAATCACAAGCCATTTTTACAGCCCTATGCCTAGGGTACCTCAGTTGAACTTTTAAAACTTTTCCAGTTAGAGTAATAGTTTCTTTAGAGTAAATAAAACTCAAAGGCAATCAGGTGTAGGAAGATGGGGTCCTGTTCGGAGGCTTTTCTTTTGTGGGCATCTTTTATGTAACCATCTACCCCCCCGATGCACTCGGCTCAGTTTTCACGCTGATCATAATAAAAGATGTTTCCTTCTGAAGCTGTCACTCTACACTTCAATCCCCCACCAAAAACAGCTGGGCTTGTAAAAACAGGCAAGTCAAAAGGTTAAGAAATGAACACGTCCATTTTCTCCAGCTGTGCAAAAAGTAGCCGACAATCTCAACTCTTCAGACCACAGGAGACAGGCATTACTGAACTAAGTGTCAAGTACTGATTTAAAATGGAAATAACAATGGAAGTTTAATATTAATCTAGCAAAGAGTAAATGACTGCATGCAAGAGTACTTTCAAAGTAAGAAAACTAGATGATGTATAAGTAGGAAGTATTTTAATATATCCATTATGTAGTATACACATTAGGAATACAAAGCAAAATCTATTATTATAAATACATGGTTTACATAAGCATTATTGAAACAGTAAATAGAGTATATTGGAAATAAATCATATGTTGGAGTAAAAGCTACTCAACTACAACCACAGACCTTTCTAAGCCTAATATAAATTCATTTATTATGTAGGCTGTATCAAATCCAAAAGGCTCCTAAAAAATTGATGCTTTACTTCGCTACTTTCAGAAAGTCCAGTGTTGAATATTCTGCATATTTTGGTCACTTGCTACCTTACACTCTAAACTAGACATACAAAGAAAAGTTCTCCCTTTTGGCAAGGTGAGGAAAGGGATTTCATAATGCACTCCCCCCACCTTGTCCTTCCTCACACTATGGTCCAGCAAGTAAAGCTAAAGGGCAATAAGAATTCAGTGCATAGAAATCACCAGTTATAAAAATAAATGAAGTAGAAAAGATGTCCAAGACCATTAAAAAATGGATAAATAACATCCATATTTTTCTCAAAATCCTGACATGGTTGCAGAAATACACGTTACCCTCGCATTGCCAGTGAATATGAGATTCCAGCATATTTGTAGCACTGTGGGAAGTGCATCACATACAGGCAACATATCATCCCAAATATTTACTCTTCTGAAATCTCTTACTCTAGTGATTGCTCTTAAAAGTATGAAGGAAATAATCATACAAAGCATCTTCCATTTGCTTCTTTTCCTTCCCTACTTTAAAGGCATATGAATAACATCTTTTCTAAAACAGTAATTTCATGTATATTTTCCTTGAAAATTTCCTTACTGCTTCCTTGTAGGCCAATAAAATACTTATTGGTTTACACGCTTTTCAGAATCTTTGAGGGGGAATTGAATGTTACTCTGAGCTGCTATGTTAGCAAAATATGTTTCTCCTCTTAGTTTCCAAACTAACTCAGTCTCAGTATGCTGTTCCAGAGTCACTTTTAAGACCACATTAAGCCCAGTCATGTGCTTGCTTCTCTCCCACCTCGCTCCTCACCATGTATTCCCAAGCAAGCACTAATGTTCCTATAGCCACATGGGTTGATCTTCACCAGCTTCTGCTCGAATTGGGTGGCTGTGCAAATGCTGCAGTGCTGCAGCCAGCGGGAGGGAAGCAGCAAGAGTACATGGCCCTCAGACGAAAGGGGCACCTCAGTCACTGTCCCAAAGCACTGGGAAACATTTGGAAGGATAAAAGCATCCACGCTCTGGGACTGCTGAGGGCATCTACAAGGTCCACAGATCTGAAATTCTGATTTTGGCAGGTTGGGCTAGAACACACACTTATTCCCTCATTGGTCAAGGGCCGTTTGGGGTGGTTGCAAGTTATTAAAATGCATGAGAATATAACTTGATAAGACACACACACACACCCCCTTTCCATATCCTCCAGAAATTTAAACCGAGGCCTAACTTTGGGCATATATGCTCTGACTGCATTAGCGGGAACTATGAAGTCTAACACGACGCATGGGCATGTGCACACACGCACCCACTCGCTCCCTCTATACATCATCATTTCTGCCTGCTTCCCATGAGGCCATTCAAAGAAAACTGAGTTGTAGAAAACCTCAGCAACTTCAGAGGTAAAGTTTGGGGATTTACCTCTCCTGCTAGAGCTACTTCCCTTGGGCAATTTTTAAATATATCCTTTTCTTTTCTTCCTACTTCCTCCCATAACAAGAAGTATAACTTCATTTCAATCCATCTTCTGAAGAACAGTAATTATATGGAAACCAGGATGTACAAGCAAGATTTTGAACTCAAAAAAGATTAAGTAGTGACTTTTTCCCCCCTTTCCTGTAAGCCTGTAATTTAAAGGGAGAATGCTTCTATGAAAGCTTTAGAAAAATCAATGAGTATTTTTTGTTATTACTGGCAATTTTTAGAAATAAATCTTCTGATCCCAGAATACCTTGATCTATCTTATCTTTGACTATATACAGCTACTATGCATTCATATGCCCCTGTGCAACACAGTTTCACTAATTAATCGCTAAAATAGTAACATTTATACAGGCAAGAGTAAGATATTGCACTGATACAAACTCAAGAAATTACTGCACTTATGTTTCTGTAAAAATAAAGCATAAAACATGTTAAAAATCTGCATTTTATCTCCATGTCTTCCTCCTGCTCCCATGCCCAAACATTTCAAGAGAAACAGCAAATGAAATACTCAGAAATATAATTAGTGTTGGAAAATAGCTTCTGACACCTATATAGCTGGATAAACCTACACAATATGCATTTATAATAATTAAAGTTACCTCATAAGAGACATAACATTTGACAGCCAAATTATGAGTTAAAGAAATTCTGGTACATGATTTAGAAAGCAGAATGTGTGCATACTTAGATGAAAAATGCAATCCTTTGACAAAAGGTCAAAATGACTCCCTGAACTATTTAGGAAAAATCCTCCTCAGAAAACTTTTGGTTGAAAAACACAGGGTACTACTATGTGTTCATTCTCTTGCTATATTTAGTTATAAGAAAACACATTCTCTTTTTCTTTATTTCCAAATAAATGAAGTATGGTAGTAAACTTTTTAATTTAAATTATTCAGAGTCAACTAAGTGAGCCAATGAGGAATATGACAAACCAGAACCACGCATTAAGATGCAATGCAATAAGACTGATTCAGTACTTGAACTGAATATATACTTCTACAAAACAGCATTACAGGGATTTTAAAAAGACATTCCATTTCAGAGTTGATAGAAACTACTAACACAATGGTTAAAACTGTTGGAGGGAAGGAAGCAAAAATGAGAAATACAGAAAATACAAAAGGAAATGCTTACCCCAAAGTATTGTCCTACAGGAAAAGCATATTCATTTTTCACTGGATGCAGAAGTCTAGGTATACTATATATAATCACATTTAGCCCAACAAATGGTTATTTATCTTCCAACAGATAATTAGCTCCGTGGCCGTCCAGAAGCGAGCCCCCTGTACTAACTGGTGTGCTCACTGGTCCCCGCTGGAGACGTTTAACGCAAGATCAGCAAGCGGCCAAGAGCCATCCTCTCATTCCCATTTCAAACCCGCAGCTTTGATACCATAGTTGGCCACCTGCCATCACTGCAGGCCTCAGAGAGGGAGAAAGGTTTAAAAAAAGAGGAGCTTTCAGGAGAATTCTTCCACATCTGCTGCTTTGCAGCATCTTCAGCTTTCTCAGCAAGGAGGATAAAGGGGGATGACTTATTCCATGGCCAGTTTTGCATTCCAATTCCAGATAGCTCTAGGCATACCAAACAATATCTTTCAACTTTTTTCAGTTTGGGAACCCTCCAGAATTGCTTTCCAGAAGCTGTCAGGGAAGTGCTGCTCATCAAATTATTTGCACTAAGGTTAGTGCAAATAACTCCCTGTGCAGACTACATAAGAACTGATGAAAAAATTTCTTAAAATAGTAACTGAGTCATGAAATATTGTCTGTTTTCCTCTCCTCCTAAATGGATTACTAGCCTATATTGAAATTAGCTGGCAAACGAAACAGAAAAAAAAAATCCTATTTTCTCCCATCAATGGGGGAATGAATTAGTTCTGAAATTCTAAGTTTGTGGGGGAATAAACTTAGAATTTCAGAACTAATTCATTTAATACTGAACAAAGAAAACTCTCAAACTTTTTAAGTACATGTTTAAATATTCAGTATCTTATCTTCCACTTTTAATACCCCCCCTCTCTCACCTTAAGCTCTAAAAATGCAGTTAAATTAAAGTTACCAAGCATCACCAAAGCCTCAAAAACCACATGCATGGACATCCTTTTAGTAAGGACAGAATAAAATATACCTACCTACTTTATTTCACTAAGTTAATATGAATACTACAAATATATTTTTCAAACTTCTTTCCCAAACAAACTATTCCCTAAGTCTAAAACTCAAAGCTTGCAAGTCTTTAGAAACAGTAGAAGTGAGAAAAAATAAAAAACACAACTACAAAACTGCTGCATAAGCAAGATTTTTTCTCCCCCAGACTACTTTGAAAAAAAATCCATTCTTTTGAACTGAAGCAAAGTGAGCTTCAATCTAGAGCTATAGAGCTAAAAACCCTCTTAACAAAAGTAAGATTTAAGTCCTATTCCTCTACGCAGCTGTTCCAGCAAGTGGTATAAATTGCTTCTAATTAAAAAACACTTAAAACAATGAAAAGAAAATGAATACATCATAAATCATACATAGCATCATAAATATTATATCAGAAAATTTTGTGTCAGAAAATGTTGCCCAAGAAAAGTACTAGGGATGATTCTCAGAACACTAAATAGTCTAAAATAGGCAAGTTAAGTTAATGGAGGAAATCAAGAGGTATTTCAGGCCAGGTGAAAATAAATCATGATTATAAGTCATGACAGTAGATAAAACTGACTGCTTACAAAGAAACTCGCACATGTTGGAGAAGAGTACCAGCACTAATTACTATTAGTGCTAAACTAATGCACCTATGGAACCCATCCCCAACATTTGCCTACACCATGCTAACAATATATACTGAAAAGCTTCTTCATAGAAAGAAAACTTTTAAACAGTACAAGAGTTTAGGTCTTAGAAGCATAAATTATCTATTCAATGATATGAGCACACTGGAAGATGTAATAATTATGTCTTTTTCTAAAACACCGAGTAGTGGCTACTATGGCCAGCCTTGCTTACTATGGCTTATATCACTGAATGATAGATATCTGAAGAAAATGACCAGAAGAATCAAATTATGTCATGCATGCTCCACTACAGTTTCAAAAGAGAACTCTTGGGAAAAAAATAAGAATGAGCAAAGCTTCAGTTATGATCATCATCAGTTGAGCATTTATACCCAGAAGAAATCCAAGTAAAACACTTCGGGGAAGGGAAGGGTTGGTAAGCACCTTATTCATTTAGTTTCAAGAAAAATACCTGTCCCTCCTTTTAAGCATTCTATCAGTTTTTGCAACAAAAAAAGAAATTTAACTAAAAAAAAGAAACTAATTAATGCAGCTATTTCATTAATTCAATTTAAATTTCAAAGCTGTATGAAATGAAGATAAAATGAACGTACTCCCCAGAAATTCTATTCAAATATGAGGCCAAACATGGAGCCTAGAGAGATAATGAAAATTATGGCTGCAAGTATCAGACTCAATTTTAAATTAAGAAAGCCTGACAAATCTTGAAGTTTAATTAGTATTGGCAGGTCTGGACTGCTGGAAACTTTTCCACTATTTGCACTATTGCAAATAGCAAAGAATTTTTTGAAGGTTGGTTGAATAGAGGGGAAGGACAAATGGAAAGAGCAAAAGATGCAGGCTTGTATCTCTGTGACAGCATAGCATTTTTTAAAAAATTGCTATTTCTCAGTTATGTACCCATTTTTGATCAAAAAGGCAAAATAAGCTTGACAAATACAAAACTAAAAATAACCTCTCAACTTCTCCCTCAAGCAGAACTAAGCAAACGAGCTAGATCTTTCTGAACTAAAATTCAAAGGCAGATACATGGTTTGTCTTTCCAAATCTCTCCTTTCTATATGACCAACAGATTTGTTCTTTCCATTACTGTAATCTGTACCAATATATTTTTAGGTATATCATGTGCTTTTCTAGTAGATCTGAACAATTTGGGAGGAAGAGGTTTTGAATTTCAGCTGTTTGTCAGGTAACATTTAATCCTAACCAATTTTGATCTGCACCTACTTTTTGTTTGTTTGCCTTTTTTAAAAAAACACCCCTAGATTTGGCCACCAGGTTCAAATATTTATAAAGGCCCTGATTCAACAAACAGTACTGTGCGCTTTTATCTTTATCACATATACTTAACTTTGTTCTTGTGAGCAAAGAATGAAGGTCAGAGCAATTGCACTTTCTTTTTAAGCAGAGTTCCTCACTTAAATATTAAATGTGTTTTACACACAAGTTATCTTTGATAAATTCACTAGCACTTCTACTGGGCTTTTCCTTTCAGAATTAAAAGGTCTTCCATCACAATTCCACAGCATAGACACACTAGTTAATTTACTATTTGCATAAACTGATTATACTGCAGGCCTATGTGGGCAGTATTTATCATAATTAATAGTTTTTTGGTTAATGCACCTATTTTACGGAGTAACGTTACAAATGGTAGAAGTGTAAAAGGAATCCCCCAAATACAAAAAAAGACTAGAGGCCAACTTATTAAAGGTGACACACATTCCAAGCAGAAAATATAGATAAGGTCACACAACTACAGCTACCACTTTGTGAGCAAGCAAGCAGTGTCTTTTAAGCTTGATTTTTACTAGCAAAACAGTGAGTATTTTTATTAATAAAATGCTTCTTTTAGCCAGAGTAGATGGGAAACATCTCATCATGAGTGCTCACAATATTTTAAAGTAGATTTTGCATAAAAGCACTCTGAGGGGATAGTAAAGGATAGAAACCTTACTTTTAGAAAAAACAAGATGGAATGCTAAGTAAGGTTTTGCATTTTAACTTGTTATATTCACTGGAAAATTCTCCTGTCAAACCCTCAGTTATCTTTAACAATATGTTTTAGCAAGTCCAAATATATTAAAAGCCGTCTGCATTGTAAATGGATAAGTACAGCCATTATCATTACACTGTATTAGGCTAACACACAAACTTGACAATTTTGCTTAGAAACAGGCAAGTGCCTAAGTATATACAAATGTATATCCAAAATGTTATGTTTTCTTCAAGTTAAGCATGTATTTATCACCATTTGCATTATAAAAGCTAAAGGAGAAAAAAATAGCAACTCAGCTGAAATTTACATCCCCATATTTTCACCTTAAGAAACACTTCTGACTACTGATAGTAATATAATATAAACATTTTCCCGCGACTTCCTCCTAGCTTTTCTCTGCCAAAACCAATTAGGAGTACTGTACCTTTTGGGAGTGATGAGGAAGGGAGGGAATGCTTGATGAGGTTATGACCCTCTCTGATTAGGAGAAAAAAATAAAAGTATTTTAAAAAATATAATCTCTGCTCATTCTACGAAAAGGGAACTGAAAACTATTACACTCCTCACTTTCAAAAAATACATATATTTTAAAATGGGCATATATATTTTTTGTTCCATGAATGCAAGGAGTATTAGAAAAAATAAAAAAATATATAGTCAATTATCCTCTACTGCACAAATCAAATACGACATCTGAGACTAGTCCAATTACACTAAGAGCAATATTGGTACTGCAGTATCTCTGAGAAAATGCAAAAAAAAAATTAAAAAAATTAAAAAAAAATCAGAACACATAGGCATGCCATATGTCATGATCTAATCTGAGCAGGTTCTTGAGGGACAAGGGAGAGGCAGCTTCTTCACATATGATCCCTATAAACCTCTGCAACCAATGTGGGGTATTCCTACACCAAAATTGTTATGATTCTTTTAGCTTTGGTCAATTCATCATTAATACCTTTATAAAAGGTCAGTCCATTCATTTCCTTCCACATTTTGTTTGATACAGTCATCTGTCATTAGCTCTTCAGATTAGTATAACCATTACAGTCTACTTTGTTTTCCAGGGTGTCAAGAAAACATAAGTATAACATACAAATTAGATAAGTGATTGTTTCATAAACACAGGCAGGCCATGGAGCCATGACTCCAAGCCTGTAGTTCAGTTTGCTTTCCCTGGACATCTTTGTCCATGTATACTTTTACATGCATATTCTTGATAACCCTCTTTTGGCTCTGGTCAAGATGACTCTCCATAAGTGGGCAGAAGAATAACTATTTTGCTTTACTTATACACTCATATTGCCTTGTATATCAGCAATGAGTGTCTCTGAGCACTCCTTGTTCTAGGGTGATCACTATTAAAAAACCTACTTGATATAGAAGCTAAAGGCAGATATTGTTTTCACCATTCACCAGCATTCGCCACCAGCAGCACTTTTGCTATTGGCTTTCATTTCTTTAACCTGAGCAGATTGAAGATTCTTCTTTGGCCTAAAGCTGTGGATTTTTTTTTTTTTTGAACCAGAAGAGCAGGCACAGTTTGCTACAAGTATTTCATTTAGGTTAGTTGAACACAAGCCTCAAAATTCACAATTTAGGAGAGAAGAAAGCAGTATGCAACTTCTGACATTCTTTTTTCCTCCTCCCCTATGACACAAAGCTCTCAATTAACCAACTGTCAGTGCAGTCATACACGTCTTTAAAACCAGAAACCTGAGGGGGGGAAAAAAAAAAAAAAAAAAGAATATAATAGTTTTGCAGCATTTCTTTTTCAGCCAATTCTATCAGAACTCTCTAGGATTACCTTTATTCCTGTAATCAGAAAGAACATTTCACAATGAGGCTAAGAATTTACCTAAAACAAAATAAAACGATACCCTTCTATGCCAAGGGAGCAAATGCAAGTTAGTTCCATTATGGTACAAAGGAAAGAGGCTCCTGCTTTGTTTCAGCCGAACTGGAGAACACATTGCTGCCTCAGTGCACTCCAGATGAAAAAGCCTACCTGCCCACTAGGATTTCACACTAAGATTACTATCACAAATTAGTTAGTCAGTTTAACAATTCCATCCTTTTTAGCACTGAAAACACAGCCTTGGACATTTGGTTAACAAATTCAGTCCTCTGATGCATAAACACAAAACCCGATTACTTTTAAGTGCTTTGACAAGAGGTAACAAAGGATATCACATGCATGTGCATGCCACTAGCACTCTCAGGTTAATCACAGCCATCCAAACTGCCAGCACTGTGCAGAAACCTACATTCATTTATTTTATTAATTTGCTTACCTACAGTCTCACTGTTTACCTGACAGTCAGTTCACTTCTCATTTATATTGCAAAAGGTTACAAAAAACCATTTCAAGGGAAATTCCAAAGCTCAGTATAAATAGAGGATTAGTTAGTGGATACTGCTTTCAAGATAAGGAGGTATATGAGCAGTAAAGGCATCTGAACTAATTAGGCTCTTCTAACCACAGAATGTTTGCTCTGTTTAAAAATTGGCTTCAAATGCTTTCAATGTGATTGCCAGCTACAGAATAGCCATCAAAAGTACTACCTGTTTGCACAAAGCAAAATGGAAATTGAGTGACAAAGAAAATAAGCTTGTCTGGGTTAGAAACTCAGAAACTCTTTCCATTTCAGTATTTAAGTTCCTCAGTTATGAATGAGTGATAAAACAATGGTAGCCAGACAGAACATGCTTGAGTAAGCATGAGCTTTTAAACAGGGTTATACCAACCACTGAGCAAACACTGTCAAAAAGAATAATAAAAAAATCCACTAAACAATATACCTTAAATCAAGGGTCTTTGTTTGCCTTGCTTTAGAAGGAATAGAGTTCAGCCTCAGAGTACAGAGTATAGTCGCAGTTTTTGCTTAACTTTCACTGGATACATTAATTTAGGCACTGCATTTTAACTACAACCACAGGACTATGCCGAAGAAAATTTTTGGAAAATCCATTTATCCATGCCATTTCCCAATTCTTAAATTAAAGATAGTGTCTCCTTGCTTTTACCCTTCAGAGATGCAGTTTTACAGTAAACTACCACATTGTATTTCCACATTGACTCTAAACTGGCATAGAGTAATCTGCCAATAAAAAGTGGCACCTGCCTTTCCTCTCTTAATGGAAGAGTGAATTTTGTTTAACTGTGTGTTTCATGCTTTCCATTTGGGACTGCAATCTACAGTAAACCAGAGCCTTCTGACTCTAGTTGGAAGCACCTTTAGCAAAGCAACACTAGTACTACTCTGCTATTTCCCTTGAATTCATGTAGAAGGAGCCTGTGATGTCCTAAGAAACCAAGAATGCAATTTATCACTGTAAAGATACATTTTTAAGATGAAGTTTTTTTAAATATGAAATCCATCTTTGTAAAACCATAATCAATAATTCAGCCATCATTTTAATTAGATCTCTCAAAACTGTGGAAGTTTTGACACACTTACCTGTTCTACGACATAGGAGAACCACTACCTGTAGAACAAACAGCAACCAATTCTGTTTTCAGTCAAATTCAGAGTTTACCTCCTTCCAGCTGCAAATGAACTTAATCTCCTTTAACAGTACTAGTAGGCATTAAAGATTTTTATGACAGTGGAGAGTTATTAGCTTGTAAAGATATGATTGGCAGCAGGTTTTTGTGTGCCTCAGGATAGCACTTGAGAAGATGGGAACAGAGAAAGGAGGTAAGCATAGTGAAACATAAGTATTACCCTATGGAAAAGAGAAAATTCCCCTGAGATGATGGGTTAAAATTCCTCCTTTTGGCTTGCCTATAATAGAGTCATGTTCCTAACAGGTTCCTTAGGCAAGTTAGGGACTTGTTTAAGTATTACAGACAAGGAAGCAAACACACATTTTCCAAAGCACAGCCTTTGAGCCAACAAAAACATAATCTTCTCTCTGCAGGCTGTGTATGTTGTCCTGTGTAAAGCTATCATTTACATCCTCTTGCAACTCTGCATTAAAAGTATCATATTGCCCTCACTGGAAGAGCCCCCTTCTCCCATTTACTTCAGAAGCAAAATAGGCTTCTGCTCCTTCATTCCATTAGCTCCATTATTTCATTTGTGCAGTCAGCACCACAAAGAAGAAAAAAAATGAGCTAAATTCATTTCTTAATCATACAACAAGCCAATCAGTTTATCAAGTTCTGACTTACTCTTGAATTTTGCCACTGGACAAACTTGGGCAAATCTGCCCAAATATTCTGCAGGGCAAATAATATTTTGGAATCTGGATGATTATAAAGCATTGATGATCGATAGCAAAACTCAAGGCACATTGCATCAGCAAGCTTTGAACAGTACAGACGGTGAAAAACAACAAGAGAAAATTAATATTTTGCTGGTCATGCTTCTGAAATACTGCAGGCTGAAATGCATGCAAAGACCCACAGAGGTGTAGGAAGGCCTAAGCAGGGAGAGGACAGGACTGTTCCTTTTTGTGGCACTAGAGCTGAATCCACTTAGCTCTGTCATGAAGTTGCTCTTCTAGTTCAAGGTGTGAAGCACAACACAAATGTTTGGCCTTGAGCATGTTACTCTCTATATCTATGCAATCCTACATTTAAAGCTGAGGACTTGCTTAAATCAGAGTTTGAGAACTGAACTACTACTGAGTCCGAATGTACAGGTTGCTCTTACAACAAACATTAAAATTGTTTTATCCGTGTCAACACTACACTTGTTATTGATAGCATAACTTACAGAAGTTTCAATTTTTTTTTGTTTTTAGCAAGGAAATAGCATACATAATATGCAAGTTTTCTGTATATTCCACTTCCATATCTTGTAGAAGTACTTTGTATTTAAACAACATTTTCACAGGAAGATTTCAATCATCTCCTCAGTGGAGTATTCTGTGATTCAGGTCACAGTCACACTGAAGATAAGGGCATAGCAGAGTGATACTAAGAAATGTGCCAAGGTCACACAAGATGATTGTGGTATCGCAGAACAGAGCCCGTGAGCACGTGAGCCTCCCATGCAGAGGTGCTGGGATGGAGCTGCAGCTCACAGTGATACCTCTGCAAAATCCAAAACCTGCTACCACAGCTTGCTCCTGAATACGGTCTAACATGGACAGACAGAAGAAGGGGAAATGCAGCATTTAAGAGCATTTATAGCACTTGCAAGCTCTACATGCAAGTCAGAGACAAGTCAGGTCCCACTCTAACGGGGCACACAGAGCAGAAAATGCCTTCCTGCACAGAGCCCCTTTAGTGTCCCAGTTCTCTGCACAGCCTCAGAATACCTCTCAGAGAAACTGGAGACAGAAGAGGCTCTGTAGGTATACAGAGATGACCATTTTCAGTTGCTTGCTTAACCATCCCATGGCTAACTAGAAAGTAGAAAATACTAGTTTTTCAATAGATTCAGAGAATAGGTCTTGGATATGGTCTCAGTGGCTGGACAAGCTAGGCAGAGGAATACAATGGAGGCCAACTGACTGTGACCTTGAATAGAACAAATACACTTTTTTTTTTTTTTTAAACGTTCATCTATTTGCTTAAAGACACTGACAGTTACTCCAGTTGATTTTTTTGTTGTTATAAAATTTGTGATTCACAGTTCTGCCTAAGTTATTCAGGGCTTCAGTAAAGGAAAGCATTTTAAGAGGAAAGAGAGAGTTAAATGCAGTTTCTTTAAAACTTTCCTCATCAGAAATAACATCTATTCTAAGCGTAGAACTTAATAAAATGGAAATAAAGCTAGTGGATAATTCTATATTTTGAGCAGCATTCAAATACCCCAACACTTATCAGGCAATTTAGCAATAATAAGAAACTTCACTTTTACATTAATTTTGGCCTTGAAGTACAAAGTGTCATATCCTTGCACAAAACGTAAGTCAGAGACACCACCGTTGCTTACAGTAATGATTACTGGACTTCTGTTTGGAATACAGGGAGGAGAAAGATAGGAAATATTTAAAAGTGCAACATTAACAAAAAAACAGCGTGCACACGCAAGACCCTTTGAGCCAGTTTTCAAGTTTTCTAATGTATTAAAAAACACTCCCTCATATTGTGCTACTAATATTATCCATTCGTTATACCTGAGAAAACAAAGCAAGACATTTTCTACATCATAGACTTCAACATACCCTCCTGCAGTCTATGAAAGCACAAGGCACACTTCTCTCGTGAACACCTACAGGAAAGGAAACCAGAAACATCAAATCGTTCATTCCTTCCCAGCTCTCAGCTGCACTGACTTTCCACTTTAGAAGTATTGTGCCAAGATACCGAGAAGACCTGGGGATAGTTAACAGATAACACGAGCAACTACAGTTATATGACTTAAGAACCAAAGTGATTTAAGTAACCAGCTTAAGACACTGTTTTCCCTAGTTACTGGATCAGTTCCTATTTGGATATCCAGAGTATAAATCTAGAATATCTGTGACCACAGATGTCTGCTATATTCAACAGCATCCAAAGTTCAAGGTAACAAACTGAGCTCAATATAGCTTTTATCTTTCTTTCCTTTAACTCCTTCCGAGTCCCTGAAAGATAACCATTAACAGAAGAAACCAATTGTCTACAAAGTGCACCAAAAAAACCTGAAACAAGCAAAACTCATCTGAATTTAGACGTCTTCCATAATAATACCATCATTTAGTAATTTTACTGTGTAATCTGAACTCTTCAAAATCCATAAAGTCTCTTTGGATCCACTCAGATTTGAACCAGAGATTACTCCATTTTTCTAAAAGAATTTTTTGTTAATTACTGGGTACTGATTGACTCAGATCTGTATCCCCCGTTAGCACAAAGCAATTCCTAGCACTTACATCAATTAAGAGGGTAGAATAGGCTGTTCCCATTGAATTTCTTGTGGAGAAAAATCAAGTTAAACCAGTTGTTTAATTTTGGTGCCCAAGTCTAAGACTGTGCAATCTACTAACAAGACAGTGCCTTTGTTGAATAGTCTTTTCAGGTTATTTTGGGAATGCAGCAATATTGAACCTCATCAAGCTCCTCCTAATGCTGTTTAATTATAAAAGTCATGAGAAAGTCAGTTTTCCCCTTGTTTACAAATAATCTTAGTATTTAATCAGGAGGAGTAGGAAAATGTTATACAGACATGTGAGAAAAGATTTATGATTGCAAAATAGTCAAATCTTAGCAGTTATATCTCCAAAAGAGCACAGAAAAAAAAAATAATGAAGAGTGCAAAATAAGCCACTAGAATGATTTATAGTTGGAAAGCCTATATTGTACCAACAGCCAAAAGAGGATTCATCTGTTTAACTTACACTGTCCATAAGTACCTGTTTGAGGGTGACAACCATTTCTTTGGTCTAACAAAGCAAAGTGTTAGGTTGCAAACTAAAACTCCAGACATGTTCAGGCTAGAATTAGGACTGAATACCTGGTATAATTAGAGATAAAACCCCTCTGCCATGGTTGATTCCCCAACACAAGTTCTCTAATGATTAAGTCTCTTTTTAAAAAAGGTATAACATTGAGGGGGGAGAGGGAGGAGGGAGACAGGGGGACAGACACAAAAAACCACTTTGCAATTCCAGCCCTTATGCAGAAGATGAACAATCACTGAAGTCTTTACAGGCTTTAGAAATTTCCAGTGACTTTTCCCATAGGCGTGTATTTAGGTTTTATTATTTCTGCCAGGAAGTCAACATATTTTCCTTAGCTTCACCAGAAGCCATTTTAAACCTGATCCCCATCTTTCTTTCTCTTCTTTAAGTCTAGCAAGTAGTATTCATATCCGCAAGAAGGATTACTGCCTGTGGACACTGAAATCTAAAACTGCATTTAGAAGAAAGCTCAATTTACACTTACAATGAGGGTCAGACCATCAGGACCCAATAGAGTTGGTTTTGTTTTACCACTTAAAAAAAAAAACAAAAAAAGTCAACAAACAAGCAAAGACCCACTTTTTAAAGGAGATATAACTAGTCCAACAAAGCCCCTTAAAATACAGGATGCACCAAATGTAATAATTTCGCACAACTTTGCCAAGGATTATTAACAGATAACACTTCAATATAAGATATAGAAAATCTTGTTAAATTGAGAGAAAAAAGGGAAAAAGTGATTCATGTCTTAGAGGCAAAATTTGAAATTTTAAGCGGAAAAAAGTTACTTCCAGAGACATAATACTCAGTAAGAAAAATATAAATTTATATAATTTAATGAATGTGTAATATGTGTAACAACAATATGTATAAATTTATCAATTAGTTGTAGGAATAACTGTAGGTTGAAACATTTGAATGGGATCCTCATTTATCTTAAGGTAGTAACAAACTAGGTCTGCCAAACACAATACCTCCTCCAGACCTGAGGAAATTTGCCAGAATGCCTAACAGCAGAAAACAATTAAGCATAATCTAGTACCATCAACAGTCAAGTATTTTCAGTTCTGCAAAATTTTTTGTTTTGAATCCATTTGATTTATATGGTTTTTCCTCAAACTCAAAATGAAACATTAAAAGGAGAGTTACAGTTCTTTCCCTTCGCACATTTGATTTGGTGTGGTGTATTTCAAACTATCTTTTTGTCCATGATTCTGTGTCACAGATTTCCTGGTATGACATTATCAGTGTGCCCTTTCCAATTCTTTTATTCACATACAGAAGAGGGTGTGGGTTACTTATAAAAGCAGCTGTAAAGTAAATAAGTCTATAGACTTTGACAATTTTATAAAGGGTGGTTATTTGTTTGCACTTAGAAGTGACAACAATATAGTGACATTTTCCCAGCATAGTTAAGTGCAGGGCTGGTTCATATTCATTCACAAAAGTAAAACCATTGGTTTTAAATTAATAAGCTTTAAAAAGCATGCATATAGACTTTTTCCTTAGCAAGATCTTGATTTCCAGACCTCCTAGTGAAGGGATTCTGTTGGTTGCACAAACCCACATAAAGCTACCTTCCAAAAATTGTGACAATGTAAAGACAGGCCCTCCCATCTCAAAAGATGAGGAGGTTTAAAAATACAGAGGGAAGAGCATGACGCTATATACATATATATATGTACACACACAAAGAAAAATAAACTCCTCAAATACTCCTCCTGGAAAGTAAAAAGCGGAGTCAAATCACCTCCATCAGCTCAACGCAGTTGAATTGAAAGAGGGCGTAGATTGCAGAGGCATAATATATTCAGAAATAATTTCTATCAGTGAGAAAGATAGACATACAAGCTAAAACATCAGTAGTGTAATACAATTGAATCATACAGCACCCTGCATGCCTAACTGTAAACTACAGGACCATGCATCATCAGAGGCTGGCAGCACCATGCTCAAGTAACACAAAAGTCAAGGGAAAAGGGAATTCTATGTGTATGCAAAAGTAGTTTTTTTTTTTTTTTTTTTTTTTTTTTTTTTTTTTTTTTTTTTTTTTTACACACTACTTTGGATAGGTGGGAAATGAGATGTGATGACAAGCAGCAAGACCAAACAATTAACTTTTATCATAAAATTGTATTAATAAATTAGGATAATCTTACCAATTTCTGAGGACAGACATTTAACAAGTTTATGACTGATTTCAGACTCAAGAAAAATCTTTCCTCTGGCATGTGGGAAAATTCTGCAGTGAATGCTTGTCAAAAGGAAGAAGGCTTTAAAAATATTTTGCCTGTATTAGCAGATCACAAATGTTGTGGCCAAGTTAAGAAAGGCACCCTCAAGGCACCTCCTGGGCACCTTTAACTGTGTGTTTGTGTACAAGGTATTATAAGAGTAGGCCAACACCTCTAGTTAGCACTGTCACTTCTTTCTCCAGTTTCTCTAAAACTATTCACAGATGAAAACACTGTGAGAAAATAGAGACCTAAGAGAAAAAGAGCTAATAACTATCTACACGTGTAACTCTAAAATAGTTGTCTTCATGTTCATTTTTAATTATTACACAGCACCTAGGGCTGGGATCTAATCCTAAAACAAGACTCTCTCATGTGGTAGGGATCCAAATGAGGAACAGACCTTGAAACACGGACATTTTTTTCTTTCCAGAGAGACACGGCAGAGGCCTATCTTCCAAAAGGATTTCCTGTTGCCTATGAGCTGCATATTTAATTAGGAAAATATTCAAGACAGGACATCCCATCTTTAGAAATGCTGGCTTGCTTTGGACACGACCTAGACAGAACCATCTCCTGGCCAGACATTAAGCAAAATTCCCTAATGATTAGCCTAATACTTACATGATTCCTAAAATACTGTTCTACATTATGAATGATAGGATAAGATTTAAACAGCAAACACAATTTTTAATACAGTGAAAGCTACAAACATTTATTCCGATAACTGCCCTTCTTGCAAACATACTGGAGATCAAGCATGTGGTTTATAACTATTTTGACAGGAACTAGACATAACAGAAACCAAAAAACTTGGATTGCTTAGCTCTCCTGGTGAACCACAACAGTCCAGACCTGCTAGCATAGAGGTTATATTCAAACTCTTACTGCCTTAAGGAATTTTAGTCCTTTCATGATCTGAAATACAGAGTATATTGTGTGCATTTAAGAAAATTCTGTATCGCACCTGGAAGTTGTGTCCATTTTTAATCATGCTATAAAATATGTTGGAGACCACTGCCAAGATGTGTGTAATGGAATTTACATTAAGCACTGTTCTACAAAGCCCACAACTAAGAACAGTTACTATTTTTAAAGCATTTGGTCATTTTTAATGCTTTAAAGTACGCAATCAATTTTACAGCATGTCCTGACCTAAAAAAGTACCAAAAAGTAATGTGGTTTTGGTTAAAAGAATAAAAGCCTCCTACGTGCTGAACCCAATGTTCATTCTTTTATCAAGCAGGTTAATGTACCTGAAACACAGGTCTCCCATCCTTCCCCCTCTTTTGCTTTTCTTTCTGGGATCAGACAATATTGTAACAGCACTAAAACGAGGGCCACAGTTTGCTGACTCCTCAAGAAGTAGGTTTTAGTAGTTTGACATATCCCTCAAACATGAAAAAGGTTTCTATTAATACTTTATTGCTCATAAAACATCAAAGCCAATTCTTTCTGGTCTGTCAGCATGCAGCAATTTCCCTATTTTTAAGCTAAATTAAACTACAGGGAGCCAATTTAGGGAAAAAAAGCAAAAAAGTAACAACTAAGACTTCTTCTATATTAATCTCTCTAAATTTAGGATATATCAATACCTCTCTGCTCACTTCTAATGTAGCTGGCATAATTTGAAATTACAGTTAGACATATAATTAGGTGACAAAGACAAATAAGTAGCTCTTAACCAATAATTAACATTACACAGCTGTATTTGCTAGCTCTGTAGTTCTTGTCCAAGTTTTTCAGGGAAGAGTGACAGTATCGGTTACCTGTGCTGCTGCACGTCTCTGCTTCTGCACAAAGCTAAGAGGGCAAAGCCTCTATGTATCTCTGTCTGTTTTTACTGCTTTGCGTCTGCAGATCTTCAAAACTGTGATCATCCCAAGATGGTAGAATGCAACTTGCAAAATCGAACTTTTCTTTAAAGTTAGTAAGCAGTAATTTTCCCCCCCTTTCCTTCTATGTTTTCATGTCACTTTTCAAGACATAAGGCTCAGGATGTTGTAGAGGATGGAAAACTAAGAATAGATTTCCAGAGTGTTAATGGAATAAAGCAATAGGTTAAAATAAGAAGGAAGTTTTAAAAGAGGAAATAAAGCAAGTTTGGAGGATGAGATCTGATTTGTATTTAAGAAATATTGCTGACTTTAAAGTATTTAATTACACATTTTCACACCATTAGTACAACTAAAAAAAAAAAACAATATTAATACTGACAGAGAGATTAACTTACACTGTTAATATTTCTTGTCTCGAGTATTTGAAACTTCTGCAGTTGCCAGCAGTCTGGAGTTCTCCTTGCTTTAGGATCTCTAAAAACACTATGATATGTGGTCATCTCCCAAAAGACAGAGCCAAAAGCCAAAAAACTCCAAGCTCACAATGAAACTGTCAAAGGAAACTATTTTTTGTCATGATTTCCAAGATAACAGATTTCAAGATAACTGCATCTTTTTAGGATGCTGTAAATACTGAACTGTGATTTAAGACACAGTAATTGCTTCTGACAAACATAACTGTTCTGTTTGGTAAGAAGGACCTCCCGCAAAGAAACTTCAAGAGAAGTCAGGATTCCTGACCTATAAAGAGAAGATACAAAGTACCCTGAAAATTTTGCAATCATGGGACTTTTATATTTTCACTCCAGATCATGCACACTTAAGACTGTAGTATCACAGGGTGCAGTCTCTATCCAAGTCTTCTGTGACAGCTACTAGTATAGTTCCCAAATTATTTCTGAAGAAAATTTAAACCTATAGTGCATTTTCAAGGATTGGCTGCACATTTCGGAGATGCTAAGATAGCATCTTTTCGTATCTTGCTTAGCATGGGTCTATGAGCAAGTATTTAAGTTAATCATTCCCTTTAAGTACTTAATATAGCTATCTAATTTCCAAAGAATAAGAAGACACCTTTCAACCTTCTCCTAGAGACATCCACTGAAAAGGGAACTAGCATTGTTCACCTACTAACAACTACTAAAGCTTTAATCATTGTTAGGAGAATGCTAAGGTCATAGATGAGGTACCAACAAATTATTTCCTAAATCTTCAAAATTTTGATAGAGTGCTGGAGTAAAGAATCAAAGCATATCTCTTATCTGAGCTAACTGAAAACTCTAAGCAGACCCTTTTAAACCCAACAGCCTTGACATTAAACCACAAACGATTCCTCATTTGTAGGATGAGAAACTGAAAAGTTGTCAGTTATGACTGACACCAAGATTAACAAATGGGCTCATCTCCTTAACTATGAAATGAAGAAAAAAGTCCATAAGTAAGAATTTTACTACTAACAATATGAAAGAATGATTACAGTCACTGGAATACAGGCTCTCATAATTGAAGGGATCAGAGTAGACAGAAGCAGCTCTACTTTGCTAGCATAGGGAAGAGAGCGTTCTCGATGCTTCCTACTTTTAGTCACCTGGATCACATCAGTTTGATGCAATTACAGGGCAAAATGAGTAGTTCCGTGCAATGCCAGCAGACAGTTAAATTTTCTGTTCTGGAAGCAGAAAGATAAGTTATGGAATCTGTTGCATTTTACCTCAGTTCATGGAACAATTTGGGGATGGGATATTTGTTGTGTGAATGTGATAAAATTGATACAATCATTTTGTTAAAAGTCACTGGCAATATTTATTCTGGATAAGCAAGCACAAATATAAGCCAAGGTAACAGCCAAATTATAGTTTGCAGCTTAAATGTAAAATAAATTAAAAAAAGCTCACAATTTGCCTAGCTTCTGAAACATGCCATCTTCAGGCAGTTTTAAATAATATCCCACTGAGAATATTTACACGGGATGCAAAGTAAATTATGACACTTGTTTTTTTCCTTGTTAAAGTAAAGAAACATTTCAAAAACATTGATTGTTTTTGGTTTCTCTTGCCTAGAAAGATCACAAAAAAAAAAAAAAAAAGGCAGATCATTAGCATTCAAAAGTGCTTTAAAGCCTATGGCACAAGATGGGCATACTTCTTCATAACATATCACTCTTGATTGGTTCATAAAAGCTACACTCATTTTCTCTATTTTGCATTGTACATAATTCATTAATATGTGCACTTTTTATATTTATATACACTATATTATTTATGAACAGTCTATATAAAAGGAAAAGCATCAAAGTTTAAGACAAAGTTTGAGACACAAGAGTAAAAAGAGAGAAGGAAGGAAATTTGTTAAAAAGCATAGATTTACAAACCTAAAATGTACACAGTTCAGGCCACATGAGCTTTCTAGGTCTGATGGAAGGAACATAACTTGCAAATGACTGGAATACTGATCTCTGCTTGGAAACCAGCCAGCCTGAACACCATGGAAACTGCTGGGGACTTAAAGGACACGTTATTCCGCCAGTTAATAGCCCAACCTTTGTAAAGGGTGATTTAATCCCTCCTGTAATACAGAAGCTGCATCTTCACTTCTCGTGAAGAGAAGGCTTCTCTGTACTCAGTTATTTCACAGTGTCCAGAACAGTCTGCCTGCTACCACTCTCCATTGCTCTAGATCAAGAAAACAATAACAAACTCCTATTTACCTCACTGAGCTGCAGAAGCTTAAAATATCCTTCTGGCAACTCAGGGAAAGAGCAGAGAGAGTTGGGAAAGAATGAGCCCCAACCAGTATGTCCCAGTAACCAATGGAGTTCATTAAAATGCTCTCAAGAAGATATCAAAAACTTTGTTTTAAAGTATCATAGAACTACTGCAGAAGTTCAACCTAACTGTGCAGTATGGGGACGCAAAGTGGTGTGCCATGCAAATACAAAAAGTACAAAATGAGCTTTTACTAAGCCTGCTGCCAGTACTCATCTTAGGTGCATTAGAGCTCGCCCAAATGTTAAGAGATGACACAATCGACCAGTGTATCAAAGAAAGACAAGGTGACCTCTCACAGTATGCAGAGGGAGGACAGGGTAGTGACATGCCAGAAACTGAATACCCTGTTTCATATGCTTCTGCTTTTCTTTTCTCCCATGTTTCAAATCTACTTTGGTCTCACAGCCTCCATTTATAAGCGCTATGGCTGAGAATTTTAGATATTGTCTTCATGTATCCAAGACTTTACCTTCCTTCCAAACAGGACTTTTTGGTGGTTAAAAACTGCCACAGAATGAGGTTTTCAGTTGGCAGTAAGGAAAAAATCTGGTACAGGAAGGTTATATGAAGGTAGTTTTAGTCTGAATCAGCATGGCATTTCTCAGAGTACAATATTCTGCAGCTAAGAATGCAGCATCTGTGCTACTTCACTACAGCACTCCGCTAGCTGCTTCAACTATTTTTAGTTAAGGGGATTTCCTTGGATTGCAGTCGCTTTTCTGTTTGAAGATGTTTTTAAGAACTTCTCTGCTCTCCCCTTCACTCAATCGAAGTTTTTGCATCAACTGTAGCTTTTGGCAAGGAAGTCCCCAGCGTCTCAAACCTCTATTCTCACTTAACAGCCACAAGTTCTTGTGAGCAAAGTAACACAGCCTCAAGCCTCACAACACACACTGTTTATTCCAGCCACCTCTTTTCCTCAGATAAGCAGCAAGGAGCTGCATGAAATAGAAAGGGAACAAGGAACAGTGAAGCTAGTTCCACCAAACAGGAGTAGAGAGACAGAGTATACAGTCGAGTGTCACTCTCCATCAGCACACACATGCTTTTGTCTCCTCCCCACACCAGTGATGAACCATTAAGCCTAGGAATGCACTGTTATCACAGTTATCTGCAACTTCACATACAGTACAGATCTGAAAAAACTTTAGAAGAGATTTTTCATTTCTCCGACCTACTTTTGCATAACTTGAAAAGGGGTATAGTAATAATAAATTATATGACAAGTATGCTATAACACATCAGTAAATATGGCACATGACAGTACATTGCTACATTATTGTCCCATAAAAGCCTCCAAAGAACTTTGCTAAAGGCAGTGCAGCACCTGCCAACCTGACCAACCTTACTCTGAGATCCCTGCCACGAAGAAACAGGCCTTAGTAGAATTTAGAGGTGCAAAGACACCTCAAAAATAACAACAAAAAGCATCAGTATGATCCAGGAGAAAATCAGAAGTTTACAAGGCTATGTTTACACACATTTTCTTGTGCAACATGTCAACTGATATAGCAGAAATTGCATGCAAAGTTGTGTTAGAGAAGTTATAAAGCAAACTTAAGTCTTGAGTCTTATCGTGACTAACAAGAGTAACAGCTGGTAGGCTCCCACCAATATCATCAGGTTCACAATGCAAGGAAAAACACTGCTGTTACTGTAGGATATTTTGCAGTGATATAATCTTTCTCCCCTGGGACTTGTCTGTTTATAAAGCACAGGTGGATCACTAGTTTCCTTCTGTATGCTAGTAGGAAGGACAAACACAGCAAAGGAGAGGCAGCTGGGGGATGTAGTGACACACACAGAAGTGTTCGTGGGAGCTTAGCTTCAAATCTTCAAAGATTGCAGCTATTTTAGGCAGAGAGAAAAAAAAACATCCAATTAGGTTGCTCAGAGAAACCTAATATAGGTTTTCATAGTGGTGATACAGCAAGCATCCCCACAGGGTTGCAAGAGAGACATTTCCAAGCTCCAAATACCACTGTAAAGCCGTAGCTGTGAACCACAGCAGCCCCTCTGCAAGTGTGAGGATGAATTTGCACAACAGGCAGAGCTGTCCTATCCCAGTATGAATTCCAAGCTCCAAGTTTAAGAGAAATTTTTCAGTAACCATGAGATTTGCTCTGTGCCACAGAGCAAATGGCAGTTTCTATGCAAGCTAGAACAGAAATACCCTTAGTCGACTTCCTGCTATTGACACAAGGCATTGTTCTAACTGCAGCCATTGTGGATGGAATACAATGGCTTTGCTGTAGGAAAGCAGTTAAGAAAGTTAAATGTGGATCATTGTGGGGTGTTTTTGTGTTGTCAGTTACTACTCCCTGATAGCTACACAGTCTCAAAAGACAATTTTCACATGGGACGTATGTAGTGCACCTCTACAGCAAGAGAATCTCCAGGTAATATTCTTTCCTATAGCACAAAGCAAGCAGTGACATTTATAGACCCAACTGTTGACTCTAAAGGGTTTGACAGAAGAGGCAGCAGAAAAGCAAATAACCTGCCCACTCACTGGGGACCCTCAAGTCAAGGACCAAGTTACAGTAATGACAGGAAGCTCATTTCTCACTTGTCCGCTTCTTTGGGCTCCAGGCTTAATGCGAATATATGGGACAGTGGGTCAGGGGGTGAGGGACAGGGAGGGGCACTGCTAGGTTAAAGCAACACTGACTTCTATAAAGTTTCCAGCTAATCAGCTACCTTGCCAACACTTCGGTCAATCCAGTTTCACCCTTATGCACATGGAAGTCTCATTGCTAGAGGTGTGCAATAAATAACCTTATTTTAAAGCCAAGCAAAACACAAATATTAATATACTTTGAAAAGGGAAGTAGCAACAAAATGCCTGGAAAAACTGCGCACATAAATGTTTATGCCTGTAAGTAGCAGCAATACTTTAAACATGAGAAATTAAACACTCTGATCTTAATTCTGACTCAAGCATATTTTGGACCAGCAAATCATTCCTACATATGAGTAAACTGTATAAACACTAAGTAAATACAGAGATGCATATGATCAAAGACAGGGCATGTGTATCTTACAAGTCAGTACTAAAGCTCTTGCTACCATATGTCTGGCAGTTCTTTTCAGGGATCGTTATAAAAACATGCTATGAGAGTAAGAATAGCAAAGTATTTATGAGGGGGAAAAAATGCCTCTCTAAGTATAGAAATTTTACCTTGCAGCACTGTTGACTAGTGTCATTGGAAGATACTAGCATAATGTTTGAGTTTTTTTAGTAGAACTGTTTCATCGAGATATAAGATCAGGTTTCTAAGTATATTTTTGCAATTAAGAAATACTCAAGGGTGATTAAAAACAAAACATCCAAATTAACTCATGTTTCTATTTCTGTAAACAAAATATGTGTATTAAAGTACATCTTTATACAGACCGCTTGAAGAAAGTCAAAGATATTATTAGCAAGATACAGTGGTAATTATTTTGAACATAAAGTCTCAGCATTACCTCAGAAGTTCTACTAGCTATATTTTATGGAATTAGTTACTTACTTGGCCAACATGCCTAATTTACTAATTGATGTGGACTATCCTGGAATGCACTACCATTTGGTTAAAATTGTTTCCAGTTGTTGAAAATTATTCTGCTTCGAGCCTTCCTCAGTCCAGCAGCTTTTAAAAAAATAATGTCATGAATAACAAACTGCAGCAAGTTTCACCATGAAATTGTCTGAAACTCAAAACCGAAAAGTTCATTTTCTTTGAAAAAAATACACAAGCATTTTCCTAATTCCTGTACTTGGGGCAAAACCCTGAAGTATTAATGAGGTTCTTCCCTTCTTTACAGTCTGGAAAGAAAAATAATGTGGAAAATTTAAACAGATTCTAAAGACAAAAAGGGGCAGGTAAAGTACAATGCATTTCTGTTACCTTATAAATATATATAAATATATTTTATAAATGTATACATAGGTTCCTGACAATATAGGCAGTCTTTTTTGATGTCTTCTGCATATATAGGGGATTAAGTCACAGTCTTGTATAATTCCATCATAGTGCATGTGCACATACACACACACACAAGAGGACTTCTAATTGAAGTACTCCTAAACCCTGCAGATAAATTTGGCATCAGGAAAAGCTTTCCCATTTTAGCTTTCCTTGATAACATGCATAGCATGATATTATGTTTCTGCTTGATTAGATGCTACTGTACAACACAAACACATATCAGGCAAGCACAAAGGCCAGCTATAAAACAGATTATTATAAGAAAGAACAAAGCTGTGGAACTTTCAGATAGGAGCAAAGAATAGTGTGCCATGAAGTAAGCTCATTTACTGGGTTTAGGCTTCCTGGTAATTTCAAGTCATTAACCTTTCCATAAGTTTTATTTTCACATAAGTGTCACTTGTACAGCAAGCAACTGCAAACCAACAGTTGCAGCAGTTCCTATGGAAGAACAACTGCAGGAACATGGCACACATGCTCCTGTTCTGCAGCCTCACTTGGCTTTTCTGCACTTTATAAAAATATTAATAATAATAAAAACCACATTCACTTTGCCAGAGCCCATCATAGCACTAGCTGAAGCTACCCTTCTGTGAATAATAAGAATGACTTGTCCAACTTACAGATACGTGTAGTTACTGCAGATCATAGGGTTTTTTTAATCATTTGAAGCCCTGTGCCATCCGCCAATATGTATAAAGGAAATATGCTTAAGAGTGGTTTTAGCAAACCAAAATTCTTTGAAGAATTTCAAGTTCCCTGAAAAAGAATTCCCTGAAGAGCATATAATCAGAACGTAGATAGCTCAGGCTTCCATTGCTAATCCTTCATAGGAGTCTGTACAGAAACACGAGTATCATGCAAGTGCCACAGGCAGATGCACACTCTTAAACGCAATACATAATTCCAGCAGCAATAACCTGATATTTACTTTTTCTTATTATATACATTGAGCAATGAATCAAGAGTATGTTTCCATGAGGAGTTTCGAGATAAAGCTCCGAAGCACAACATCTCGTACAAGGTTTGCATGAATGTAGAAAACTCACTTCCTGGAGAGGGGAGCAGCATTTTTCTGCTTGCTGTGAATAGCACATATACAAAATTCTACGTGGAAAATGTTGTGAGGTGAAAATGAGAAAACTGAAACCTCTTATAACATACCTCCTTCCCTTCCTGGCCCAAACTGCAAATCCACCGGGCACACGATGAGCCTTGGAAATAAAAAGAAAAATACTGCTTCTCAGAAGGAACATTTTTCAAGCAAATTGGAAATCTGTAACTATATAAGGGCTTTGTGCATATTTTGCAAGATTTGCCTTATTTTTCAGTCTCTTGAGTCTCTTGACATCTTTAAGGCATAAATAACCTACAATTGATGAGACCCCCAGGCAGTATCTAGACTTGAGGGGAAAAAAGAAAAAAGAAAAAAAAAAGAGTTTTGGGAATGTTTCTTTACCTCTTGGCAATTTTGGCCAACATGAAACCAGGTTTACAAAAACCAAGAGACACTGTAGGCTTTAAAGGATCCTTCCAAAGCCAAAATGAAACAGACAGCTCCCTGCCTTCCTCACCCACAGCCAGACATGAACAAACCTTTATTCAGCAACAACCTTGCAATTTGGGGCTGCAATTAGCAGGAAATGGTTGCAAACTGATACCTGTGCTGTCCTCTCTAACCTCACAGACTGTCTTATGAGTTGCTCTGCAACTCTTTCCACCTATTCCCCTTCCTTCCCCTGGACCCTGCTCCACTCTGCGTAGAGCTCCAGGCTATCACAAGTCCTGCTCTCCGCAACTCCTGACATAAAGCCAAACCAAACCTTACAACTCACACACTGGCAGTTGCTTAGGCTGGGAATTAAAATGCAGTAAGAGAAAATAAAGTCACCTTTCACAGAGCAAGTCATTTTCCCCCCCTCAAATTTGATCCAAATTTTTGAATCATCCTTATGTTCAACTGATGGTTTACCCAGGTCCTCATGGAGGCTGGAAGACAAAAACTCAGCAGTATTTGCCATCATCCCACAGGCAAAAAAATTCCATGTTTCAACACAACTGTCGACTTACTAATTTATATTATGAAACATTCAGAGTCCATTAATACTTAGAAGAACCAAGAATGTGACCATATAGGCTGCTTTTAGGAAAGCAATTGGCAAGATACAAACTAGACTTTGGTTGTAACGGGTCTTCACTGGAATATTTTTAAAGTAACGGTTTATTTATAAGGCAAGCCCACAGAACATGAGTCGTGAGAGAGATACAGACAGATGGACAGGCCACAGCCCTTTGAAAGGCTAGCTCTAGCTGTTTCTATTTCTTCTATTGAGAGTTCTCATAGTAATGTCTATTGAGCTTTGTAATAAATAAAACAGAAGTGAATTGAAAGGCTCTTTGTAGTCCAGCATAGCTTAAGTTTCCTTCCATGCAAGAGGAAGCATTTCCCTGCTGTTATTGATGAGACTCTGGAGGTTATTATTGCAGCTTATTCTACAATTCCTTTCAAACATCCAAATTAATGTTGAATTCAACTAGAATGTTGAAAAATAAGTTCTGAGATACATAACTTTAGATTTGCCCAGGAAACACTATGAAACAGTCTAACATACAAGTTTTATTCAAAACACAAAATGCATGTTTAAGTATATGTGTTAGGACAGCCACAACACAGACAGCAAGCCTAGAGATACACAAACATTAACCCACATCACAACCTGAACTTGAAGGAGTAAATAAGTTTTATAAAATCCTCTAAACGCACACTAATATTACAACAGTGGTTCTGAAAGATTCACATACACAAGATAATAACAGATTTCAAATAGGAAGTTTTTCCTAAAACCAAGTACCACATTTTCAGATGTGAGTATTTAAAGTTAACGGTCCTGAAAAAAAAGAGAGAAAACAAAAAGTGGTCCGATTTTCAGGCCAACTGAGCATTTCAAGATTGCACTATTTTAGTAAAAGTAGTGCATATTCCTTCTTGGATCAATTTCCTCGTTTAAATTCCAGCTTTAGTTCTATGAGATTTAAGGATTCCATATGAACAAATGGGTACCCATCAATAACATCTCCTTATCTGAAGGGGACAAAACATCTTCTCCAAAGATTAAATCCTTGCAACCCACTACTCCTCTCTATGTCACATGCTATACTGTAGTATGATCAAGGATTATATGGTAGGCACAGGGAGAAAATAAGAAAAAAAAAAGTGAAAAGTTACTCTTACTTAGTACTACTCCTCTCCATGTCACATGCTATACTGCAGTATGATCAAGGATTATTTGGTAGGTACGGGGAAAAAATAAGAAAAAAGTGAAAAGTTACTCTTACTTAGATAATTATGTACATACAACATTAACTCATCGCTCCTAATTGCTTAGGACCAGGAAGTTTTTTTTTTTTTTTTTAATTAAGAAGTCTTCACGAAGTCTCAAGGCATCTCGCAGCATTCAGTCAAGAGAATAAAATACTCCAAGGAAAACAAACAAAAACTAACCTTCACTCCTGAGGACAGGTTCTGTATCACCTGGTGTTTTATCTGGCATCTCAGCAGAGACGGTCTGAGTAAGACCTAAGGGACATAAAGCAAAGAAAGCTTTCTCAAGCAAACCCAGCATGTTTCAGCAGAAAACTCCCCAGATCACTGTGAAGGATGCAATGCAGCTTACATAATTTCCAGGTATAAATATTAGATATCTGACCAAACAAAACTTGTTAGACATTAATTGAAATGCTGTCTGGTAGACTCCTATCCCTAAGCACAAGTATTTTTATCCCCAGCTGAATTCCCAGCTGGAAGCCCATCAGCTGGGGCAGAAGGGCTGCTTGTCCCCAGTACTGCTGAAGTTCACAACAAAACAGTCCGAGTGCCATGCCAGCCTACGTTCAAAAAACTGTTTACCTGAAGCTTTAACATGTTGTACAACCCCAACACTTCTTCCATCCCATCAGTGGGGAAGGACAAAAAGGCTTCCTGGGCTGACAGTGAGCCCACCTCACCTTAGCAGTCCTGTGCCCCTACTACACTGCAGGGCCAACTAAGGGCCTGCTAAGGGCCAACATGCAGCCTCGGATTATGTATTCTGATGTATTTATTATTGTCTCAACACCAGCTGGACTGGTGGTACTGTCTCCCATGCAAGCAAACCTCAAGGTCTGACAAGACAGTATGAAAACAAAAATGCAAGATTCTCTGGGCCAAAGGAAACGTGTTCTACTTGGGACGGGGACTTGACCTGGGTGACAATTCACATGTGCAATGTTTTATACAGTACTGTACAGCATGTACATGCATGAAAAGGGTACCTGCACAGTTCCTACTAAGGTCACTAAATTTTCTGTTTCTAACAGGGAAACAGTGCTTCCTAAAAGAGCAGCCTCAAGTGCACAGAATTCTGGAGAGCAAGTACAGAGCTCTGAGGAGCTTCCCCTAGCTCATCCTGCAGGGTAACTGACAGGCAACATCAACAGAATAGTTCACAATTCTTTTTTCCAAGAAAACTTTCCTTTCAAGTACATAAGGTACACACCTTATGTGTGTTTTAAGGATTTTAAGGAAGTGAAACAGATTTATACCAAGTGCCCCATCCATGGTGGTTCTATTTGTCACATCAGATTCACAGACATGTAAAAGCTTAGAAAGACAATAGACACTTTTGAAGTTAGAATTCACCACCCTGAGGGGCAAACTAGTCTCATATTAAGCTGATGAAAAAAAACTCTACTACATATGGTCAACAACATCTTCACTTAAGATCAAATCCACCAGGTTCTACTGAGGAATTACCACTGATGTAGCATTTGGCCTAAGGACTGCTGAACTTTATCCTTAACACAACATTTTACTACTGAACATTTGGAATGAGCAGAAAAATCTTCTTTCAACTCCTTATCACCCTAAAACTAACAGCAATAAACCTTATCCACCTAAATATCTACATGTGCAAGTTCACAGATCAGAGCTGGACATTGTCACAAATTTATTGAACAAATATGCAGGGAATTTAAACAGCTATAAACACCGAGTGGTCTCCAAAATCCTTTATGTTTACTGTAAATACTCTCCAGAATGAAATTTTAAAAAGAAAAAAAAAAACACAAAAAACAACAACAACAAAAAAAACACACACACACACACCACCACATACAAGGAGAAAAAGGCCCTCAAAACCACTGTACTTATTTTTCCAAACAGATTGCTCAAATTTAATTACCTATGCTTGCCATCCTTAAGAAGCTGTCTAAAATAAATACATGGACCAAGATTAAAGACTTGGTAAGCTTGCCTCCACTGCTTTTCATTCAATGATCTGATACATACTGTTTGTGAATATCAAGAAAGTTTATAAATCAAATTCCAGCTGCCCAGTGACTTACTACTGAAGTTGATTAGAACCGGTGAATCATACAGAGCATTGAAGTAGTCACATGAATAAATCCAGTAATTACTACTATGACTCATTTCAAAATTCAGGGAAATGCCTTCTGTAAGTTCCAGGTTTTAAACAAATGGGTTCACATTACAAATTTAGGGTATAAGTGGATGTACATGTACTTTGGGGGATAGGAAAGGGAAGAAGAGCTGAACTTACACAGAATTGTTATTATTATTTATTATTTTTTATAAAAAGAGGACTTACCCATTAACATTTTCATGGGGTAACTCAGTGAAGTGTTAATAAGGTAAAACTAGTAATCTCAGAAATAAATTTGGATTTTTATTGATCTTTTGTAGAACAACTAGATAGGAGCAAGAAAAAATAGGAATGACATAGCTTTTTTTTTTCCTGTCATAATTTTCATTTAGGCAAGTACAAATTTCCTTCTCCAATACAGACGAACATTTCATGCTACTTGAGTTACAATCTTGCTTTTATGTCATCAAAAATCAGTCCCAGAAAGCATAACACTTGGAAGATGCCTGCCAACATTCACTTTGTCAGCATTTAATGTGGTGCCTGTGCTCTCCTGTTGAGCGTGACCCATCATTTCCTGCATAAAAACAAACAGGATTCAAAATGGGCACGGAATGACCTTGGCTTTTTAAAAATAATGGAATGGGAGATGAAGAGCTAAATCATTCAGTTACCCTGTTTCACATGCAGTATTTATTGAAGAAGTTCAGATTTTCCATAGCTGTAACAGCTGTCTCTCTGAAGAACTCATTTGGGTAATCCAAGGCAATTCGATTACTACCACTTCACTAATGGATTTTTCACAGGTTTACCAATTTAGCAGTTCTGCAGCACAATATGAGAGAGTCGGGGAGGCCTAACAGTTGCAGCAAGCTGAAGAAAACAGACCTCTGTGCCCAGAAAATTCCACATTCAAAATGCTAGCACGAAGCCCTTGTGACTATCACCAATGTTGCTCAGTAATACAGTCTAATATGGGTTGCTGTTTCGTAGTTTCTTCTGGACAGCACGCATAGCGTATGTTTATGGGATCAAAACAGTTTGGGCAGAGGCAAACATGGCAGTATCAGTATACTAAGGGGAAATGTTGAAGGCTGTTGTATCATCTACCATTTTTAAAATTACACCTAGAAAGTACAGGCAAACTAGGCGACCCAGAGTAATAGTATAAATGATTACTTTAAAAAGGACGGAAATCAATGTGCGTTAGATCTAAAAAGTCAGATTCCCTCCCCTCATGAATGTAAATTGTCTCCACCCTTGCTAAAAATAAACAAATTGCTGATTGCATACAACTCATACCAAGTAATTAAGGTACATGTTTTTTTTTTCCACGTAACCAGAATAAACTTAATCATGCAGATATGCTGTGCTTTTGTTTTCTTTGAGGGGTATAGCAAAGCTAGCGGAAAAGAATATTTAAACATTTCAATTATTGATTAATTTTATCTATTTAAAGTTTTATAAATTGAATTTTATCTGTTAAATTTAAAATATTTAAAAAGATAAAATTGTGCTCTTGCTTCCTGTAACCTACCAAATACTAAATGAATCAAAAAGCAGAAGGCAGCTTAGCATTGCTTTATTTATGAAGTTTACAATTGTAAACTAGAAGGGAATTATTTCACAAATAATATTAACTAATCCAGAAGGGTAAACCTTACCCCTTACCTCCTTAAGTGATACCAAGCAGGACTGATGGGGGGAGGGGGGAGGAGTGAGGAGGGGGAGCAAGCAGCATTTGGGGTATAAGCTTGTCAATAAAGTGTAAAAGAACATAATTCTTACAATAAGATTCTTTGAGTTAGTGGAACTTGCTTAGAAATGGAGCAAACTTTGGGTTGCCAAAAATCTGTAAATAAACAGACCTTACAAGAACACTTCTCTTAGCACTTCCAAATGCTTTTGTCATATAATTATTGATATTTAATTATCCCTGGCACCTTTGACTCAGCTATTCTAGTAGCCCACATGGTACGCTCTTAGTATTTCTGAATCCATCACTAAGTTCCTTCCCCCCCCGCCTCCCCCACTACTACCTACTGCTCACTCCTCTAAGCAGTTTTTCATGGAACATCCCAGTAATTGAACTTGCAATATGTATGCATCCATAGTTTATGAACAAACATAGCTATGGTGCTTAAGCTTTCGGTAGGTAAGCAAAAAACTCCTAATGGTAACCAAAAATATTCAGACCTGTGACCATGCATTTTCATATGCCATAATCAGCCAGGGCCACCCAAATGAGCATAGTGGGAGGTCCTAGGTCAAAAAATTCTTTGTTCCTTATGGTAGACTGGTTTACTTACCTTTAAAATCCTGAGCTGTGACAAACTGCAGATCAGCTTTACAGTTATGAAAAGTAAGACTTCAGTTTCTTTAAACACGGGATTCAACAGAGTATCATGCTATAGCTGAACTCATGGGAGTGCAAATTTAGTACATTTAATGACTAAAATATATTTTTTAGGAAGTATATACAGGAGAAATGTTAGTTACCTGTATTTCCAAACAAATAAAATCCTAGCCTGTCAAATTAACTGCACTTATCTAAATATATATTATTTTCAAGTTATTCAAAATAACTATTAATCGAAGTATTGTGTTTTTCAATTTTAAAGTTTCATGGAGTATTTTTCATTAGAAAAAAGGCTTCTTCTGTTCCATTTTTATTCTCCCAGCAATTTATAGCTGTACTCTGAAAAGCAAGTAGTTTGAAAGAAGCTATTGTTAATCACAGCAGCATTTGCAGTCGTAACTATGGAGTCAAAGTATGTATTTATGTTGAACTACTAACACTGCTAACCAAAGTCTAAGCTTAATCTCCTTCTGTGTCAGATCATTAAACCCTAGATCACATCTCTTCCAAATAGCTAGAAGTGATCAAATTTAAGTCTACTAAATTTCTTTAAAAATTCCTCAAAATATAGCACCTTAAACAGAGACTGAATTTTCTGATTTTCCAGAGCTACAAACAGTATCACTATTACTAAGATCTGCTTCTGCTGTTGCCACTTTATATTCCTTTAAAATACTTATTTCATTTTTAAAACCAGTCTTTTACAGATTAAATAGTACTTTATGAATGCAGATCAACTATATCTAAAACAACTGAAACCTTTAAGTTCCATGTTACATGCTGTGCTGTTAACAGCAAAGCCAACTGCTGGTTTATTAAAATAAAATAAAAAACATTTCTTCCTACTTAAGCAGATATGAACACCCTAAGTTGTATTACACTGTGGGTGGGGAGGGCAGGGGGCATTAATAGTTTCAACTCCCAGGTGAATGGTACAGGAATTTTCACCTTCAAAATGCTGGCTTTGATTATATGAATGCAACATAATTTGCAGAAAGTCTCAGGTAACAGGATGAATTCCAGATTCCAGGAAAGACTATGGTAAATCCTAATCTACATTAACACGACCAGAATTTGATATCTGGCTGCTAAAGCAGGACATCTGCCCTGGACCTAATTTTGTGGTTTGTTTGCCTAAAAATCCCTTCTAGATCAGAGGCATTGCTGCTCTGAACCCCATGAGAATAACTTTAATCCTGGGTCACAAACCATAAAAACAAGTTTATATGCTCATACTAATGCAATTCGTTCACATGAACTCAGTGGTGACACTGAAAGAAACTCCTGCTGTCATAGAGAAATGATAGAAACGAGGCAACACAGTGTGTCCTCAGGCCTCAGTACCACTTCAATTCTCCACCACCCCTAACAGAGAAGTACCTATGTAAAGTGTTATTTCAATTTAATATTTATTTCTTCAAAACAGCACAGGGTTCTAATGGTTCCTTTCATTCCTTCCAGCAGAGGTCTGGATGTGGGGGGTGAAGTAACGGCTTCCCTGCTCCACCAGTCCTCTCCTTCAAACTCCCACAGATATTTCTTGGCTTTTTCCCCCCTTCATCTCAATACATAGGTTGGAGTTCAGTATCTTTTGGAAGATGCTAGATGTCTGACACTGCTAAACCAGGTCACCCTTGCACTATTCTCCACAGAAAAAGCCAACAATAGCGACCCAAAGACAACTACACCAAGAGATAAGCCAAACTATAAGAGACACTAAAAGTCTTGTTAAGATCTTCATACATCATGGTATCTCTTTCCTCATATATATTCCTTTTCAAAGAATTGAATCAGTACAAGACAGCAGCATCCACTAATTTCTGGACATAATCACTCATAACATAATAGCACCAAATAAATAAATAAAAATATTCAACTCTTTTCCCTCAAGCAAAAACCAAATCAGACTTCTCTTTACCACCTTCATTCTGATTGGCTGTTAAATTCTGTATTTGAATCTAAAAAACAGCACAAATGCTCTACTATAAGGATCGAGGTGTCTGGCTCCTCTGTGGTTAAACTGCAACACATACATCATCTCCCTCCCATCTCTCCACTAGCTCTGAACTCATTCCCAGTTCCACCTCAAGACTTCAGTCACAGTTTTTCAAACCCACTAGCAGATCATGTTCAGCAACTAATGACTGTGTTTTAGTCTGCACATCAAGACAGTATTTTTACAAAGTAATGCAGGATACAATGTCTAGGAAAAAAGAAAAACAAAACACAAAATAAAACTTCCTCTATAAGAAGTTCACTCTACACAAGGCTCAAAAAGATGAGATTTATTCACCCTTTTACTCATGTCCAGTGATGCTGCGAGACTTTTTACTTAACAACATATATGCTACCATTATGCCAACTGAAACAAAAAGAAAATCAATCCCATGGGGTCTTCTCCAAGGATAAAAACAGACTAAAACTCAAACAACACTTTCATCCTATAACCTGTGTATTTCCCAGTTGAAGAATTTATTCCCCTGCATAAATTCAAAGCCTAAACAGGAGAGAGAGAGAGAGAGAAAAAAAAAAAAAAAAAGCCTTTTACAAACTTGGCTTTGACCAGCGTTCAGTCCAACACAGCCTACCATCATGCTGTACCACAGCAAGCTGATAGAAAACATCATGTCTCTCCTGTGGTGCTGCTGTGATAGTGCCTCTCCCATCTGACTTTCTAAACTTGCGCTGTACCTCGGCTACAAAACCACCCGCTCGAGCACAGGTGCTGCGGGTGGCACTAGCTGCCCCTGACAATACCAGGCCACGCTCCCTTTACAGACCAAAGCCAAGTGGTTGTAGCAGGAGCTGCTCATCCTTTCTGCTCAGCATGCGGAGCAAGTGCTACAGATACCTGCGAACTGGGACTATCTGAAGGGCTGCTCAGTTTTGGAGATTAGATTTGGGTTTGTGTCATCTGGCAGCCAAGCCATGATCTCAACAACTTTATTCTGATGATACCTTTTGCTTATTTCAAAGTGCTGTTTAATTTAAATATTTTGCTTCTCTCATGCCTTTATACCATACAGTCAGATTCAGTGGCCTACGCAAGTACTCAGAGAAGTTACATGCCACCCTACAACTCCCAACCAAACAAAACCGGCCCTTCCATATAGAGGTCACATTTCATCTATGCACAGTAGATGAGTCCCTTTGGATGCTTATTCTTGATCTTAAACTTGAGAAAAATAGGCAGACTTGAGCCAGATAGTTCAGTGTAGGATATTCCCAAAATACACTTTGAAGAATACAAAACAAGTAAGACAACTAGGACAGTCCCAGGACAGTTAGGGACTTAGAGGCAAGCCCCAGCAATGACTGAGAGCAGAGCAGTAGCTAGTCATAGCCACTGAGTACTGTTGTCCTGCGACAAAATACAGCTCTCCTGTACTACTACTGTTCCTTAACATGCAGATTTGAGGAATAACACTACATACTGAATTTTGCCTTCTTCCTCTGTAAAAACATACAACAGTGCAGTTGTTTTTATTAAAGTTTACAAAAATGAAGATTGAATATCTTAACTGAGCTTTCATTACATTGTTTTCCAATTTCCTTTTTTAGATAATATTAGTTCTACTCTTAAGTGCTATTTAAGACCACATGACGAAAACCAAATTTAAAATTATACCCTACAACAAACTCACTAAAAGGCCTCAGCACAGACAAGAATTAGCACAGTTTGACATTTTCAATAGCCTTTTTAAACTTGAAAAGCAGTCTCATTTACTGTTATAGCATTGGTAAATTGCCACTCTTCAGTACTGCAAGTACAAAGTACTGAGCTAGCCCGTGAAAAAGCATCATGCACATACACCCCCTAACAGTACTAAAGAGACTAAAGGATTTTAGGCTACAAGCCTTCCCATAGCAAGAGCAGTCACACTCAGTGGCAGAACCATGACAGTTGCCAGAAAAGCCCTTATGACATATATTGTTCCTCCTTGATGAACTCTGCTATAGGGACGTAGATAGTTGCTGTAAACTGTCACCAGGGAGATTTGGGACCAAAGAGTCTCTAGAAATTGCACTTGTGTCTCTCCATCCTTCACACCACTACCGGAAGCACTCATACCCTCACACATCGAGGGTGTACACAGACGTACCTTGACTTTGATTAGAACTGCCCCAAAAGAGTAAAATTTAAAAATAAAAAATTGAAAAAAATGCCAAACTACATTTGGTATTTTCCGTGGTCAGCAGATGCATTTACTTGTAATAAAAGCTTCAAGGAAAACAACTACTAAAAGTGGAAATGACAACCTGATGTAGGATGAACAAGACTCACTACTAGACCAAGAGCTGCCATTTAATACATAAATCCCCACACCTTCCACAGCTGGATATGTAGCTGTCAAGCTTCAGTCATAACAGAAGCTGCTTTATTGTACACATGGTTAAGGGAAGTAAACTGAGCAGGGGGAAAAGTGCAGAGTGGATATCAAGTTACTCAAATTCCTTTTAAAGACCTGCTTTGCTACAATTAGTTAATTAGCCCAGCCACAGTCCTTGCTATCACACAAGTGCACAGGTAAGATTTCCCTCTTCAGTCTTTTCCACATTCAATTCCCTGATGCTCAGCAGCTGCATAATTTGGATTATAGGAAAAGGCTGCTACCATTCCAGCTCCTGTTGAGCAGGAACAGGATCAAAGGGACAATAACCCAGCATCCTAGTGATCATTTTCTAATTCTATTTCTCTGTTAATGAAAAAAGTGAAAATAAATAGGCCTTTATGTCTGGCATACATGAGAAAGAGCCCCTGATACTTGCTTTTGCAGGCTTTAAATTTTTTTTTTTTGCAGACTTTAAGTTCCTAAAGTAGTTTGCTATTATAGAAGATGTGTGGTAGCACTTACAACAAGCTTCTTTTTGCTTGATGCTTGTACTTACAATATCATAGCATGCTTTCATAGAAAACACTACTGTTGTTCAAATTCATCATAGGATCATACAGCAGAGGAAATCAAAACAACAAAAATCAAAACAGACAGAGGAAGCAAAGTTGTTGCTGAAGCCCAAAGCATCCAAACATAGCAAGTATTATAAATTACTTTCTCTGCTATTTATCTTATGCAAAGCATTACATGTACATGAATATTACTACATGCTGAAGAAATACTACAGTGATGGGTAACAGGACAGACTCCAATATTAAATATGGCAACTCTAATCTGGCTTTTTTAACCTCTTAAATACAGTTTAAAAACTTAAAACTGTTTGGCTTTATTATATATTTTTAAATAACTACCTCATAAAAAAAAATAGAGATCTTTCAACAGAAAATCTTGGTCATGAATGACAAATTTCCTAAACAAATTAAATTTCAAATAAAGAGGAGAAATATCTTTCCCCACTTCAACTGTTTTTTTTTTTTATTTTTATTTATTTTATTTTTTTTTTTTTAAGTTGGAGAAAATAGTTAAAGAATGTTTGGTTTGGCATTGCCACAAAGCCTACTTAAAATCATGATAATGGATAACTGGCACTCCCCCACTTTAATCTTCATTGTCTTATTTCTTCTCCCTAAAAAAAGGGTGACTCCCTTATGCTTTGCAAAGGGAAAAATGGACACAATTTAACAGTTTCACTGCAAGCAAACAGCTCCTGTAAAACTGGCTTCTCGAATTTCCTGTAGTTACAACTGACCTGTATTACTGAGCCAACTACTGCCTCAGTTGAAGTGAGGTGTTTAGATAAGGTCCTCCTGATAACTAGACAAGTAATACTCTGTTGAGTTTTCCAGAAACAGTCATTTGAACTGCTAGCCAAAGTGCAGTTGTGCATAACAAAGTTACTTATATATACACACTTTATAAAACACATTTTTTCCTTGTAGCCCTCAAAAAAAATCTTATACTTTTTTGTTAGGGCAAGTGTGATTAATAAACTGCAAGATTTTTGTTTTCATCACAAGAGTATATAAAACTAGGAAACCAACACAGCAAAGATCATAAAGCCACCAATGGTTAAAACCTCCAAAATTCTGACATGTTCTAGTTATGTAAATGCTGGTTCTGGCTGCTACCCAGCTTTGGCTTACGCAGTTGACTGGAAAACAACTTCATACTTCTTCCACTTCTTATCTTAGGGATACATACGCATGCATATGTCTGTGTGAGTGCATGTGTCCGTAACACACAAAAAGAGGAATAAGGACAGACTAACAGCCCTTTGGACCTTCACTTGTAATTTGTCAGAACAAATGGCCTCATAATTCACATTAGAACATTTCCTGTAAAAATGTTACGTTATTTAACCAAACCACTCCAAGAGTACAACTCTTGGAAGTGTCCTGAAAAAATATATATATCTTCTGGAGCCAAAGTTTGCAGTTATCTACAGAACACACTGACTACTTGTTGCAGAGAAACCAAAGCCCTTTCTCTGTATAGTAGCTTTGAATTACCTATCCCTAGTTCAACAGAGACCTGGAACTGTATGCTTAGTACTATTTACTTTTATGGCATTTAAATGCATAGGTATTATTGTGGAATATAGAAAAATTAAACACAATTAAATTTTAAGAGAAATTAAATTTTAAGATTACATTCATGATTAACCATTGGCAAGTCATAACTCTGGAGTATGCATGCACATATATAAAAATATGTAACTGGCAAATCTTAAACATGACTAGAAAGAAAGGAAATGCAATTTCACTCAACTATGACCAACACAAGTGTTGCTTGAGAGACTACTAAAGTTAAAAGTAAAAGCACACAGTGAAACTTAAGCAGTCACAATTTCCAAAAGAGTTTGGATAGCCACTTTGACAGAATAAGATGACTTTAAACAAAAGTTTATTTAGCAGTTCAAGTGCAGCGTTCTCCAGACAGGGAAACTCCTTCTCTAATAACATAAAAGCTTATTGGCAACATTTTTCTTAGAAAAGCTGCATTTATTACTAAACATTGCATCACCAGATAGAGACCTTTACTGGACACATATAAGAAGACTAGTTTCCTTGAGAAATAACATGTGTTGAAAAAAGTAGCATAGTTTACAAGTGTTACAGTTGAAAAGGTGATTTCCTTTATTTGAATGCCTTTTTTCCTCCTTTGTACGCTAATCAAAAAGATATGGCTAGAACACATCAGTAGTAGCTTAGAATTACTTATAAACAACTTGAGTCTGAGCCATTTTACCTCCTTGACAGCGCTTCATAATAATTCAGGCTTAGCTTTTAACCACAAAAGCAAAGAAATGCCACATCTGAACTAAAATACTTGTCATCCAAAAATACTTC
>NW_010586479.1:58558-69808 GCF_000705375.1 Tinamus guttatus
AGAGTGTGGAACAGTAAGGTCTCCAAAAGCTTTGTAAGATTCTTGAAAGAACTCCAATTACTCAGTCTGTCCCCAAAGAGACTCACTTCCCCCACAAGACTGCATATTTATTTGAGGTTTCAACGAGATAAGAAAAAAATCATCCAAAATCCTTTAGCAGTAAATAGTTTTATTTCAAATAAAGAGAATTATTTGATCAGGAAGTGTTATGCTTCAATACAGGTTGCCGATGAAGAGTTTCCATTAACTTTACCATAGAGCTTTGGAATGTATTAAGATTCCAAAGCTTTTCAAGTCTGACTGATACTGACAGATTCGTCCCCTCAGAAAAGGCCACCTCCTTTGCCTTTTCCACTCCAAATCGTGTGGACTAGGGCAGATGAAGGTCAGCTTTCTTACGATTCCCTTTTAACTACACTGAATAGTGGAGGTTTTTCCTTTTACGCACTTAGGAGAGAATTAAAAACAATTATGTACTGAACAAAGCTTTCTCTGCTCTAAATTGTATGTCAGAATTACAATCACTCTACAAGAACACCTTACTTCCTATGTCTTCTCAGTCATGGTGAAAATTATATTACATACATACTTTGACAACACCAAGAGGCATAAAGGGTAACCAGGTACTTCCTCAAGAAAGGGGAAATTATGACAAAGAGCAAAGAGAAAACTGCACAAAGGAATCTGGATGTCCTTAATTAAGAACATTAAAACTAACAGAATTCCCCAAATGATGTCAATATTTACTTGTCTTTGAAACTTATGTACTATATTGAAAGTGTAGAAGAAAGAAAAGATTAACTTCAAGAAGTTACTGTGCATTAAACAAGTGCTATCAAAACAACAAGCCATTAGACATATTTCTTTGAAAGGTTATAACATGCATTTCAACTGTTTGATTCCAAAGACAACTACAATTCATGAATTAAATTGCTTTCCTGCTGGCAATGCAATACATAAATATGGTATAAGACAGATGGGTATAAAATCTAGTCTTTCTAGTTACTTCAGTTTACATAGCAAAAAGAATAAATTCAGGCCACATGAATAAGACTGAAAACTCATTAAGTACCTTTCTTTAAGAAGTGATGCTTTATATTTCACTGAAATGAATGTAGTACTAGAAATAAATAAATAAAAAAAAAAGGAAACAGGAGAGTGGGGGGTTAAAAAGGAAAAAAAAGATTTTTGAATAAACTTGACTAAAGTAAATATTCAAAGGGATATTTCCCAACTCAGTATCACAGGCTTCAGCCAAACAATTCCAAAAGGCTTTTAAACTCTCAGCACTAAGCCCAATGAATTCAGATGAAAGTTTCTTTTCTTCCACTTTTAAAGGAAGAAATACCTTAAGTGAACCTTCTCCAAAACACTCTCCCAATTTTAGTAATAATCAAAATAAATAAATAAAGCATTGCCAAACTATAGAACTATAAGTCTATGTGTTTCTAAATCTTTAATGCTTGCTCAAACATTAAACTTCACTGATGTAAAACCGCAACAGTATTCCAGTAATGTTGTTTCAAGTTATGTAACTGCAGCCTTGGTACATAAGAATCCTAGTACTTCCACTCTTTTTATTCCACATTTTATATGTGGAAGAACATTGGCAAACAAAGTGCATACTAATTACTCCAAATTTCAACTGAATTCAGTGAAAAGCACAGTTAACCAAGAACACCATCTGCCCACAGGCAGGATGCGAGATGGTGTCAGCATATTCTGTAGGGCAAAGTAAGGAGTCCCCTCTGCATTTCAGCTTAGGGAGGGCCATGCATATTCACACACATACAAAAAAAAAAAAATTCTTCCTCACAAGCAAGCAAAATCCTGCAGCCTTCAGCCTTGTTATATTTAAGCAATGTGAGTAGGTAGAGAAAGAGAAGCATTTCCTTTCCTTAGATTTAATCTGTATTTTCATCCCACATCTACACCCCATCTTATCCTTCTCCCTGCCACTACCTCACAGCCTGTGCAGTGGTCCCAGTGGTGTCACTGATGGCACTTTCTGAACAAGATTCTCTAGTAGGCACTGGCCTGACAGGGCATGTTGATTTACAAGTGCCAAATCAGTTTCAAACTCTTAATTTTTTTTTCTTTTTTTTTTTTCCCCTATCTTATGCACATGCCATTGACAGTGTCAGGGGTCATTCAGCCTTTCAGTCACAACCGTTGAAATGGTTGGGATAAGTCTTCCAAAAAGGGCAGTTGTTGGAACACTTGGAACTACTCTCTCCAGCGTCTTAGCTCTTGCTTAGACCAACCACAGGTAAATGCTTCCTTTGTGTAAAAAATGAGATTTCTCACAAGCAGAGTTCAAAAAAGGCTGCCTAGCTCAGTTGTAGTGCAAACAGCCAAAAGTGTGGGGTTTTTTTGTTGTTGTTGGTTTTTTCTCCTCTTCCCCTCTCCCTTCTCTCTCTGACATCGCCACAGGGAACACACCAGTCTGAAGTCTGATCAGTCCTTATTGCACTAGGAGAGTTATACTAGCAGAATTTAAAGCAGACCTTTACTGGAAATGAAGGTTTTCTTTTTGTTTGTTTAAATCCGATTTCAGTACAGTTTAAGCAAAAGCCATTAGAGTTAGGGAAGAAGTTGAAATGTGTCATAGTTATTCAGAACAAAAACCCTTTTTTTTTTTCCCCCAAAACTGATTAGTCATTTTTAACATCAGGTTGAGGTATTCAAAGCTACTTGTTAATTTTTGCAAATAACAAAAATAGGCCTAAATGTCAGAAAAGTTTAACCCATTTTAATATATATGTAGATATATTTAATATAATTAACTGATATATGTTACATCATATTTAGCAAATTGAGAACATACATAGTGAAAGCTCAAAGAACTTGATTTCAGGTGAAATAAATAAATGAAAGAGGCATATAATAACAAAAAGGGCACTAAAACACCTTATAGACTCAGAACTGGTAGCAGATAAACCCTGTGCCATAATAAGGCATAGAGGCTGACATCCCAGTTTTCTTCCAGGCCACTTTCATCTATCCCAAGAGGTCCACATTCCACAGAAACTCCATGCGTGCACTATCATTTGTATGATGCTCTTGAGGCTCTTTAGGATTAAAAATGCTAGAAATAAAGCAGAATGGTATTCCAAAAGTATCATGCACATGCTATTTCTGCCCACAGTTAAACAAAACTACAGCAGTTACAAACACAAACTGAAGAGATATATGTGAAGAGTTTTTCAGTGTATGTTCTGTCACTCAAAGTTTGAGTAGGTTCCCTTACATGTGATGCTTCATGAGTATAGAACTACATATTAAACAGCTTCAGACATGGAACAGTCTTAGGCCAAGCAATCAGTCATGCTAATAGAAACACAGCAAGTAGAATATATGTTAGTTTGCTGGAACTGCACAAGACAGCTTAAAAAAAACATCCCTCATCTTTTAGTGAGAGGAGGGGAAAAAGAGACTGTTAGAAAACAAACACTGGGTATAGTGGAAAATGAACAATCAGTGCAACTCACTAGCACACTTGGAATTAATTCTATAAAATACAAATTGCAGAATTGCTAGCTTTGCATAGTTACTTGTAAAATATTGCATCATGATCCAATATGCAATAAGCCATTATATCACTTGACTTAGCTTTGCTTATAAATACTTTTTCCCCCAAAAAATAAAATTTTATATTTCAGTACATTAGGCATTTTTAACACTTCCAGACACTGTTCACTGCAAGTGATCCCTGCCCCAATTTCCAGGGGACAGAAGAGGCAGAAACTGAATAGGAGGAGACTTCCCCTAACGGCCCAGGTAACAGACATTCCTCAGAATCAGCCATTATTCTGCCTTCCCTTTACAACAGGCTGCTGCATTCAGTGCGTCCTGGGTTTTGAAGAACGCAAAGAAAATATGAGGAACAGCAAACTGGAGGATTTTTAACCAACTCTTGCTACATAACACTAAATCTAAGCTGGTTTAACTGTTCCCAGAACTTCAGTATAGATGATTCATCATTCCTGTCCTTCAGACTGTACTAGTGAAGCTCATTCAATTAGCAGAATAAAAGTTTCATCAACTACTGGTCTGCTGTAAGCTGCAGGATTGACTAGCAGCTTTTATTGAAAGCACTGAAAACCAATAAAAAGTTCACAGCATACACTTAACACATGAAGACTTGTAAGGATGAACAGGATGATCTTTAAGTAAAAATAAACCTGGATAAGTCTTTCCACATTCCAAAGTCTCTAAGCTTGATGAAACACAGCCAGTCAGGGCACACACTGCCCCTTTCTCTCTCTGCCAGCTAGCAGCCCTGCTTGCTACCAATACCCTTCTCACCACTTGCCTTTGCTTTGTTCCTTCCCCTTTCACACTCTGCCCCAAGGTTTCCCAAGAGCCCAACTCTATTTATGTAATAAACAGAGGTTTTATTCCCAGACAGAAGCTTCTGTTCTGCCTCCCCTCTGCCCCTATCTCCATATTCTTGACAACTTTTGTGATTTCATTTTGGACCCTGCTGAAACTGGTTCATGAGAAAGCAGCTCAAACACGTTATGTGTGGTTGAGTCTTTCCCATGCTGTCCTGCGTTGTTCCTGCAAAGCAAAGCTGGTAGAGCTACTGCAGACATCTTCTCCCTGCCTTTCCCCAACTCAAATTCCTCTTGGGCACTAGCAGAAGCTTTAGAGAAGCAAATCAAAGGAAGCAGGGCTGAAATAGCATTATTTCCTAAGTTAAAAGGTAAAACAGACTATAACAGCTTCCCTAAAAGTCATCAGGGCTATAGAATTATATATAAGGATTGTTGAAATATCTGGACTAGGAACATTGGTATGGTTATTTTTTTAACACGTATTTTTTTTATATAACTTATCGATAAGTCTGAGCCTGCTACTATAGACTGCAGTGAAAATACTCCAAAACAGCATATATCTCCAAACAGCATAAATTAAACATCAGTATAAAGCATAAAGCATACCTCAGAAGTTTTCCTTCTTTCAATTCATCCTATGAAATACAAATACTGCATCATCAGCATCATCAAGAGATCCATCATGAATGGTACCTTTGAGAATACAGGTTTGCAATGCTAAATTAACATAGAAGAATCATCAAGGGAAAATGACGTTTACTTTTACTGATAAAGAGCAACTGCAGGAAGTACATCACTACATAGATAGTAAAACATTATACATAAATAGATGTAATATATTTATTTTTATTTCTAGTCTATCTATTTTTCTATCATCACTGCCAAATTCTATTTAATGAAAAAAAAATCAAAATACTAATCTCACTTCCAGCAAACACGCAACAGGCTTGTGACATTCACCTTAAAGACCAAAATCCTAGTAACGAGGGTAAGGAAACTGCCAATGCAGGACAATTGAAAAGGAAAACCCCAAATCAGGCTTGCCTTTATCATTTATACAGTTATTTACACTAGGAAATCTACTCAAGTATCTATATCCTGACACCTAATAAGGTTAGGGATATGATCTGACAATATCTAGAGATGCACGCCGCTCTGAGTGTTGAAAGGCCATAAAACAACTTCATGAGATTTACTACTTCAGGGATTTAAACAATGTCTTAGGTATAACCTGGCTTCATGAAACAAGTAGCAACACAGGGGGCTGAAGAATCATTCCCTTCCCACAGTGCCACGTTGCATCACAGCTGATGATGCACTCATTTGTGGGGATTCTCCAGGTCCAAAAGTGAAAAGAAGGAGAGAAAAAAAAAAAAAAAAAAAAAAAAAAAAACACCCTTTGTTTCTCAGAAGAGATGAGACGCATTAAAAAGGAATCACAACAAAAACCAGCTGCTCCCAGGGCTGCAGAATAAGCGGAAAATTGGAAAGCAGAAGGTAATACCGAGCAGTCAGTTTGGTTGGTTGGATTCTGTACTTTTTTGGTACAATAGTCACCGAGTACTCTCGGCTCCCATTGCAGAGCAGGCAACTTTCTCCCCTGCTCCCCAGGGGCATCTCCATCTCACACGTACTAACAACCCAAAGCACACTACAAAGTAGAAGACACTCTCTCCCACAGCACAGTTGTTTTCCTTATCCAAATATTCCACTTTCACCCAGTTTACCTTTGTTCTGTGCACAGCAGCATGCACTTTACTATTAGCAGAATTGACTTACAGAGTCATCAGCATTTCTTGAAGCCTGCTGGCCTTCACCAACACAGCAGATGGTCATTACTCCAAACTTCCCACCCTCTGTCATCATTAATTCAGGAGCAGACTAATTTGAATGGACTAATCCTACCTAGTTCATAAAGAACCCATTGTTCCTATCCAAATTAATAGCATTACAGCTTGTATTAACAGATGCGTATCAGTGAGATGACGAGATTCTAAAAACATAACGTACAGTTTAATGCCTTTTTCATAAATATTGATGCATGAAACAAGTTTTAAAACCATTAATTTATTCCCAGAAATAAACACAGAAGTTTGATTAAGGTTTTGCTTTAGATTCTAGACAAATTGGCACAACTTCTTCAATTATCCCATAATTCCTTTGATTGGGAGCTCTCTACTCCGAAACTGGAAGTAGTGCAGAAGTCTTTCCAAAGGCTTCACTTTATCATGAAAATTAGAGCTTTGACATGAGCGCTGTCCCAAAAAAAAAAAAAAAAAAAAAAAAAAAAAGTGGCAGTTATGGTGCCTATTACATAAGCAACACAATTCAGATCCCAAACAAACGTCAGGTTCAACCCAAATCTTTAAGATTTTGGAGGAGGTTTTGCCTTCTTTGATGAATTTTAAACAGAGCTTGGAAGCTATCTAGGCAGAAGAAAGAAAAAAGGAGAAAGAATTTTGAAAGTGTCCATGTACTTTGCGAGGTAGCAGTCTTTGCAACACTATAATCAAAACAATAACAAAAACAACCCAGAGGGAAAAAGAACTTGCTTGAAGTTACATTTCTACTACTCTGCAGAACTTGCCCACATCTTACAATCCTGTATCTCTTGTTGATAGTTTTGTTAAAACAAGTATAGTTGTGTGAAACATGGTTTTCACTAAATTGACATCTTCCAATAAAATATTTTTGGTTGAAGAACTAACCAGTCATTTCTCAAATTAAATTACAGAAAAGACTCAAGAACAGAAAAACAAAACAGCATTTGATGCACTCTACTTACACAACTACAGATAACTATGCAGATTGCATCTATTTTTGCATGAATTAAATGCTTTCTCAAATTCCTACAAAAACAGCTAATAAAAATATTTACAAAGAATAAGGGAGAAAAAAATCAATTTATTCCAAAAGGAAGCCACATACTTCTTCAAAGTGATGACAATGCTGATAAAAGGAGCAACTATTTTTTCTTTTAGCAGTTGAAGTTCCTGCTATCTTTTTTTTTTTACTAAACGGCTATGTATCATGACACTTGAGTGAATATCTGCCTCAACAGACCAAATATCTCTACCATTTTCATTATTTTTTGGGGTGTGTGTGTGTCTAGTAATCAGTGCATCAATGCTCAAGCTAAAGAGCTTTCTCTGAACATTCTGTAGAAAATAAATAGTCTTGCTGTTAAGTCATGTACTGCAACTTTAGCTTGGTGTAAAAGAGGCGGCATCTGTTTCCAAATTCAAGAGTCCATTCTATAAACATTTTAGCAAATTCCTTTGCAATATTTTGAATATGATTAAGTCTCACAAATAATCAAGTGTTTACATGAGTCATACCAGGGGCAAGACACAAGTTTTAAGTACTATGCTGAAAAATAGGTTTTTGGTTTTTTTTTTTTTTTTTTGCAAAAAACTTAAATGAAGAATTTATTGTGTTTCTTTAAAATTACCTTCATATGCTAATGGTGTCTCTTTAAGAGACCTATGAAAAGAAGTTTACAAACACTTGGTGCAAATAGATTCTGCAGATTTATCCTGTATTATTTGGCTGGTGCCATGACTAATATTTAGCTACAACATAATGCTTGCCAACAGATGCAAGATAAGTCCAAAATCCTATGGGGATAGATTAAATATTTTAAAGGCTTTGGAGAGATGAATGGGGTCTCTGTACACCTCATTCAAAAAGCAAAGGATTATTTAATTGCTTAAATTAACCATGGAGAGGATTAATAAAAATAAATTTAAAAGACTAGCTTTACAACTGGAATGAAGAAAAAAATGTTTTTATGGTCCCTGCTATTTGAGAAATCAGAAGTTTTCTACTTTGTATGTATACGTGTGCACATTTATCATCAGTAATTTATCTGCATGCATTTTGCTGGAACAGATAGTTATGTTTTCTAAAATGAAAAACAGTTCACATTTGCAGGGAAATATCTTTTCCTATCTCTAGTTGCAGTTCTCATTAAGACACTAAAGTATTTAGACAATATAAGCTACAAACACTTTAGAAGAAATGTTGCAATTAACCATGATGGAAGCAACAGAAAGAAATAAACAGAACAGTTGAGGTGGGAAAGAACCTCTAGAAATCACCTAAGCCAAGTCCCCTGCTCAGGCAGGGCCACCTAGAACACATTGCCCAGGATTGTGTCCAGATGGCTTTAGAGCATTTCCGAGGATGGAGACTCCACAACCTCTCTGGACAATCTGATCCCGTGCTCAGACACTCTCACAATTAATAAGTTATTCTCTGTGTTCCTACTCAACCCCCTGTAGCCTTTCGCCCTATTGCTGGACAATATCCTTTCAGATATTTATACACACTGATAAGATCCCTCCCCTCAGCCTTCTCTTCTCCAGGCTGAGCAGACCCAGCTCTTGTAGCCTTTCATCATAGGAGAGAGGCTTTGGGCCCTTCATCATCTTTGCATCCCCACGCTGGACTCTTTCCAGTAGCTCCACATCCTTCTCATACTAGGGAGCCCAGCACTGCAGGTGTGGCCTTACCAGGGCTGGGCAGAGAGGAAGATCCCCTCTCTCAACCTACTGGCAACACTTCTCCTAATGCAACCCAGGTACTATTGGCCTTCTTGGCTGCCAGGGCACATGGCAGGCTTGGGGTCAACTTCTTGTCTATCAGGAATAAGCAATAAATAATAATGAGCAATAAATAAAAACATAAAACAATATTAAGTCATATGGATTCAGATTGCAGAGCTCTTTCAATTAACAATCTTTACAATATTTAACTCGGTAAGAGAACATAAAGGCTTCCTGTAGATGTACTCTAGGTTTGAGGCATAGAGGGCAGCCACCAACTTGTAGTGAAAAACAGTAAGTGAAAGTGGAAAAATATGCAAGAGCCATGAAGAAAAGCACCCCCTTATCAGTAACAAGCTGTGATACACTCAACTACCACCTTCTACCACTTTCACCCATGAAATTTTCTCCTATCTCAGTTGCTCTCACAAATGCTTCTCCTCCCTTCCTCCAATCTTAAAGCCCACTTCAGCTCACCCCTGGCCTCTTGCCAGGCATCTCTGTCCCTCCACTCAGCACACTTCCTTGTCCACAGTCAGTTAAACCAGGCAATTATCATCCACTGGCTCCATCCCTACTCCTTCTCCATGCAGCCAGGAAGGCTGATCAAAAGGAAGAGTTCCCAATACCTGCATCTAAGGTTTGCTCAACTCTCCTTGGAGTTGTGCTGCAGCACACCAAGCAAGATACGTCCAAGCAGGAGATGGAAAAGACCCAATGGTCTTAAAAACTGCACCCTAAAAGTCATAACGAAAAGAACATGAATGGTTCGACCTTTAGATCCTTAGCATATTTGTTGTTTTGTTTTTGCCTATCCCCAGAGGGGGCTCTATTCAGCATTACTTTGAAGTGTTACCCTTCCAGGGCAGCTGTCTACACCAAGAAGACATGACTTATTACCTAGGGTGCATAAGACACAGTCCGTCCCTGAAGCTTTAAAAGATTTTTTTTTCTGTAAAATAGAATCATTTGGAAAATATAAACAAGTCATTCTGCTCCAGCTTGTGATTTGTTTTTCTTCTCTGGCTACACCTGTGACAAGGAACAATACGGTCACATGTCACCCACATCCCCTCTCTCCACCAGCCCTGAAGCGGGGGAGGGAGGGCGAGCGGAAAAAGACGCCTTCAAGACAGTTTCACTGCTGTACAGGATGCTCAGCAGAAAACAACAGATGTGCAATAATCACTACTGCCCTTTCATTTCCTTTATGTCAGAAAGAAAGTAGCAGTCATCAATTAGGAACTGCTATCTGCCGGCCACAAAAGGAAGTATACACTTTTCCTTGATCATTTGACCATAACAATAGGACATGTCAGCGGGAAAGGACTGACCACTCAAAGGGGAGGCAGGGGTGAGCCAGCTTGTGTTTGTGGATTTGAAGTTTAAGATACAGTGGACATTTTTGTTTAACATCTTAACATATGGTTGTTTTTCCAAGAAAATTCATTTTGACCACAGAATATATAAAATCCTAATTATATTTCCCCAAAATTTGTCCAGGTAATTCTTTTGATTTAATCTTTTCATGGTGTGGGGAGGGTGGAGGGGCATTGGAGGAACACCCTGGTGTGAACAGACAAGATGGACAAGAAGCATCTAGTAAAGATATCTTATTAACAAGGACATTTTTGCAAAATTGTTATCACCAATTTTATGAAGCTGTTAGTTTAGATATACAAACTTTAGATTGCCAAGAGGTCACTAGTGTTAACTAGACTAGTATTTTGAGAAATCCTTTTAGATCTGTGGACATTTCCATGAAAGATTATGTTCATTTATCAGCTTTGTTATTCTGAACTGGAGCAACAGCTTGAGTAAAACTGTTAGTAACAAAACATCCCAAGGATGTGCTTTATGTCTACTGCAGTCTGACTGCAATCAGAGAATTGCAAGAAACTTGATAAAAATTACTAGACTTTAGTTAGAAAGCCAAATTAACCTCTGAATATTTCCACGGATACTCAAGGAACAGCCTGAAGAACCACATAGGCATTGTCTGTCAAAAACCCCTTTTACAAACCTTCACATCACAACCAAATCCCTAGTCTCACACTGTACCTCTACTCGATCACATACCAAAAATAGAACAGATTTATAGTAAGGCTTATACGTGGGCATGCGTCATTCCTCTCCACCCCCACACAGATTTTTAACCTCACATGCCGTTAAAGACATGACCTAAACAAAGAATTCAGTGAAGCACAGACGCTCAACGATTTAAGCACTGACCTTCAGCATACACAACCTCCATACTAACACGCATCCTGAATTCTAGAACAAGTATGTCAATCTTTATATTTCTTTCACAGCTACAGAGGTCATGATTTTAAAAGCTAAAGTCCACATTAACTCACTCTTTC
>NW_010586479.1:69820-86880 GCF_000705375.1 Tinamus guttatus
TTAAACAGCAACTCACTGAAACAAAATCATGAAATTGTTAGGTAAGCCAAATATAGCTTCCTTCCCCCCCTCCTTTTTTTTTTTTTTGAGTGCAAATATTCTAAAACTTGCATATATCTCTAGCACGTTAAGCAAATTTGGCAAAACTATTGTTGGCTGTCATAATTAGTATAGAACTAACATTTTGCCCTAAGGACTGCATCTGCCCAAATGATTAAGCTATCTGTTATAAAAGAACAGCACTCAGTTTGCTTTCTTTTACACCATTTAATTAACTCCATGTTATATACACTTAATCTAGAGCTTGAACAACCTTCCCCTTTAGCAGATACATTTGCACACTCCAGTTCTCTTGATACAGCAATGTTTCTGCTATATTTCAAACTATGTTTTTTCTGCTACGTTTCCCAGAGGATTTCAGGAAATCCTCTGTTTCTTTATATACACACATATAAGCCATGTTATCTCAGCTTTCAGCAAAGATATTACTTGAAACTGACATTTTGTTTCTGTTTATCATGAAAACACATTAACATCATCACAATTTGAAGGAAAGTCAAACAATAAATTAGAAATGAAGTATGGAGGGCAATTTGTGCAAGTTACTCTCGAAGGTCACTAGGCAAATGCTTAACATGCATTTTAATATGTAAAAATGCTAAATAAAACATTTCAATGAGTAGAGTTTCAAAACACATGGTGTCTCTGCATTTGCAGAAAAGAAAATACGACAGTTAATAACAGCAAATAGTATATGCAACAAATGAATTCAGTACCACTTTTTAAATGTATATTAAAAACCACATAGTAAATTATTCAAATCTTGCTATTTTAAGAAAATACTGAGAAGGATATTTTTATTCTTTCTTTTCTCTTAGCCTCTCCAAAATGTTTTACTGCTTACACAGACTCCTCTCCTATGGATCCAAAGGGCAGTTTAGGGCTCTCTAATGCATATCAGATGTAAGATATAATTGAATGATACACAATTCTGCTAGTTCCTTTCTATTAAAGCTACAAAGTCTCAATATATCTGTTCTGCTATAAAATTGCCACTGTCTTAAAATGGCATAGGTATTTGAATACAATGGATCATCAATAGTGCCCTATTACCAATATAGGCATGAATAAGTTATCTTGACTGCCCCAGGCAGAGGGAACACAAATCCACACTCTACTGGTTATAGCATTATGAACTCCATCTGGAAGGAGTAGTATAGGTTATTTATAAGCCATTGAGTTCTTCCAAAGTGTGAGTGTGCACACACATTTATCCACAAAACCCATCACTGAATATCTTCTTTCTTTAGAGACATGAGATGGTTCCTTTGGGTTGGCACTAAAAGAGATGTAAGAGCGGGGAAAAGGAACCTTGCCTAAATCTGTGCTTTTGCTGAATATTTACTGAGGAGCTTTAAACTGGCCAAAAGTGTCTGGAAAGTTAATTTTAGATATCTGAGTGAAATAGGTCGTTCTATCCAAGAGATGGTTTAAGACATCTAAATCTTCTTTTCCTAGTCTCTAAAGTTCCTCAGGTCCCCCCCCAAGACCTTCAGGTAATAAGAGCATATACACGACATGAAACCCCTAAATATAACAGAACCATTCTTTTCCTCCATAAAAATGGCACTTCTAACTCTGAAGAGAAGGAACCATGCAATTAAGCAAAACTTTAAATCTTCAATTTTATCATAAGTTTCTTACTAAACTCACCTAATTGCTAAAGTATGTCCCCCCCCCAAAAGAAAGTCACACACATCTATATTTATACAGATTTATTAACATAAAACCCCACTAGCAGGCACATCAAGGAAAATTGCCATCTTGGCTACCTTTGATATTTCAGGCCTGAAGTGTTATATACAGCTATTTAGAATTTGCATGTTAAGCAGTATTACATTAACTTAGAGTATGTTCTCTAAATGCCAACAGTATTAATCTCAGCAAGAGCCACAGCAAAAACAGTCTTTATCCTTAAAGAAGTAAATCAATAAATAAAATCTACCTGGTAGAGCACTCACCAAAAGAGTCGTCTTTAGGTTAGGCAAAGTGGAGTCACTCGTCTTCTGTCAAATTTATTGCATTCTGTAGAAAAGAATGTGAAATGTATGGTATTAGAGAAGAAGTAAAAGGGAGCACAACTCCATAATCCACTGAGGAGGACACGCTCTTTTAGATTTATGAAATCTAAGCCTCAATCACAAAACTGCCTTTGCATGTTGCCTTAGAGAATAACTGGATAAAATGCAGAATGAGCTGATTCTGTTCAGACAGACTAGAGGCAGGTTTCTGAAAAGGAATTAGACACTAATGGGATTCTGAAAATCTCATTAAGCGTCTTACTACCTCTGCGAGTACCTACATACCTTTAAGGTCTCCGTGAAATGGTTTATTCAAGGTTACATTTCAAGTCTGTGGCAACGCACTTGCATTCCCAAGCAGTAAATTCTGAGCACTATGGGCATATTTCTTTTAGAATTGCTAACATTCAGTTTAAAACTAAGCATTTTTAATCTAATGTCTGGAAACCCCTACCATGGATCCTCCTTTTCCTGATGAGCAGTATAAGAACATATCACTTGCTGTTCAAGCAAAATCAGAGCTACAAGTCATCTTCTGACATTTGTCTGGTACCTTCATCTAATCTAGATGTTCTCTAGGAGCTAACAAATCACAAGCTATATCCAGATCAAAACACCATTTTCTCTAGCACTTAAAAAGCAACGGTCTTAATACAGTTGCAATACAAGCTCTTTATAGCACCATTCATTAGCTTATTTTGAGGTCTTTGAAATTATGTGGGTTTTGATTTCAAAATGGGGAAGAACTGATTTCCTTTTCTAATTACTCAACCACCACTACTTTCAGATCATTCAGAATATCAGTTAGGAACCTAACAAAGGCATCAAACATACCATTGTCATCATTTTAATTTCTACAAGACATCTGCTTAGGTTTACCTATTCTAGAGCACTTTAGGATAAATTTATGTTCATTTTCTCTCTCATAACTTCCTGTGCCTACAGCTCAGCCAAACACAACAGGGAAGACTTTGCTGAAACAGAACATCAGATGTTCTTGTTCTGAACTTTTTTAGGAGGACTTTTTTATTGAATGCAAGACTAGATAAGAAGCAGGGACTTTTTTTCTTCTTTTTTATATCACCAGAAGTTATGCTTATGTACTTGGAGTGAAACCTGTGCCCATTCAGCTGCAATTTATTTCCTGTATGGCAAAATAGCTCAGGCCTTCATCTGGCTGGGAACATGACAGAGGCCTCTTACCATTACCAGTTTGGGACCAGGAAACTCTGCCCAAAGCTTGTTCCTATGCCAGAATAAACAGAATCCCTGATGAGCTTCCAAGTTCATTTGGTCTAGGAAAACCAACCATAAACAGGCAAGATTTCAAATTTAAAAAAAAAAAAAATAAACAGTAATAAAATCAACTCAATCTTGCTACCATGGCATGATGCTCATGTAGAGATTTAAGTACAAGAATGCTCTTCCACCAATGGAGAGATGCTTTCTAGTGAAAGATCACATTCCCCCCATCTAGGTGCTAAATGTACAACAAATCAACAATGAACACTACAGATTCAACAAGTACCCATTTTTTCTTCTTTTAGCATCATTAATAATGTCACTCAATTTTAAAATTTAGGCTTCCCCCCCCACTTGTAACTGCAAACATGGAATAGCGTCCACTGACATTCCCATAAGCCTGAAAAGGGAAATACATGAGTACTTTTACTTGGATCCCGTGGTTAGACTGTAACGGTCATTACATTCAAGCACCCACCTTCCTAACTGCACCTCTGACCGCAAATGACAGTAAAGCTGAAGCACAGATTGAGCTGTCATTGCCAGCCTACTTGCCTTGTTTCTTTATTCTGCAACCCTCCAGAGGCAAAGGTCTCCATTTCAATTGCTAGAGAAAGACAAGTCTTTAGGAACCCTAAACAGAGGCAGACTGCAAACACATAAGAAGTAAGAGTAGGCATGACCACTTAAATATAAAGTGCATACAAAAAAAAAAAAAATCCATGAGTCAAGCACATATAAGCACATTTGAAGAAACATGAACTTTTTTAGAGAGTTGGTTTAACAAAACAACTAGGTTTACTTGGCTTAACAAAGCTTTAATTAATGGCTTTTTAGCTCGCAACTAAAGTTATCAGCACAATACATTTGCTGAATTCTAGAGCGTCCAGTGGTCTTTCAAAGCCCTTAAATCACTAAGTTCACTTGGACTACAACGACCGGCTGTTCCACGTAAAACATTCAGGTACCTGGAGAGATTTCACTGTAACATAAAATGAAAAGCCCAGAAACTCTAAAAATATATAATTTTTTTTTGGTTAAAAATCAACTTTCTCTTTCTGGATGCTCTTGATATAGGATGCAGCCAAAATAATTTACAGTAGAAGGGCAGGTGGTTTATGTTATTCACATATGAGTCTTGGAAATCATGCTCATCTCACTTTTTCTAAGAAGTGTGACACATAACTGTTTCATACTACACACTATAGGTCCAAAAACCAAAATGCTGAGTGAGAAGCTAACATTTTTGCTTTCTTCCAGCAAAGAGGTTGTCCTCAAACAAATACATTTTTGACTTTTGAAGCTTCTACTCTTAAAAACTTCCCCGCCCTGCTTCTGTTAATGGAAAAGCCCAAAATAAGCCAAGAACAACTACGTATAAAATAATTGTAAGACTGCAGTATGCAATTAATCAGATTCCAGTTACTCCTACAAGTAGCATATCAAAATACAGGATCAATTTATTAAAGTTACCCCTGCTTTTATCTGGTCCCCAACCACACTAAATCATATCTCGCATCCTTTCTCTATGACCAAAGCTATGACCCTTTGGATCACACTTCCCACCTAATGAACCAGTGTCAATATCTATTATACTATTTGAGAATAATGCATTTCTAAAATAATTCCAACTATTGAAATATTACAAAAACCTGACAATGAAAATCTTAGAAGTCCACATTCAACACACAGCAAACCACAGTCTGTGTTTAATCTCCAGCAATAAGGACTAAAGTAAGAATTTATTGGGCGTGATTATTACTAAGTTGTGCACTCGCACTTAGAGCCCAAGCTTTCTGGCCAAGGAAAGCAATTTGCCTGTTTCAACATCAAGGGAAGGCCACGTGCTGTAGTCCCTCCTCATCGCATGGCATAACAGTGGTAAAGGCTTAGAAAGCCTGCGGCTTCCCAGGGAATCGGATTTATTCCACATGCAATCACCTGAGCACTTTCCCAGATTTAGTAAGTTATTTGCACGGGCCAAGCATACAGGGCTCCTAGAGTTTCCTTTACCCTGCTCATTCACAGGGAGCAACACAAATGCAGAGTTACATGAGAAAGTCAACAGCAAAGAGTGAGTCATTGCCAAAAAAAATGCCTATCTATCCCTGGAATTACCTCAAGCCATCCCAAGAAAGAAATCAGTATCGGTAGATATTGGCACATTGGCAGGTAGTTCTGGCCCAAGTACAAACTTTACCACCCACTTCTGATATAATTCAAAGAAGTTTGCAACAAAACAAAACACTGCAGCGAATTTTCTGAAGTTGCCTGATGGCAGGCACTGCTGATCCCCCACGAAAAACAAAGCGCTCTTGATGCAGCAGAGTCATGGATTGAAAGCAAAGGAAAAGCAAGGAGAGGAGTTACATGGCCAGCAGCCCACCCCTCACCACAGGGCAGTCAGTCAGGAGGCAAGTGGCTCTGGCACCCATCCTCTCTGAGCACCTGAGCTGTGGCAGGTACTAAGGCAGCCAGGTGAGTGTCAGGTGCATATGGAAGCACTGCCCCCTAGAGAGACCAGAAAGCAACTGGACCCCAGTGCCAAAAGCTGAACACCAGCTTTGCTTGTGAAGACAGCAAACCAGCAATCCACAGGCTTGTTTTTCCAGAATTTTCCTCAAAAGCAGCTACAGCTCATATCCTACCTCAACAGGACACAGTGGTGTGCGACAGAACCCCCTTCTCCTCCATGGCCAGGCATCTGCATCCTGTGCCCCATCAAGTGAAAGTTTCCACCAGTAGTGGGCAGAAGGAACAGGCCTATTCTGCATGGCTTTGGCCTTGTGGGAATCAAAGTGTCTGTGCTGTGCTCTGGGTCAGTAAGTTCCTCAGGAGGGACCCGAGGGTTGCAAAAAGCTAAATACCTCAGGAATGGGTAGTTTTATTGGCAGGCAAAGGATGATAGGGACACTGTCATCATGTACAGCAGTGACCACAGAGGTCTGGTAACAGGCTGGCCTCCTAAAAAAGGATGACACTGCAGATAAGACGGCAAAGTGCAAGTTGACGTAATGGACATGACCAGGCAGTCTCACCATGCAGGAGATCAGTTTTTCAGACTTCTGTTCAGCACAGTTCATGTCCTAGCAAACTACTTGATCTTCCGCACAAAAAGAAGGAATGAGAAAGGCTTTTTGATCTTTTATTACACACTTCCCCGCTGGCAGACTTTATGAAGAAGGAAAGTGATTCTTGGTGGGAAGGTCTGCAAACAAATCTGGTCCTTCTAAACAAAAAGTTTGCCTATCACAAGTTCTCCTACATGCGGATATTTTTTATATCAGTTTAGGAACAGCACTATCTGAAGGCCTGGAGGAAGAACAGGCTAAGATATTGTCCTATAAATCAAAAGGAGGCCCAAGTGATTAAATGGCTAAGGATATCCTCATGGATTACTTAGCATGTTTCACTTTATAAGAAATCATACACTTTCATGGTAGCTTATTGTGGATTCACTGAAAAGCCAACATTATCTACTGAAGCATCAGGTATAAAGACACTAACGGTTTTCCCTAGAAAACTGGGAAAGGTTCGTAAGACTAAAGTGATTCCAGCTTCAGGAGATGAGAGAAGGGAGAAGATACCCTCCCATCACAAAACGGGACACTTTGCAAAACAGCCCAGGCAAATGCTGTAAAAGGCTGTAACTGCAGGACGAAGATCACAATCCCCTCAGGCACCCGGAGCACTGAATGACCAAGACTAAGGGGACCAAACCAGAGATTTAAGACTTGAGAGGTTTACAGCTTGAGACTGACAGCTCTGAGGGGACCAACCAAAAGGAGAAATGATAACAAATATTCTATGATGCTAGTGAATGAGGGAGGGAGCACTTTCTTCCAAATGCGGCCATGACTCACTCCTGAATACATCTTTCTTTGTTATTCAAATAGACCAAGAACGCTGATTCTTCAAATGCATTAATGTTTTTGCAACAGGCTGAAACCTATGATGTCATTCCGAGACTAAGATATAGCAGTTCCCTGAGCAACACCAGAAGTTACGTTATCAAGATAATGAAAAGTACCTGGGAAATAAACAGTGATGCAGTTTCAGAAATGCTTGGGCTGTGGCATACTGATCTCAGCAACACTAAACTGGAGCATTTCCTTTTGCTTGCAAGCTAAAGGATTATTTCTGCTTATATTAACCTGCCACAGTTTAAACAGCAGGTTAAAAATAATTGTGCATGTCGAAGTGATGAAGATGATAACTTCTTATTGTGCAGGTCTCATCTCATCCATCTCTTTTTAAGATCATTTATAAAGAAGGAATTAAAATTTTTCATTAATATCAGGTATTAGGAAACCAAAGCACAGTATGACAGAAGCACAGTATGATGGAAGTACCACAGAATAGTGGCAGTAAGAGAAATCAGGTAGCCCTGCCACGGTGTATTTGTACTTCTGTAGTGTCCTACAACTCCAGCTATAAACCTGGGCTGACTGCAGTAGGCAGCTTACAAAGACGAGACAAAACAAACAAGAAAAAAGAAAAAAAAACAAAGTAGGTAGAAATCACAGCAAAGCTGCAGCGCATACAGCTGCTACTCTTGAGAGTTTACAGTAGGTTAATGACAGCTTGCCTACATTTATAGATAACACCACCCAACACAAGTGGAAGCAGTGAAAAAAGTAAAGCAATGTATTAAACCTGGGAGAAATGTGGGCTGAACAGAGGCAGGAATTGACCTTGAAACCCACACCCAGATGACAGGCTGGAAGATGCCAACCATGACTAGGGAAGGAAGCCGACTGTCACATCGTCCCTGACAGTGTTCCTTAGGGCAATATAAACAACCTTCCCTTCCCTTCCCTGCTCCAGGGATCAAGGCTATAACAGCTATGAGTAAGCAATTGAGCAGGTGATTCAACAACTGCACTTGTGACACCCTTCTTACTTCTGCTCAGTACCTCTGCTGATAAGATGTATGCATCCTATCAGCAGTAAACATTAACTGCACCATACTAATGCCTGAGGCATGATCCTAAAATGTCTGAATGGATACAGGTTCAAGTACTTCAACATTAACATTCATTAAGTTCGATTTTAAAGCATCTGGGCAGGGCACATATGCAAGTTTCTACAGAACAAATGCTTATCAGAAGATGTTTGACACCACTTGCAGTCTAAAATTCAGTGACAGAGCAGGCAAGCAAATTTACAAGAGTCCAAGAGAATTAGTACCATTTCTGAGTCACAGGTTGGCATGAGAAACAGCTGCCAGTCCAAGATATATCCAGTCATTTCACTTATAAAGCATGTGTGCGATTTCCACCAGCATAACCATCCATGGTCGTAAAGAAGGACTAAAAAAAAAAAAAAAAAAAAAAAAAAAAAAAAAAAAAACACACACACAAGACTTTTCCCTCTGCAGAAGCAAGAGGGAAAAAAAAGCCAGGTCATATGCATTGAGGCTCTGTTCCAGGTAAACAGTCCTGTAGTTTAATGGCTATGCTCTACATCATGATCAGTGAAAACAAGGACAGTCTCCAGTGTCATATTTAGGTCTTTCAGAAGGCCCAGGCAGCTACCAAAAGCTGTTTTAAGGAACCAGTAGATTGGCTGCTTCTTTCAGGCCTCCTCAATTTGTATGAATGACTTCTCCCTCAATTTCCTTCCCCACTGCATCCTAACTAGACTCCTTTCTTCTCCTTCACCGATAATCAAATTTGTAGTTAAACCTATGTTAAGCTAGCTTCATTTTAACTTGCTTTAGTGAGCCAGAGCAGATAGACCTACTTGATACTATAACTGCATCTAGAAAAAAAAAAAAAATAAATATATATATATATATATATCCATCCTCAAGAGCACTAGTAAAACCTTTAATGCTGTAAAACAAAGAACGACAAATTTCCCACACACTCTTTTGAAAATGGAATTAACATGAATAGCCTTTGCTGAAACTTCAGGTCATTAATCATTTCATGCTCACCTCTTGCATTTTGAGGAGCACGTGTAACAGGGATCAACACTTCCAAACTTAAACATTGCTACTGTGCTGTTGATAACTACTTAGGCTGACTTTCCTTCTTTAATAGCTCTGCTCTGATTCTCTCCCCAAATTTTGCAGTTTTACCAACGCACTCTGACGTGCAAGACCTATATTTTGGAATAATGACCTCTCAAGGAAATTTCAACTCTTCTTTTAAAAAAAAAGTTTCTATGCATTTCAGTTATAAGAAAATATGACTTCAGTGGGCCTAAAACCAAAAGGAACTGGAAAATATTATAAGATTAATGGTTAATAAATCAAACACTTAAATTTGGAAGTATGAGCCTTTTTTCGACTGACAGTGATACTGCACAACTCTTTAAAAATTCTGGGTAGTTTCCCAGCTAAGAGACTTGACCAACAACTAAACGAATAAGTACTCCAGAAAGCACCTTATTTTATATGCAAAAGGAGAGTAAAAGTTTTAGGTTCTATATCATCTTCTGCAGTCTTAGTCATTCTCAGTTTAAATAAATAATGCTCTCCCTCTGGCTCCCCCACTGAATTGCCAGTTCTAAAAACTGAAAACTCTTTCCTGCGTAGTCTCAGTAATGCAGGTTCTCAGTATGCGACTAAGCTATCAGCAGATCTGTTTTCCCACTCCAAGTTTTGTGGAGGGCCAGCCTAACCTTCCCTTCCCCCTTTTACACTACAGAATGAAAATGTAGCTTAAAATAAGCAGTGGTAAGTCATCTTCATTGTTCCCATTAGTACAGGATCATTCTGAGTGAACTGAGCTGCCATATATAATCACAGCTGCTGTAGCAACAGAGCATAAGAGGAAAGAAAAAAAAAACCCACACAGCTGAATGAGTCTTTGGCATGGTTTGGTATGTGCATTAAATATATTTATTTGGAACTCATTAAAACAAATTAAGCACCAAAAAGCTGTCCATTGTCAGTCCACATTTCATAGCATCTTCCCTTAGGGATAGTTTCAGCTTTTGGTTGGTCTTAAATACAAACTTGATCAAGACTTACTTACATTTTTAGAATGGACATCTCTGCATGCAAAATGGATCTTTTTGGTAGGAATTAAGATTAAAACAAGATTTTGCAGAAGTTCCTCAGGTTAATATGCAAACACATTCTTTAAAATTGCTAACAACAGATTTTTGCAATTATATTCTTTTTATGTTATATTTTCACATTCATCTTCAAAGTATTTATTGGGGCCTACAACTTGTATTCTGTTTTAACATCACTAATTTTGGCCAACACCATCAATAATAATCTTTTGAGTGAGAAAAAACTGCTATCGCAATTAGGGTTCGGTTAGAGCATTATATGGTTATAGAAAACAGATCGACTTTGCATTGCAGAATTTGCATTCAACACACTCAGATGCACCACTTCATTTACCTCTATCTGTTACCATAACCTAATCTACTTGATGTGTCTCAAAAAGCCTTTCTTGAACCAGAGCTAAGAAGCCAAAAGCACCTGAAAGGCAGAGAACAAGTATATGGTGATCCAAACAAATGTGGATTAAGAGGCTTTCAAACATGCATGCTGCTCCAAATAACACAACAAAAATACTAATAGTGGTGCCACTTATAAAAATAACATCCATGGACGGCTCAGTCACAGCCATCCATACAAGAGCAGCAGAAAGCACCACAAACTCATGACCTCTTAAATTAGTCATTGAGCAATTAAACAAGCATTTTCATCTCTCTTCTTTATTGTGACCGGAAAGGTTAAAGCTAGATTATTAAAAAGAACAATAGTAATGAGAACAAAAACCTGCACCCACATGAGAGAGATACCAAGAACACAGTCTCTTAGTAACATAGCTTTTCTACTAGATACTGGCATGATCAAGGCTTCACAATCAACTCTCTGGCCTCAAAATACGTCTGTGGACAATTAACCTGCATTCTCACATCCTGCCCAAGGAAGGCAGCTCACAACATTAGTAGATCATGTTGTCTCCCTGAAATCATGCAAGTTTCCAAGAAACCAAGCTCACTCTCTGACGCTGTGCATTGTTAACATCTACCTTATCTTCCTCTTCGTAGTTACAAGAGTTACGCTTAAAGAAATCAAGTCAATGCTGTCTTTGGAAGAAGTTAACCAGGTAAAAACACAAGTTACAAATCAGTCCGACTACACGCTATCTTTTAAGAAAAACCTTTGAAAAAAAAAAAACACGCAAAATAAAAAACAAGAACAGCACATTAACACCCACTGCAAGTATCACAGCCTGCCTTTGCACAGATGGGCACACAGCCTACACCCAGGGACCAACACTTTTCCTAGGGCTCCCTAGTTCTGTGAGAAGCCGCTGACAGCAAGTGAACCCACTTAGAACTGAAATATTTATCAGAGCATTTTGCATCATGCTAGTTTGGGAACTGTAGTGCGCAGAAGTGGAGCGGAGAGTCAGAATTTAACAGCTAAGCATCTGGACGGAGGAGAGAACAATACCAATATTCAGGAAAAGGCTGATCTCCAGCTGCCATCTCACCTTTTGAGACAAATGCCCTATTAATAAATTTACTAACTTTAGCATAACTCTTATGTCGTCATTTCAAAGCACCTACGCACAGACTGGTAGAGCATTCTCAAAATTAAGATGACTACATTAATATACAAAAAAAAAAAAGAAAAAAAGATCTCAAGGAAGCTACATACTGTGCCTTGCCAGACAAAGTAAATTATACAGCCAGGAGTTGCTACAGCCAGATTTAGCTTTGCACAAGCTAACAGGATTCCTTTATAAATTTAGCTAGAGGCACGGGTAACAAGCACTTGTGGAAATCCGAACCACAAGTTTCAGGCAGCAAAGATTGCTCCCTCCAAAAGATACAACACTAGCAAAGCCAGGCTATTAGTAGGCTCCTATTACATAGCTTTTAAACCACCTTTAAGTCACCAGCTCCTCTACAGAGGATTATTTAATAACTACAGTATCAACAAACAGCATCAAAAGAGAAAAGCTGGGTCACAGCTGCTTTAGAGCCTCTCAACTTATTATAAAGGGGGATGGAGGAAGCCAAAGACAGATCACAGTAGAAGCCAACTCAACGTGCAACTAGGTTTATTTCAGGTCTTCTCTTCTCCATACTTGCATACCCCAGTTTGTGATGAGCAGAAACTCCGCGCTCCAGGCTTGCAAACGCCAAGCGGTTAGGTAGATGAGGGCTGAAGGAGGGCATCTCGTTCAGCAAGAAGGACAAGAGCCACACAGCACAAGTAGCCAAGGCAGGAAAGAGGCACGGACGGGAGATGGAGAAGCATACCCCGGCTCCCACGGGATACTGCCCGGCTCCCATTATCCTTCTCCCTTCTTCCCTTCCCAAAATACCCGCTCTTGTTGCTTAATTGAACGTAACAAAAATAAAACAAAACCTGCGGGCTGCAGTTCACAAAAGCGGCCCGCGCGCAGAGCCGGGGCCGCCGGGGGGGGCACAAAGACCCGCGGGGCCCCCCGGGCGCCGGCCCGCCAAAACCCCCCCCCGCGCGCTCGGCAAGCGGTTTAATCCCCAAACTTCCTCCTGCTGCCGCCGCCGCCCGGGCAGGGGAGTTTGTGAAGTCCCCTCCTCCGCGCAGCTCCCGCGGCCCCTCCCCAGGGAGGCCCAGCCCGCAGCTCCCTCCTCGCCCCCTCTCCTCCTCCTCCTCCTCTTCTTCCCCCGGAGCTGGGAGAGGAGGGGGGACCAACCACTTGGACTTGCCTTTGGAGTCCAGCCAGGCGGAGCAGTCAAATTACAGCCCCGGGAAGAAGGGAGGAGGGAAAAAAAAAAAAAAGAAAAAAAAAAGAAAAGAACCAGCTACTGTTTTCACGCGCGGAGCGAGCGCTTCGCTTCTCGCCGCGTCCCTCCCGCTGCGCCCCGCGGCCCCGCCGCCCCCGGCCCAAGTTGGGCGCTCGGTGCTTGCAAGGGAGGCTTCGCTGTGAGAGCTTCCCCAGAGGAGTTCACACTGCCGCAGGGTGCGAGGGGCAGCTCAGCCCTGGAGCCCCTTGGGGAAAAGAAAAAAAAAAAAAAGGACGAATTCAAAGAAGTTTTAGAGATTACACCTGCCTGCTGGCACGTTGCCTGGCTTTATTAAAAGGTGAGTTTAAAGTAACTTTAAAAATTCTTTAAAAACAGTGATATGAGGCATGAACTACTAGCAGAGAAGCTGCTTGAGTAAAGCCTGAATTCTTCACGCATGTTCAGTAACCTTTTACTCTTCTGACTTCTACCAAAATCCTTAGTTTCCTGTAAAACCTCGATCTGTAGTTGTATTCAGTAAATTCCATTGCCTCTGGTCTATAACAGCCTCTCCCTTTGCTCGTGCTAACACTGAGTGTGTGGAACATGAGGAAATCTAGGAAGTCAAAATATCCCAGGTTTCTAAGATGTCAAAACAAGCAATTGTAATAGTGACCCACTTAACCAGTAGTTTGGTTAGGCAGGAAGTTGCAGGGTTTGCTTGCATCTTACTCTTATCAAAATCTTTCTTATGGGAAAAAAAAAACAACTCTGAAAAAAACTGTCTGTTTCTCTAGCATTAATTCAAAAGCCCAGAGCACCTTCACAGCATCCCAAACAGCATATGGTTTAGCCCAGTGCTGAATTTTAAAAGACTAATATATTTATAAATTCATTTTGGTCACGTTTCAAACCAGAGGTTTGCATTACCTAAGTGGGAATATATCAGCTTCTCAACTAAAGAGGAAAAAAAAAAAAAACACTTCTAAGGAAATTGTCTTAATGACAGCCACTTGTACTTATTACACTTATTCACGTAGCAGAATTACAACGTAGCTATCACCGAGGTGTAAGTCCTGCTCCACCCCTGCTTCCTTGCGAACCGTTGGTGTTGTATCACACAGGAAAGCAGCTTAAAGTGCCAGGCTCTGCAGTTCATGTTTTGTTCACCACAAAACTGCTCCCTGTGGCTCGCACGGAGAGGGCAAACAAGCCAGAATGTGACTGGTAGCCCCGCTCAGCCCAGCCTTTTGGTCACAACCTCCTGCAACCCATGGCTGCCCCACGTCTCCGTTCCACGCCTGGCTGAGACGGAGCTCACTCATTCTGTCCTCATGCTACACACAGGAGTCTGGCCTTAATTGGCACACCGAGGGAAAACAAAATAAAAAATCAGCAAAATCATCTCTAACAAAACTTTTGGGAGATAAGTGCTTGGAACTTTTCTCCTTACGGGGGAATTAGGGAGTGCTTTTCCCTTTGTGAAAAGATCTTTGAAAGATGATGATAAAACAAACTACTGGTTGGTGCATTTAAGTCAGGCCAAATTAAAACAAATGAAAATACATGCACATCCCCACATGGGAAATATAAGAATCATAATGCCAAACCACACAGTATTCCAAGTTCATTTACAAAACTCTACAGCCTCTGCAAATATGTTTTAAAGGCCTTACATGATCTGTTCCATATGGAGTTTATTTTTTTCTCGGTGCTGTGACTAACAGGAAAAATCTTCAAAAAGAGAAGTCTCTTCCTCCCTCTTCATCCTTCTACCTCCCTCTCCCCAAAGAGAGAACATGAGCCAGTCTGGTTTCTGTTTGCTTGCACTAAAAATAGTGTTCCAGTGGACTGACCTAATACTTCCACTTGTATGTCCACTGGCTGGCAGAGTATGATCATTGCTGCAGAAAGAATGGCAGAAGTTTAAAGGTCAAGCTTGATAGCGCCGTAACGCAGACTAGCTAACACCCATTCAAAGAACCACCCAGTTTTGGAGGAGTTATGTACTTGAGAGCTCCACAAGAGCTCTCATCTCTGAAGGTGATCCAAGTGACTATGGTTAAAAGCTCCAAATAACCCCAGTATGAGTAACAAAGAGTCTTTAGGCAGAGAATAACCCTGTAACAGAATGCTGTTGGTAAATGTGAGAGCCTATTACAAGGGTTCCTAGACAGTTTACTCAGTTACTGTTGGCAGCTTTCTTTTTCTCACCCTTGCTTTCACAGTGTCTCTCACACTTCTACCACTCTATCACATGGTAGGACTCCTGCGTTCCCCTTCTCACAACACTTGGGATCCAGCTCTACGCACAACCTGTTTTCAGCTCTGTCCCTCCTGCTGTCCCCAGCCAACACTGCCAGCCTTCAGGAGCTCATGCCATAGATCAGAGCATCCCCTGCCCCCCAGCTGGTCAGGACTTGCCTTTATGAACCACTTTAGAGTGGTTTGTTCACTGCAGCTGGGGATCTGCAATCTAATATGTTTTTCCCCTTTGGGATTTTCCTTTTTCTTTAGAAGCCTTTTCATTTCAACTAGCCTACTTACAGTACTATTACATAGATTCATATGTTTATGTGTATATATATGTATCATCTCAAACATCATCACATTTCCTCACATCACCCGCACTGGGTTGCACCAGTCATCATGTTAGTGCTGTCCTCAATGCCTTTGCTGCTCAGCAAACCTCTAAGCAATTATTTTAAACAGAAACCCATGTCACTTCAGCTTTGCTGACTGATGACAAATTTCAGCAGTCACCTGAAAAGAAGCACGAACATGTTGTTCTGCTCAGCTAGGATCTCTGGGAGAAAAAAAAAGAAAGAAAGAAAAAAGCCCTCTGTTGCCCTATGATAGCAGAAAACTGCTACCTGCAAAGAGCCCCTTGCTCCCAAACTGAAACGGGTCCCATCACGGATTCTGTGGCCAGAGATGGGAGGGGGGCTCTGCAGAAACAAACGGCTGTGCGCATGCCATAACCAGGGGAATAACACAAGGAAATGGATGTAGCCTCAGCCGGGCCACTCCCCCGTCAGCCTGAATGAAAAAAAAAAAGTGACAGTTGTGACGTGCTCCTTGTCTAGCATCCAAGTTAATTATTCCACCCACGATATAGATTAATTGGCAGGCACAGGTACCCTTGTTTGCTTTGCAAAGCAATACTGTTAAGCAGGTTTTTTAGGGTTATGCCGCTGCTTAATTGAACACTCTCTTTCATGTATACTAATTCCAAAGAGCATGCGGCCCTTCCAGCAATTATACACTCTAGTCAAATCATTAATATAAAATGAAATGCAATCATATCTACTTTATGCTTGGGTCCGGTAGGTATTTAAGTACCTCCAAGGTGATGAGATATCTGTGTGAGAAAAATTGTAAGCATATTCAAGTTTTTACATCAACAAAGTTATTATCACAAAGTTCAGATTTGCTTATCAGTCTTTTTACAAAATTTAAGTGAAAGTACAAGATGACTCTATGTCACTTGCACTGAGACACAGTCTGCATAAAAATGTGAGTAAAATGATGAGATTTAGCGGTAACAAGCAGGAAGACACTAGCAACATAGCGAAAGAGCAAGGTATTCTACAGAGGGAATTGAATGAACTTAATCTTTATTGGGATAGGGTTTGATCCCTCATATTTTGGGAATGCTTCTATGCTGGGGCAAATATCTTTGTGATTACTTGCTTTTCCACATACCAGTATTGCTGCCACAAATGCAACTATATTTCACAGCAAAGCATTCAGTCTAGCTGCAGTTTTCGCAAACCGAACTTTCAATAAGTTCAAAAGCTAGCAGAACTCTGCTGAGCACCCCAGTGCTCAAATTCCTGACGAGTTTTCGTCTTTAAGCACAACCTCCACTTCATTATGCTTTCTTAAGCTTTTTGGTATACAATAGCCTTCCACATTTCTCCTCTATTCTCCTACAGAAAGCTTTTCTGCTGACTTACTTACAACTCAAAACATTTTCACTTGCTCCTTTACAACCTCCCCTTCCCTTGCCATGTCCCAGCCTTACAGGAGCTCATACTT
>NW_010586479.1:86904-129118 GCF_000705375.1 Tinamus guttatus
GCAGTTAGTGTTGGCCTGGTGGATGAGGACACTTAGTCACACCATTCTGGAAGAGAGTCACCACCGGTTCCACACCCCTCACATCAGGGCTACTGCCTAAGGACAAACCATCACATCCCCTCCAGAATGCAGGATGCTTTCGTCTTGCAAACAGAGTTTCCCAGCACTCAGTGGGAGACTGGACCAGGATCATAGCATTCCCTGTTCTTCTCTGTTCACTTGCCCACACAACAGAAAGGCTACTGGGCATGCAGCAGGTGCTCCTTTCTCAACACTCAGCTGCCCTTTTCAGCTCAGATTGGTTATTCAGGAAAAGAGGTTTAATAGATGTCACAAGGAGGCCTTTGGTCTGTGTGTTTGCTTTAGGGGCTGCAAGAGCATGCCCTATAAAAGAGTTTATTCATGACATATGCTTTGTTCTGAGTCCCTGTGCACAAAGAAGTAGGATCAAATCTGAAATCTTAAGAGCCCAACAAAGAGAGCATTAGGATCTCTTCGGGCAGCAGCTAAGAGCGACTTTTCAACATTGCTAATACAGATTCCTCAGAAGATGGATGAGCTCATCTGATTACAGGAATCCAGTTCAACTTAAAGGATACTTCCTGAAACACATAACTGCTGGTTTCTTCTGGTTCATCTAGGTTATTAAAAGAGTTTTTACCACTTGAACGAAAAGCTTGTGGTTCTGTACTTTCAGCTGTGCCTTTTAAAGCACAATACACCATGATAATTCGACTAATTGTTTTAAAGTATTGTCTGAGTAACAAGTAATACCATGCCTTTCTTTTTTAGCTAATCTGTCTGAGTAACAATACTCAGTAACAATACCATGCCTTTCTTTTTTAGCTAATAAACTAAACTTATCCTCTGGCTAACTGCTCAGAAATCACCAGCCAGCCCCGATGTGTTTCTTTCAAGCACTCCAGCATGAGATCTTCCTTGCATTTAGTCTGGTTTGCTGCCACTGGAGACCTGTTTACCATCTTACCAAAAGTAGTGCAGTTTTCTGTGCATGGATAGAGTGGATCCTCAGGGGCAGATTTACCTCCAAGATATAAGTGGGTTGAAATCTCTGTTGTTTTATCAAGTCTAATGCAGTACCTTGTTGCAATCGCAGGTCAGCTAATTGCTGCTCAGGGCTCCCCATCACCTTGTGATGCGCCCGCCGGGGCCACCCCAGGGCGCAGGGTTCCAATTATATGCAAAGCATGTGCAGTCCAGTGACTTCTGCAACAGAAATAAATGAAATCAATTTACAATGCACATCAAGGCTCTGTGCAGCCCCCTCGCCCCGAGGGAATGTCTGCTGCCTGCTAGAAAGGGACTCTTGAAAGGGCATTTACCCCACTGGCTTCAGAATCACACAGGGTTGAGGTTATAAGGGACCTTGGAGATCACCTAGTCCAACCACCCTCTGTTCATAGGGGATCACATGAAGCGGTTTGTCCAGGAGCATCAGCAGACGACTTGGGAATATCTCCCAGGATAGAGACTCCACCACTTCTCTGGGCAACCTGCTCCAGTGCTCAGTCGCCCTCATAGGAAAAACACACCCAAGTCTGTTCCAAGCTACCAACGCAGGAAAAACTTTCTGGAGGACTTTCCCATGTTTTAGTGAACTCTAGCAGCTGCAAAAGCCATGATTGGCTTTTGACTGCAAAAGCTCACTGACTGATGGCAAAATTTATCACAGACCTTAGGCAAGATTAAATTACGCTGAGCAATTCATGCTCAGCCACTGCAAACTGTTCAGGGGAAGGTGATATATCAGATGCTATCAAGCCAGCAGAAAGATTTAACAAACGTGATCTGCTTTCATTCTGCACATGTATACATGAGTACAGACAAGGCAGTGGAAAGGAAATCCCAAAGCTTCATCAGAAGTTTTAATGATCAAGGCTTTTAACCCTCAAAATGAGAATTTGCACTGACCTCAATCAGTAGCTATCTGGAAGAAAGATGGAAGTCTTGCAGTGAAGACCTGTCTTTTGAAAAAGTGCCAGAGAATCTCTTCTAGGTTTTACAAAATTAGTTGCAACCTACTATACAGATACTTTTCATAGTTGTGTAGAGCATTTAAAAAAAGGAGGAAAAAAAGACAATTACCTCAATCTCATGATGTTTAACAGCAGAATGTAGACCAGCTTGATAAAATTCCATTAGTAATGAAGAGATATGGCAGAAGAAATTAAAGGAAAAAAGTGCAAAAAGCACCCTAAAATATTATGGTCAGTGGTTTGGTATAGTACCTGATGTTAACTCCTTTCATTTAATGTAGAAGATTAGTACAAAAGGCTGTACAGGAAAACAAGTCAAAATAATACAGAAAAAAAACACATTTTTTTTTTAAATAAAGCAGCATCTTGCAAATATCCCTTCATATCCACTGGTCAAGCAGCCCGCTGATCCACCAGATGAGCAGCCACTAACACTGTGCCAGTATCGTAGAGGCAAGACTTTATAAAGAGCAATTCAGAGAGCCCCGGAGAGGATTTATTCCACAGTGCAACAACGATGCCCAACTTTCACTGCCTACTGTCACTAGAGGACTGTGAAAACAGGCTATCTCAAGGGGTGGCAGGTGAAACCCCCTTTAGAATACTTTTTTCCTTAGCCACACACAATGCAGCTGATGCAAGAAAGAGACAAAGTCTGCTCCATTTCCTCAGGCCTGGTTGTTTGGACTTCTTGATACATCTGGCCCAGGACAGTGTCCGACTACATAAGTCCGATCAGATAAAGAAGCCAACAAACACTTACATCTGTTAGCTGCCTGCAAATCTACGCAGCTGGGTTGTGAGTCATTTCAGGCCTGGCTAATTGAATAAACAATTGTAATTGTGCTCCGTGGAGCTCTCATGTCTTCTGGGAGTCTTGGCATCTCTCCTCAGGAAAGCTGTGCAAGTTAGGGTGCAGTCACACAGATTCAGTCAGCTAGGTCAAGGCTTACTTGAATCATCTAGTCAAACCAGCACAGCCACCTTCTGGGCAACTAACATAAACAATTTCCAAATATTCCAAATCCAGTCATCAGAAAGTTACTTACATTGACATTCTTGAAAACCCTCAAATAACAGTGCCATTTGTTATTTTACTTCTGGACTGTAAGATCCAGAAACTCTGGTTGAGGTAAAAGTCCAGAAGCTTAGGGAGAGGAAGGGGAAAACAGAGCTCCAGGACTGACTAATAAAGAAAGAGGGACAAGCTAGCTTAATAAGTGCATAAATTTGATTTCAGCCTGCAGAGTGAAGGCCTACTTAACTTAACTATAAGCCGTAGTTCTGAAAAACAGTGACATTACAATTATTTTTCTGAATCTTTTGGACTGGTCTGAGATGGTATGAGATAAAACTGAGGCACTATGGAAGGTGATATCTGCAAACTTAGACATTGTTATTTGTTTCTCTGTAGAAACACAGGTGAGCTGCAGAGATCTTTGTCTATCATCCATGTAATGTCCCATTTTTTCAATTTCTGTTTTGCAGCATGTAGTCCTTTTTGCCAGTGGTTAACAAGCAAAAAATATTTTTATTGAAATCCATATTAGAGGAAGAATGTGTGCCTTTTCTACCCTAATTACCAGAAATATGTGCAGTAGTACTTTTTCCCCAAGCTTTTTTCTTTTCAAACACCTCTCTGGCCCAACACCTCTCTCTGGCTCAGAACCATGTGTTTTCACAGACTTAGCACTATGGGCCTATCAGATGCTTCCACAAAACAAATTAAGCCAAATGATTTTCACAAGTCAGCTGTTCCTGTCAAGGGAAAAAAAAATTAACGACTCAAAACAAAAGAGGGCTGTCTCACAACACTAGATTTCTCAAGCAATAGTCTCTCATTTCCTCTCTCCCTGCAACCTACCCTCTCAAGGCCTTTCCTATTTTTTAGGAAAGTTTATTTTGGTGATTGTGATCACGACTATTATATCACTGCATCAATTGATGCTGAGGATCCTCTTGACAACAGCCCAGAAGCAGTCATCTTGAGCCCACTAAACTTTGCAAAAGCTTTTCCGCAGGCAACTGACCTGCTCCATATGTGCAAGAAAACATTCAGGTGGCACCCTATTTGACTCAGGTAACCAGAATAAAATGACCTAATTGTATTCTGAAAGAAGGCATCTTTCTTGCTGACCTTTAATGACAAATGTGCCATAGTTTTCAGGAGAAGGTAAGTAAGGGAGGAATTTCTAAGGCATGAGTGGTGGTTAGGAGTTCAACGCTTGATACTCCATTCTAATACTCTGGACACTTTTCCATTCTCCTCTCTGAAGGCACTGTGTGCCTTCAGCCAGCAGTTCTGATATCATGTTACCCTGTGTCACATACACATACAATCTTCTCTAAGATTCTAAGACTTTTCTGTAAGACTCGAAGAAAGTGACTGGATTTTGCTTCAGATTAAATTAGCTGACTAAATAAAATCAAGAACCCTGCACAGCAGATTGTTTCTATTAAAAAAAAAAAGCTATAAGTGAACAACTCCAACATTTGCATTTCAAGCTATGTACCTTCTCCTGGTATTACTAACTCTGAAACTTTCAGGTCTGGATTTGAAGCTGTCAGTTAAAAGCATCAGCAGGCTGGTGAAGCATTCATCTTGGAATGCTGCTAGACCCAAAGGAATCAGGTTATTGATATAAGGAAAAGGTGCAAGATCATGAATGAACAGTGGCTGCAAGAAACTTAACCTGAAATAAAATATAAATACTGCAGATGGGCAGTGGAACAGACTAGTAATAGCTGAGACAGACATCTCTGGAACAAGGAATGCATCCCATGATAGGGAGCATGATCCATAGAGGCCTGAGAGATTTCTAGTCACAAACTCCTATCTAGCACCTGCCAAACATTTCTTCCTGACTATTCAGGAGACTCGCTCCTACCCTGCTTGATGCTGAGTTGCTATCAGTCATACATGCCTTCTGTACACTCTCTGGAAGCAAGTGACGCTACACATCCAAGCACATTGCCACATGTCCTCTGCAGTAGAAGGCTTTTGTGAAAGCGTCAGACTTGTCTTCTATTCTTTACCACTACAATATCAATCAACATGTAGGTCTTCAGGTGTCTTAGAAAAGGACAGTGGCTCAAGTAAAGTGGAGCTAAAAGATTACCTCTCACTTCAAAGAGATAAATATATTCAGTGACTTGTCTTTTCATGTGTGATGTGAATATATACCCTCACTGCCAAATTTGTTTGCACAGAAGCAGGATAGAATTTTATAAGTAATCAAGAAGGTGGAATAACCATCCCCAGAAAGAGCCCTCAGATTTTTTCCTATGCTACATGCCTTGTTCTTTTGACATTCCTTTTGTGTATTAGCAACATACAGCAGCACACGCCACTACCTTAAATACTGGGTCTTGAAAACACTGTGCTGCAAACAGATTTTCTATGTAGAAACTCTTAATGCACTGCAGAAGAAACTTAAATACTATAGTAACAACATCATGATGGAAGAGAAACAGGCTAAGAAAATGGAGGGAAAAAAAAAAGCACCATTTCTGATCTACTCCATATGCCCTTCTGGAAGGTTGGCCTTTTCATTTAGGAAGAGCTCCAAAACAGAACTAAAGTTACACAGAAAAACTACTCTCGAAGGGGCAAGCAGAGAGAGGACACATGCACACACCCTTCCTTTTGAGTAGACTTTCCTGAATGTTGCCTCAGCTGTCTGCTGAGTCCTCATGGAAGGACTTTCCTTTTTATTAAAAGAAATAATAAAAACTTTTCTCTTTGCATTTTGGATCCAGAAGCTTTCCTCGCTGCCAGTAGTTTCCGAACTTTTCATTGCACAATCCCTGCTCTGTGCAGACTTTGCACTTAACTCTGCTTCTGTTTCATGGCATGGAGTCATCTGGGCCTCTAGGCATTGTGCAGCGCTGGAGAAGCCCACAGGCTGCATCTTGGCCATTGGTCACCCAACACAACCTGTTCCAGGACTCTGCCCAGTGCAAGTTACGTACCAACCTTGATGCAGGTCTTAAAGGCTCCAGCTGTTCTGCCTAATGCCCAGCAGACATTAATGCTGCAGAGCTGCTATTCAAGCCAAGCACTGCCTGAAGAAGGCAGTTCCCAGGACCAACAAGCTAGAAAGGGATATATCCCCATTGCAGGTGTGCTGCTTGCACTTGCTTTAGTGAGCTAGTGCTAAATTACAAGCATCTAGAGAATGAGGTTAATCAGAAGAAAATATATATTCTTCTCTTCAAAGAAAAACAATTTGTTTCAAACAATGCTGCTGAATCAAGTAGTAGAAGGAAATTAAAATTAGCCTTGGATATTTCTCTTAAGAGGTTCCTTTCAAAATTCCAGTGAAAATTGGTTTTGACTTGGCAGATTTATGAGGCTTAGAAACTTTCAGCTGGAGCCTGAGCAATAGTTTGTTCTGTGTTTGGAATAATAATACTCCTTTACTGAGGCAAAGAGGGGCGGTGACACCACTATTTATGGCTTGTTGTCCCTCTCAGTTTCTGCACAGGGAATGCAGCTGGACTGGTTGTTGCTTTACAATTACTGCACACTTTTTGTATTAGCTACCCCCATGTATTGAAACAAACATGGAAATGCCCCTTCAGAACAAAGGATAAACAAAAAAAAAATGAGAAGGCAATTGTAAATATAAAGTTTTGAGTTGTTTTTAATTGTCTTCTGGCTTGATTCACTGGGGTCCATTTGCTTGCTCAAAGTTTCCAAATTTCACCCAAAACCATGAAGCCAGAAACTTTTGAGTGAAAGCTGAGATTTTTATACCTTGAGACCTTATACCTGAGGCCATATGAAAACTAGCAAATACTACAACATTAGTGATAAACTGCCATCTGGAAGCATAGAAAATTGATATAAGATTGTGTCTTCTCGCATGTTTTCCTACATAAAGTTTTGGAAATTTAGAAAGCAGAAATCCTTATGAAAAGTATTCGTAACACTTTTGACAGGTGAGCATATAAATAATTTGAGGTGTTCTTGACTTTCTTTTATGATTGTTCAAGATTTGCATAACTCCAACCTGAGGTCTTTTAATATGCTGGAATATTTATTTCTCTACAACCTCCTAAAAACTTTAGTTTGCTTTTTAAAGTGGCGATAGTACATAAAATGCTTTTTTTTTTTCTATTGGAAAGACAAATACCATTGTTTCTAGTTCTGTACACAAATTCTAGAACTGCAGAATCAATAGGCTGTTTCAAATACCATCATCAGCAGATACTGGGCTGCAAGCCAGTTTCCTCACGATGACTTTGTTTAGCCTACAGTTTTGGTCTTACTGTAATTCTAGCTAATTGATTGCCAGTTTTTTTGAGTTAGCACAATTAAAAATGGTAATGCAGGCATCCAAGAAATATTTGAGGCAGAACAGTTCATTAATCAAAGTTATAGCACGTCCACAACTTTAAAATAGACATGGTTAGGCTGGACATAGCCCTTACATCTTCTTTCTCACCTGACATTTAGGAACTAGACATCTCCCTGCAGTCTGCTCTACTGATGGAAGACCACTGTCATCAGCATTCAGGGAACAGCTTTCAGTTATAGACTAAAGCATACAGGAACCCCCACAGACAAAGCAAACCTGCCACCCATTCCTCACGGAAACAAAGCAAAGCAAGCTTATTAAAAAAGCAAAAGCAGGTGCAACCGAGCACCTTACCTCTCTTATCACTGACGCTGGAACAATAAAAGTTACTACAATTAAATGTTTGCCTTCAACTTTCCTGGTGCAATGAGTTAACAGCAGCAAACTGGAATTTAGGGAACCAGTCACTTGTTTTCTAGCTACATGTTTTAACCTCAGAGATATGTGTCCATTGGTGAGCTTACCTACCACCAGATATTGCCGATATATGGGATGAAGATGGAGACAAGAGGTTTCATCCAGCTTCAGAAACCAGATAAAATTATTCACATCTTCCATAGAGGATGTTAGACTTTTCTCTCTCTCACTTATCTCTTTGGAACAGCTGAAAACAGTTCCCCATGAATGGTTTGGGAGAACTAATATTTCTTGTGTTTTCTCTTATACCCATCAATAATAAGCTTTCCTGTACTGGAATTGGACTGTACTCGTGATGGACTGAACTCAGGGCTGGACCCTGCTGCCTAAGCACTGCCCACCATGGAGAGCCACAAGCAGTTTTCAAAGTGTAGGATGATTAATGAGAGCTCAGCACTGGGGTGCTGAGAGGCTCTGACTCATGGCTGATGCATGTGAAAAGACTGGTGAACAGAGGGTGGTCAGATCTGAGAAAACAATATCCATCACTGAAATCAGTGAAAGCTGCTGACAATTGTTTTTGCACACAGAGGCTATTTCTAAACATGAGAAAACCTACTGCTACTAACTGTACTTACTTAAACTGTGCTTCCTCTTGTCATAATCACCATCCTCCTACCGTGTTTAAAATCTGAAAGCTGGGAATGAATCAAGAGGCAGCTTGATTGGTGATCCATGAAAGTGTCATTTTTAAAATAAAGGAGTGTTTCTTGTTTAAAAACTTTTTAATAAAAAAATGATCTACACTACTTAGTCATTATAGTGTCAAACAAACATCCAGATGACAGGTGTGATCCCAGAGAGTTTATCAAGCACGCGAGGATGGAGAGAGCAGATGGGTAAAGGTGAGATTAAAGAAGCCTTGATGACCTTCGGATGAACAGCCATTTGGTTAGCTAGTACGGCAAGCCTCTAGGCTCTTTAGTCCACCATTCTACTGCTGTCTTTATTTCTGACACACAAGTTGCTCTCCTTGAAGTTCAACAAAGAATATACCGAAGTCAAGAGTCCAAAACAAAACTCTAAAAGCAGTCCCTGTGAAGCCTTCAGCTTCCTGGTTCCTGGAACCTGCCAGGAATTTCCCCTGTATTCATGGAAGCCAAAAAGTGCCAGTATCCCAGACAGTCTAAAAAGAGCTTGCACTGTAAATGGGATGTAGAAAAAAAAACACCAGGACAGCATATCGTTTAAAACAATGGTCAGCGGCCCAGCCAAGTGGATACAGCATGGATGGGAAATCCCGGTGCTCCGACAAAACCTTTCCTGACTGTCCCGCACCCACTTGAGAGAATCTCCTGTTCCATTGTACTCACCAGTGCTTGGTCCCTCATCTTTAAAACACTTCAATACAGATTGATAAGAAACATACGTTAGGCTGCCTGAGAAAGACTCTCTCTTTATTAGAAGATGCCACAGGAAGGGGCTCACATGTTGTTCTATGAAGATATTATCGTATCTTTGAAGCTTCCATTAATACTAGTGTTTCTGTTATGCAGTGGAATAGCAGTTGCCTATTGTGAAAACACACAGACATCAAGCACAAAATTGTTTTTACACAAACAAATTAAAAATTTGGGTTTTTTACAGAAATTGTTTTTTGATTTAGTTAACTCCCTGCAATTTTGTACAAAAGCAAGGGTGGGAAATAAGAAGTATAAAAATTATTCTAATAGAAAACATGCATAGTCTTTATAATATTAAAGTCATTCTTATTAAATAGATACTACTGAAAACACCATATATCAAGATGAGTGGAATTTTCCTAGAGGAGGTTCTGAAACTGTTTCCTCCTAACAAAACCTTGAAATTGTTTTATCAACACATGTGATTTCCTGTGCTTTTTGCTGTATTCCAAAAGCCAAATACATATCTTGTCCTAACAAAACTCCTAATTTCCCAAGAAGAACTAACAAATAAATAAACAAGCAGATCTGCATGGTGTCGGTACTGCAGGCAGCATTTTTTGTATTTTCTGGAAGATCTCACTGTCTTATGGAACAGTAATTATTTGCAGGCATGCTCAAACATTTTCAACATAATAAAAACTTTCAAGACCTTTCCTCTTGCAGCCACAAGGTTGAAATCCCCAGTAGTAAATTTCAAACTGACCATTAGTTCAATTTTGTCACGTGGTATTCAGCTATGCAAAACAAAATATGTTGATAAATCGATATGTGAAAATCAGCATTCTAGAATAAAAAAATATACTGTTCTCTCCATCCAGAAGACACTCATTGCTCCATTAGTGAAATATGTTTATTGTTCTGGGTCTCTGTTAATAGAGATGTAATGGGAACAGAAATTACAAAATAAAGTCTCTAGTAAAAACAATAAGTGGACATACTACAACAATTCAGATATAGCAATGGCTACACAAGATGTAATAAGATAACTTAATATATTATTATATAAGCACAGTTGACACATCTTGTGATGGCCCCAGTGCTCTCTGGACTTTTCTGAATATTGCACTAACCTAGAAGAAATTGCCTAGCTCTTCTGCTGAATAATTTCTTGCTGGACTAGTGAGTTAATGTGGCTGATGGAAGCATCCCTTGATATGGGAATGAATCCACAGGAAGGTAGCTGGGCAGCAGGTACATGGACAAGGGTTAAATTGAGCAGCTGTCCATGGAATGAGGGCTCCTGAAGTCATTCACCTCAGCTGCTAAAACAACATTTGCTGCTGACTTCAGCTAACAGTTAGCTTTTACTACTTCCAGGAAACTACACAGTGGGTAAGATGCCCTGCGGGCAGGCTTAGGCAGTCCCCAATAATGCTGTGTTATTTCGTTTGCAGCAGGAGACCTAGGCAGCAGACATCTAAGCTCCAGCTTAGGAGGATTGCATTGTGCTAGACTACAAATATGTAATAAAAAATATCTTCTGCAAATAGATTACAGCTGAGCAAAGCAGAAGTAAAGAGTAACTGGGGTTATAATACCAGTCAATGTCAACACCAGAACTAGGATCCAAGTCCCTTGAGCTTTGCCTGACACTTTATCCATTGGATCTCTCTCTCCAAACAACTTGGACCTACTACCAGCTCCACTAGCTTACACTGTAGTGTCCAAGACCATTTTATCAGTCACAAGTCAATTCCATCCTGTATGCAGAAGAAATTGTTCAAGTGAACTGAAATGACACACTAGACATTGAGCTTAAGAGAAAGATCTGATTCAGTGACTATTTTGAGTAAAACAATATACTGCTGTGCCAGAATGCCCATTGTTAGGAGGCCCCGTGGGTTTTGCAGTTTTACTTTCTTATGTTTTGTTACAAATTTGTGTGGGACTGAATGGAAAACAGTTGCCTGCTGCTAAATTAAGACTATGGAGAATACTCATGCTGTTTAATATCCATGAACGGATTGGTTCTTCTAGGCTCTTTATATGGTCAAGATATATACAGAGAGACTCTAGAAGGCAACTCATCTCTCATCATTCTCTAATTTACAGCACACAGAAAAACTGGTATCAGTGTAAGCACCTTACATAGATGTCTATTGACCTGAATATCTCCTCTGTAAGAGCAGATTGCATTCTACTAAAGCCTTTTGAGCTCCTACTTCTGTTTTTGGTTTGCAGACCACACAGATTTCCCCAAATAAGGAGGACCTACATTTTAGTTTATGAAACATCTGCAGTCCACATGAGGAAAAAGTGTATCCTAGAGGAATGGAAAATTAGATTATGCACAATGTGTGGATAAGAAGCAACCGGTGTTAAGAGTAATTAAGTTTTGACACTGATGATTTTCAACCCACTGTGTGCACTACTTACTTCATGCAATTTCCCTATGAAAAAAAAATCAGAAATGTCTGAGATTGAAGGCTTATCTATACATGAAAATTAATACATAACTGATAGCTAGTGAATTTAATATACACAGACTGAATTTAATATTTCAGACTGACTGAAATTCCAATTCTGAAAATCCAAAGCAGCTTGAAAACATTTAAAGAGAAAGAAATAAGCTAACAATCAAAAAAAAAAAAAAACCCTCAAACACCCATATTCCAGATAAGATCATCCAAACATATTTAAACAAATTAAGAGAAAAAAAACATTTCTATTCCAGATAAGACCATCCAAGGTATCTTCAAGCCAGATATTGATTATAGATAGGCTTCAAAACCTATGTTTTATCTGGATCTATAAATACTGGGTCCTTCATCTCTTGCATCAACATCTGTTGATAGTATTCTGATCACTTTCCCTCCAAAAGCCTATGGTGGAACTACAAGGACTAAGGCAACGAGTGACAAGGATGACAGTGATTATGGCTCAGCATCTGTATAGGGAAGGGTTAAGCAGACTAGCTTTCTTCAAGTCTGCGTGGCTTGAGTGTGTGTGCAGAGGATGTTCCTAAAATCATAATTGGAGAAAGTGGTGAATAAGGAACAATTGTTCATTATTTCTTACCATGTAAACTAATGAATTTATCTAATGGTAGGTTTAAAAACAGATAAAAAAAAACAGATAAACAGATAAACAGATAAACAGATAAAAAACAGATAACAAAGGGAATACTTTTCCACACACCAAGAAATTCTTTTCTGTGACTCTGTTACAAGAAGTTTAGATGCCAAAATTATTAGCAGGTTTAAATAGGATTAGGGAAATCAATGGAAGAAAGGTCTATCGAGGATAACTAAACAATGACCCAAATGTCGGAAAGAAGAGAGGAAATGCCTATAGCACTGATTGCTAGAAGAAAGAAAAGAGGAAAGGATCATTGCTCTGTTTTGTAAGCTCTTTTTCAATGCTGTTGGTGCTGGCCATTTTCAGAGACACACTAATGGGATGAACCAGCATGGCACTTCTTAGGTTTGTTTTTACGAGTTTCCAGTGATTATATTTGTGCTTAGATGAATTTCAATATTAAATCAAAAGAAATAGTGGATATATACAAAGAATGTGGAGCTACATGAATGATTTTGGATCTAATCCTTCTGTGTTTCCTCCTGTTAGTAGCAAGTAGGACGGTTTGGGTCATGTGACTTTGATATATTGTGTAGCTAAGGATGTCTGCAGCAGCATAGAAGGGATAGTAGGACTATGAAAAAGCACTATGAAAAAGGTGACTATAAATAACTCGTTTCCTTCCACACACTATATTTGCTGAAGTTAAAAGCATCTCTTGATGTAATAACCCAGATGAGTGAATGATTTCTTTATAAGCATCTTGACATTTTGATCATATCTGATTAATTCAATTTCAGGGTCATGCTTCAGAGGCTGTATATTGAGAATGAATTTGCCTTGTAACTATTTGGCTCTAAAACCCAACTGAAATACACAAGGAAGTCTTTATGGCCTCGTTGTTCTCTGCCAATTCAACAGTTATAAAAAATACAAAAAAGAAACTACTTTTGCATCCCTGTTTATTTCCATGTTTAATTGTGCTTTTTTGGCTTGATGATGCCTGGTACAGATTAAAATGCTCTCCAACTACTTTTGGTCCCAGTGTTATTAATGCAGGTTTTTGAGAAACTTTAAATTAAGGATGGACAAATTCAATTTGCCTAATCACGACCTCACAAAAATCACAAGACCAAAAGTTTAGTTTGATCTTTTTATAGTATCATTTATTTACTAATGAGAAAAGAGCCAGTGAAAAAATAGATTGTAGTGAAAATAAAAATCAGATGAGAGAACATGTAATGAGAAAATCAATACTCAAGACACCCACTTGTGCTGGGCCGGTTTTCTGTGGGATGGAGGAGAGCCTTCTATCTCTACGCCAGAATACAAGGTTCAATTTTAAAAACAAAAACAGTTGCTAAAGGAAACATAATGAGTTCAAATTGCAGGAAAAATATAAATTCATACTAATTACATGAGTATAAAGGAGAACTGTAAGGAGTGAAGTGGACTGTATTTGTTGCCAAAAAAACAAGGTTGTTTCTAATCTAGATTTATATAAACAACCAACAGCTGGTTTCCAATATCTATTCATATATTAAAAACAAATTCATTCTTTGAAAAAAAAAAACCTACATGAATTTGTGAGGGGATTAAAAAAATCACTGAGTAAAGGGACATGTTAGCCAAAATAAAACTTCAAGGAAGAAAGAAAACAAGGAAGAAAGTGTACTGAGTTATAAGCTATCAGTATTTTAGTTATATTACATATTAAAAATAGTATAGAATTTAGATGTTATATAATGCTATATGCATTATAGATATCCTGTAGCATTCAAGTTTTTTTAGAAATTAAAATACCATTACAAACCCAGATTGCATTGAACCACCTAAGCAATCATATTTTTTGTCTGAGATACCCACTTTGTGATACCATTCAGGAGATACCATACAAGCAATTCCTAAATGGCTTCTACAAATAAGTAAGATTTTTTTTTTTTTTTTACTTTTAAATTCTTTTGACAGTAGACGCAAAGTAACTTTTTTTTTTTTTTTTTTTTCCCAGGACATACTATAAGCTTGTTAAACATAACAAGAGAACTACAAGTACAAAACCAGGAAAGGAGGAGGTGATGCTTCTTGTTCTCAGAAAACAAAGCTTATACAATCACATGACCCACTCCCTGGTATTTCGGAGCCTATCGGCACTTTTCAACAAAGTTTAAATGTAGCCTAACATCCCAGAGATAATTACAAACCTGCAAGCTTTATAAAATTGAGGTTGGAGAAAGAGATGAAAACAAACAAATGTCTTCAGAGCGGTAAAGATAGGCAGGATGCCCCTCCTCTAGACTCCCACTCCTGACCTTCCATTCACCACACAGCTGGCTGCAAACTACCACTGTGCTCCTTGCTTGGTGGGAGAACATTATCTTTTTTTCCACCTCACTGACATGGGGATATGAGCTCTTCTCCAGGATACTGAAAATCTCAAGCTAGTCCTGTCCTCGATTGAGAGAACCTGGAGATGTTCTTACTTTCAAGAACAGGCCCAGAGCATCAGTGTATGCATATAATATGTATATGGCATGCAGATATCTAAATTTTCAGTCTGTATTCTATACGAAGGAGAAAGTGAGACTGGAATGTGACATTCTCACTTTCCAGAAGAATGGATTAAAAGCTGAAGGCCCTTCTTGCTCAACCATCACGGGGAACAGTTCTAGCAGGAGGGATTCCGACTGTGCTATAGCCTGGGAAGGCCTCTCACCTCTGAACCATCACGAGGGGGTGGCCTCTCTGAGGACGTATGAGTTCAAGCCTCTTCAGTAGGAGGGAAAATGTGAACTCAGATCCCAGGACAGTACTGCGGCACAATAGCTATTAGATAAACAAGCAATCTGAGGAGCTTTTTGAAGCCAGACTTTCCTCCCCCCTTTCCTCTGCTCCCTTCAACCACTTCCTGAAATAAAATATTCCAATAGGGAAGCACTCATTTTACTTTAAACAAAGCAGCTCTCCTTCATCTTTCTCTCATTCTCTGTACCACACTGTCATCTGAGCAGGCTGTGCTGGACTTCAGGCATTGGATAGACACAGTGATGAGCATGTTTACATAGGAAGTCCTACGAGCAACAGTGCCCTGTGAAATACACTGTTGCAACCAGACAGGCCAAAAATCTCTTTTCTATTGTTTCTTCAATTAGTGAATAAATATGGAGAAGACAAAAGGCAATGACATTAGTTTATGCCTCTAACTGCTTATACACCCACGTATCTCAGTGGGATTTCTGGAAATAATGCAAGGCCTCTCCAGTGCTTAAGATACAGGGCCTCCAAATACAACAGAAGATCTCTACTTGTTGGCTATAAAAGAAAGATCTGCATAGAAGAAGAAACAAATTAATTCCATCATAAAGAAAGCTTTCTGTATCTGGAAGGCACTACAAGACTGAGTTTGCATACACCTCTTTGGGGATAGTACTACAAACACCGTCATATACATTTTGCTGTTACTATTACAACAGCAGATAACATTTTTCTAAACTATTTATTTTCTAGAGAATGGGTTGCTTTAGGATGCACATTAACAAAAGACACCTACCTTATTTCAGATGTTTCTGAACATAAGCATGTGTAAAACATTATAAGAAAAGAACATTTTTGTCAACATGTTTTTCCATTTTAGTCATTGGTTTCTTGATTTTGCTGTGCAACAGCAAAACAAAGCCATGTTATGTTCTCAGCAGGGTTATTTTCATAGTGGAACAAGATTCAAAGTAGTGACTTGGTACTCATCCACTATTAAAAACATAAAAATAAAAAATTGATCTCTTGTCCTTCCTTCAAAGTGCTGGAAGACAGATTTTCCAGGGATATTCCTGGTATCTTTGTGAGAGAAAAACAATAGTACATAATAGAGGAAGGAAAGCAATGCCTGTGTTTACTTTATGCAGTGCATACACTCAGCTGCCACTGACTTCAATACGAGTTCCATTCTCGATGACATCGACAGTATAAGGGTCATGCCATAGGAACTGTACACTGGAGTGGGAAGCTCAGCTCCTTGCAGTCTCCTTGGAAGCTACTGAAGTGTGGAATGGCAACAGAGGCTCCTTCTGCCCAATCTGTCTCATGAGCAATGTTATCATATTCACTTTTTCTCCCATTTTGTTGTACAATGTTTGTTTGTACATTTAAGTAAATGTAATTAAAAGAAAGCAATAGGTCTCCCAGCTACTGTAAACACAGGCGGACAGAAGAGATGAAAAATGCACTTCTTGCTATCTTATATTTAATGAAGAAAAAAAAAACCTCATGCTGCCACTTGGTGTGGCATTCTAGAACACAGCTTGCGTTCCCTGCTTCCTTGTTTGACCTTAGTGCAAAATAAGGAGAACTATCAATACAATATGCAGAAATTATGTCAGCCCTTTGATATGGAGGGTGAGGGACAGCTCATTTGGGATATTTGTTTTAATGATATCACAATTGCACATTGTGTGGTTTGAATTAAATAGATGCCTTTGAGCTTAAAAAACTCTAGTGATCTTTTATAACATTCTTTTACTTTTGTCTGGCACTCCATAGTGCTCTCAAGCACAGCTGCCATTGAAATGACTTAATAACTGATGCAAAAAAAGCCATTCAAAGACATAAACACCTCCGTTATGCTTTAATATTTAGACAAAGATAGTTAAAAGGCAACCAGAATTTAAAATCAGTTCCTCCTAACTGGAACAGAAATATAGAAATGGCGTGGAAAACATCACTACAAATCAAACTCTTATGAAACCAAATCTATTAGTAAGAGCCGTTCGCTTCATAGGGACCACATCTTCAAAAAGCAAATTCCCAATTTTGTACCTCTGTCCACAGTTGGAGGGAATGTCACAACAGGCATCTGCAGCTTGCATGCACTGCATAGCCACTAACGTCAATGCAAATTCCACTTTCCATAGCCTTTACAAGGTGAGACTGATGCCACAGGATCCAATATTAACCATTGCTAATGAGAGCTAGAAATACACAAGACAAAATTTCTCTTCAGAACTTTTTTTTTAATACAAAATTCTAAAACTTACTTCTCTAAAGATATCAAAACAAGATTGGCCCTATTTTCAAATAAATGAAAGTAATAGGGGAAACCTATCAAAGACATTAACAGCACTCAAATCTTCCCAACCTCCTTGATTTACTGTCTGTGTCAGTCATCAAATATTCCAAACACAGAGAATGAATTAGTTCAGAAGAAGCTCAAAATAATCCCAAACATACAAAATCCTTCTTCTGAAAACTAGCAAGGGAAAAGATGAAGAACCGTAGTACTTGTTGAATCAATAAACAAAGAAGCAAGAACATAGGCTATCCCCACAATATAACAGAACTCGCAACCAACACATTCCTTTAAAAGGAACTTTCTTTACAAAGGAAATTAAGAAAAAAAATGCCAGAAGGTGTAGCTCTCATAGTTTTGTAAAAAATTGCCCGTCCTAATAGAGAACAACTTGGCCTAGTCCTGAGTGGTATATGCAATTCTACTCTTGGCTTGGTTTCTGTTGATATGCTCTACTGAACTCTATGCACCTAGATAACACAAGTTTCTGTGGGTAAAAATCTTTATCTTCATTATACAGCATTTCATTGTATTTATTGGGAGCTGTAAGCATTTTAGCAATCCCTGTAATATGGAGACAAGAGGGTGTACTGAGAAATAATTCTATTTACATTTAATTAACTATAATTTTCCTTTGCTTCCAAAACAGGTCTGACTGCCACAGTTCTTCATTTAAACTCGACTGCTCTCTACATACATGGATAAGACCATTACTATGATAAAAGAATGCCTGGGGTAAACTACTGATGATTGGGAAAAAAAAAAAAAAAAAAAGTTGTCAATGATCTCAAGACCACTGGTGTTTATTTGTTCTAGCAGATAGGACAACAGATAATTTTAATTAAAAAAAAAATCTGGTTCATCACTGTTCTCTTTTAGACTTTCTCCCTAGTGAGTCTGCTGTCACAGAAAAACTAAGCTGATTCTTAGTGAAAAAAGGAAAAAACTATAACTTTACACCACATGTTTCCTTTAAAAGAAGATAACGTGTTTACCATCTCTGTGCTTCCTCATCTTGCTTTGGCTTCATCACCTTGGCTTATCTCCCATATATCCTGGTATTTGTAAGTTCAGTAGTTTATGCTGAAAACAGTACATAATTTTTTTTTCATTACACAGAGAGAATTTAACATGTGCTCTGTATTAATCTTTTCCTGCAAGCAAAAATAAGGACAAATGGTTTGATATCCTTTGGCACTTCAATAATATAAAAATGTACCATCTCAGTTTTGAAAAGCAGTTAAGTTAAAGCAATTTTCTGAATGAATTTCACACAAATGTAAAACCCAGATTCACAAGTCATCTCTCACTGCTGAGAATGCAAGACTAGCCAAAGTCTAAGCCTCAGGGAGAGGAACAGTGCTGTGTAAAACACAGACAAATAAAACAAGATTACAGTAATAATTAATGCTAGAATAATACCAGTGAATTTCTAATAAACGGAAGCATGAGCTAGATGACAGTTGGCACAAACTTGTAGAGGCTTGGAAGACTTTCACTCAGCCCAAAACCTGGCTGGCTATTACAGCTTCCTCCATATTTCTGCTGTTGGCAATGATGACATGGGGATGGATGGCCTGCTGTGAATAATTTGAAGATGATTAGTTGCCTCCGTGACCCACAGTGGGCATCCTGGCCTGCAGAACCGCTGCAAGCAAGGAGAGATCAGCTGCCATCTCTTAGGCTGGACAGAAGATTACTAGTCTAAAACACAATAATCGCAGCAATTAAAAAAAGAGGTGCTGAAGGGCAATAATCACACAGGGCTATTTCATTCAGTAATAGTCTTTTCTGCGTGTTGGTAAATATTTTGTGTTTTGATTATTTCCAACTTTTGTTATTTTAGAAGCAAACAGTGCTTATTCTAACTGTCCTCTGAATTCCTACTATTTCCATCATTGCTGAGATAATAATTACTGCTTTCTGAAGTAGCTTCTGACTTGGCCTGATAGTCAGGAGAAGGCATATTGTGTATTTATTGAAAATTAAGACTTGAGTTATGGGTTCTCAGTCAATCCAAAAGTCAGACCCAGAAATCTCCATTCAGAGAATGCTTTGGCCTCCATGAATTATCAGCAAAGCCTACAGCAAATCCACCAAAGCTCTTATCTGAAAGAAGGCAAAAGGAGAAAAAGTGAATACATTTTCATCTTCATTCTCCTTTACTAGTATGGCTATATTGTGAATCACTAATATTAATTTTCTCTTTCCTTGGCATGTAATTTATGTGAACATTTGGGATTTACTATCTGTAGAACATGCCAAGAAAGCACAAAATACCCAGGTAGGTGTGAAATACCAAGGTGACAGGGAAATAAAACCATATTTCTCCTAGTCAAAGATAGCAATTTCTACATACAGAGGCTACAGCCTCCTTGAGGAGCAGAAGAATATTGGTGTTAATGAGGGAGAGATTACTATCTCACTGCTTCGTGAAGACCAGGGAAAGAAAGGAGTACTGTGATGGGAATTGCTTTTTTATTGGCTGTCATAAAGCTATGACAAGCACAGAGATAATGAGATATAAAGACTCATGCTACTGGTCTGAAAAAAACAACCCCACAATCAAAAATTAAAATAAAAGAGATAAAAACATTTATGCCAGAGTTTATTTTCAGATAGGTGAGCTTACATACCTCTTCCTAGAATACTAATCTCTATTTTATTTATTTTCATTAAAGAGATTTCAAAAATTCCTCTTCAGCCATATCTCATCATGTCATAATTATTTATATTCATGAAAGTTTCTAACAGCCTCTGGTTACAACATAGTGGCATTTCTAGTAAATTATAAAGCAAAATGATAATTAACTCCCTATTCCAAATTAATCTTTGACTTCTTAGCCAATCTTAGTTCCAAAAACAATGTGTCCACTGGTCCAAAGGGAGCCAGGCTCCAATAGTCAGTCCACCTCCCTTTGCCCAGGAAATAATCAGCAGTTCTGAATGCTTTCTAGCTCCTATCAAACAGGACCAGCCTTAATGAACATTTGGAAGGGGAATCTGAAATATTTTCTTTGAACTTTTAAACTTTTTTCAATGGAAAAAAGGACCAAGAAATGCGTTAGCATCTTCAAACAGAGACAAAGAAAGAGTTGTAATGGGAATTTGTTTATATATTGTTGCCTCAGACTTGTTTTGGAGCAGAATCTCATGTATTTTTCATAGACCTTGGGCTAATGCCTAGTGACATTAACAGAAAGACTCCATTGACTTCATGGCTGTTGGTCTACATGCTAAGATCAAGAGGCACCATGTTACATAAACTGTAGAGAAAACCAACACAAACTTTTGGACCCCTTATGATACAGAAAGCAGTTTATTATTTTAATTGTAGGTGTTCAAGGATCAGAATTAGGTATCTCTATGGAAAATCCAGTTTTGTGGTCTAGTTTGGATCAATCATTTATAAGGAAAAAAATTGTTTTGTGTTTGTTTGTCAGGTATCTGCAGCATCTATGAACATGTGTTCTGTCTCATGCAGACAAGGTCAGAGAGATGTTTTAGGTGTCGGGGGGAAAGTTCTTGCATTTCTGGAATGGTTGAAGGAAGATTTATAAAGTTTTTACTGGCCTGAAGGAAAGAAAGAAAGCAGAAACATCTGCCAGAGTCATGAGTGGATTGTTGGCTAAATTCATGCAACAGGGGAAGTCTGAAATAGATCATCTCTGCCTTCAGCAGTAGGCGTTAGTGGAGTCATCAAAAATAATTACTACAGAGGAGTCCAGGACATCCCTACAGGGAACAAAACCAATATGAAAATGTAAAATAATTCAACAAAATATTTTTGAGAGAGAAGACAGGAATTCTTACACTCCTGGACTCACAAGATGTACTAAGTTCTTATGAAACAAGATTAGAAATCTTTAGATTTGAATCTGGAATAGCAATTACAAACATTCTAAGAAAAGATGAAGTCAGAGACAGCATAGGTGGCTATAGATCATCCTACAGATTGTACTCTCCTGAGCTTGAGCAGTGGTAAACAACTACACAGAGATACAGACTTGGACTTCAAACACTGATACTGCTTGTGATGTTTCTAATATTGTGTTCTAGATTGAAAACTTACCTGTGCTAAGAATAGCAAATGTAAGGGGAAAAAAAGTTCAAACAGCTGAATAGCAGCAACTGAACTGCAAATTAAAACAATTCTTCGCCTTTTAGGTTTTGAACAAGATCAAAAGGAGACTTTGCAGTTCCTGGGATGAACTGCCACTAGCGCGCTTGTGCTAGCCGCTTGGCACTATCCTCTAAACAACATACAGAACTCCGTAGGAACAGTGACGTGTCCCTTTCCCACAGCAGCTCTTCTTTCCTCCTTGTAAACAAACCCAAGGCTGTACATATTCTTCAGAGCCACGGCCTCTCATCAGGAGCTCACATGAAAGCACAGCAACTGTGTTTTGCATTAGCTTATTTCTCCTGCCAAAACAGCCTCCAGATTCCCCGAGCACACACTGTAAAACCTTCTGGCAGCAGCATGAGCACATGGGCCACAGGCAGCCCAAGGCTAGAGGCTGTATCCAGGAGCATGCAGGCCTGGGGCACAGAACCGGCCCCTCGGGCTGACCACTGGCTTGGAAAGACCTCTCGGATATATCGTACTGATGGCAAGCCTTTCTAAGGACGTGCTTTGCTGGGAATATGGAAGGGAATATGCTGGGAATATGGAAAGGGTTCTCTGTTAACCCAAGCGTGTGCTGCATTCAAGCAGGTCAAGCACCTAGGATAGGCTATGCCCATAGCCAGAGCTGCTTGTTTACATTTGAGTGTTAAATCATATCAACAAGTTTCCACAGTTAAACTGGTTAGGCTCTGGACACAAGTAATTCTTCAGGGCTGTGGAGTATGTTAAGAGTAATTTATCCCACTTTAATGATAGTCAAACTCTCAAATGTTATGTGAAAATAATTTTAATTCCCCCTTCTCTTTTTTAGAGGGGTGAGGAGCTCTTCTTATGCCATCCTTTCATTGCTCCTATTACAGGGAACTAGTTTACCTTGAAAATGACAAAAAGTGGTGATGAGGCTTATGTAAAGCTTTAGAGCATGAAAAGTATTCAGAATTACTTTTTATAGTCTATGCAATGTCTGTCCTCAGTGTAAAATAAATAACGAAAAAGACCACAAGCTCTCTGTAGCAATTTTTGTAAGAAAAATCCATTGCAGCACATATGAAAAGAGGTTTTGTTTTTCTTCATTCTGATTTTTGCAAAATTGCCCGCTTTCTTTCTTCTTTGAACAGTAGCATCTTTCCATGAGGAAATAGTATTCTGTGCAAAATTCTAGGGTATGACTGACAGATGTATATGTTAGTTGACTCTCAGAAATTATTGAGAACTTAGATATGCTATCAAAATGCCACATGCATTTCCCACCTTACCTACTTTTCTCTGAATAGTCTAGGTGGAAAACCCTGCTAATAGATACTGAAGCTACCAGGAATCATTTTAACTGAATCAGATCAGGGAATAACTGTATTTAAAATTATGCTAGCATATTGGAAGGGGTGGTAACCACTCTTTTTCAGCAATATATGAGGGGGCAGTGGGAGAGAACTTGGGACCAAATAGTAATGAACTACCAGAACTCAGGAGAGAGAGAGTGGCCTGTTAATAAGCTCAGCTGTATCCAAAACAGACCAAGAACACTGAGACACCACTGATAGTCTGAACTTGAGTTTTTTCTCTGCCCCTCAGGGCCTTCTGAATCATGGACATCCCAATACCATGTCCCATATATAAATTACATTGGTATTCCAGACAGTCCATATATTCACAGGTAAAGCAAAATGTGACCCCAAAGAATGGAATAGAAAAAGATTCTATATATGGGAACAAAACAAACAAACAACACACCTCTAACAACATTGGTATTGCTCTTGAGTTTATTTTGTGGGAGGAAAGTTAGGTACATTTCCATGTCAAAAATCTTTCTACTGTTGAAGTTTGTAGTCTTCCAACTGAGTCTTTAAATTTGCTACACCGACATAAAATGCTAGACAGCTCAACATAAAGAAGAAATAAACCTTCTTTTCTTATTAAGAGTATTTACTGTCTTCTCATCACTGTGGTTCAAACTGCTTAACTTGTCATCATGTGTTTTGTGCATTTTTAAAGGAGGTACCAAAAAGGAGTCATAGCTATTTGAAATATGGATCTCAACTCTGGTGAGTTATCAAGGTCTGAAGACATCTGGGATATTACTTCAAAGGGAGGTTGTGGTATATCTCCACAATACATGTCTGTACATGAAGCCAGGACAGCTCTGGACAGACTAGTTTTGATACCTGAAGCATGCAAAAGTAGCCTTAATTTATGTCTCAGAGGCAGTGTCGCCATGCCAGCACTGAAAGCTGTTAGGCTAAGCCACCCTGCTAAGCCTGTCTGCAGGGGCAGAGAGCTACAGCAGCACTAGGTGGTTGTCTCCAGTATGGAGACCGCTCTGGGCCTCTCTACATGAAACTGTGCAGACGTGCCTTGTACCCACATGGTTTGGCAGGAATCCAGGGTTGTAAAAGCACACCTTCTTTGCCTTACTCACAGTCTGCCTTGGTGACTTGGTAAAACACAAATTTAAAGGGCAGTGTAGATACTCCACTAATGCCTAGACTTTCTCCAGGAAAATAACCATCCAGGTAGTTTCATATGTTCATATGTGGGGGAAGAGAACTTACTCTCTGAGAAGAAGTTGGGAAGAAAACAGTTAAGAACATATATATTTCCAGCTCATATTACATTTAGGTTTCTCACTCTAATGCTATATTCACCTAAGACTCTCTTTTTTTTTGGAAAAACTCCATCTATTTTGATAAGAACAGGATTTGAAACTCAGTTGTGGTGAGGAAGTGATAAAAAGTTACAAATTTTCTGTAAGAACTTCTGGATTCATTTCCCTTCTGGCTTGATGTGGAGTCTGAGGGTGGAGGAGAGAGAGGGAAAAAAAACTCCTGTAATTGAGCTTTTCAGAGTAGGACTTAAAACTATGTCCTGCCTACTCTCAGCAGCTGGGTAGGACGAACTTTCCCTGTTCCACAGGGAAAAGAGTGAGAGCGATCAGGAAACTAGAAGGCATACTCAATTATCAAGAAAAAAGTTGTTTGGGGTGGAGGAGGGAGAAGAGAGGAAGAAGCAAATGCAGCCAGCTGGTCAGCTCCAGGGAAATGCCCAACAACTGAAGGATAAAATTCCATTTTCATCTGCCAGCAGAGAAATTTATTTAAAAAGTCAGGGATTCAAGAAAAGTGAAAGATTAAGTCAAGGTGGGTATGGAGCTCTAGCAACAAGGAGGCCTCCAGGACAAGTCTCTCTATGTGAGTGCCAGCAGAAATGCATCATGTGGAGAGCCAGATGCAAATAGACAGATGACAAGAGCAGAGTAGATTGCAAAGTCTGTTTTATCCACAAGACATCACCTGCAGGCAAAAGAAAGCTATTCAAAATGTAGGATTGTCAGTGGAGATCCATGGTCATCTCACTTAATTTGTCTTAATTGCTGCCAATCATGGCTAAGGTATAGATTGTCCTTGCACTGGTGTCATCTCCAAGTCATTTTTCTCCACACAATACCTCCAAAAAGAAAACCAATACCAAATATCAGAGCATTCAGTGTACAAGCATTTGTAAAAGCAAACTGCTTCTATGTTAATAAAGAAAAAAGCAAGGTGCCATGAAAAGTTACCCTAGTTAAGGATGTCTAATACAAGGGAAAACATAGCTGCCTTTAATCCATTATATAAAACTGAGGATCAAATGCTATATGACTGATCTGGGCTTCCTGCTCAAAAGGATGGCTGCAAGGTTGTTCTGCAAGCTAAAGCTGGAAACTCAATGGAGTGACTCTATTGAAGCACTGTTTTACCACAGTCTCTTTGGAAGATGCACAATTGCAGGGGGACCTTACTAAGCAGGGAGCAAAGGCTGCTACAAGCATGTCAGAATATTGTCCCCTTCACATGCCAGAGAAAAAAAGTCCATGAAATAAGTGAGAGACACAGAGGGAATTTTCTGAATAATAAAGGGAGGGTCAGATCAGTAAACCTGAAGGGGGTCAATGAGCCACTCAACAGTTTAACAGTCCTTACCCATGCAAGTCTATTTAATTTGGATAATTTGCCATTAGGAGCGCAGTAGTTTAATTACATTGCACAAACAGAAACCTAACTAAAGATACCTCAGCGATGCGGAGATACCGTTTAAATAACTCAAGCAAGGTTAGTGCTTTTAAAATGGCACCCTTTATTTTCACAAAGGGGATCCTTCAGTCACTGGTAGAGAGATGGGAGGTAAAAGACATAACCCTTTACCCACAGAGTCTGCTTCCTTGGCCTTTAAAATGCAATTGTATCACTTTCAATACTCTGGCATATTCTCCGAGTTTTTTTCTTTTAGCAGCGCAGTAAGATCAGGCTAACGGAAGAGCACTGTGTTAACACCACAGTATTTAAAGACTATTTTTACTGTTCCTGATTTATTTCTGACCTCCTTTTTTTTTTTTTGCTTGACCTTTTACATGAAGACAGCAAAAACAGTACATTTCATCTGCCAGTTGAGTGCATTTTCTTTTCATCACTCACAGAATTATAGGGTTTTAGTTGAATGTCAACTATTCTGCCTGCAGGCTTTCACTTCATAGAAAGAGTATACCTGGCCATTTCATTTCTAACTGGTAATACTGTTTGTTAGGAAAGGGAATGTTTACCAAATAAAAACAGTATAGTTCCTCAGGGTTCTGCTGAACGACAATGTTTAGGAAGTTAGTTTCCCCCGAGAGTCAAAATTCATGGCATATAGAGAAGTATTTTCTTAGTGCACTTAGCTTGTTTACCAAACATGCACATTTCCTGTTTCTTTGAACCACGATAATGAGTGGCACACAAACAACTCCCTACATACATGTCAACATCTATGCCTTGTACCCAGAAGCGACTACTCTGCTTCTCTTGACCTCATCAGCAACTCATTCTATGTATCCTAGTTTACAGTCAGATGCAGAAAACTATGAGTCTATCTGTGCCCTGAACCAGAGAGAGATACAAGGACACTCAGGTTTGAGAACCTTATCACTGTATTAGCTCCAGGAGTAACTCAGTTAGGGAGGTGAGAACATGCCACCTTCCCCTTTCCTCTTTTCCTTGTCCTCATCAACTCCAGCATTCAGACCTATTGCTTCCCTGCTTTCTCCCCTGGAAAGAGGGGAGTGCCAGGTGAGTCATAGGAAGGATGCTGTAAGCTCATGTGGGTGTTGCCCAGGACGAAATAGACGAAAGTCCCATCACCTCAGAGAGCTGTTGACTCTGCAAAGACTGAGGGAAAGCTGAACAGGCCATGGCACAGACATTTCCTTTCTTATCTCATTCTCACAAGACACTTGAACTCCCTGCCTCTGTACCGCTGCTGCTTCCATGGCCTCTGTTCTGGCAGCTCTGCAAGACAAGGGCAAAAACAGTCCAACCATTTGTCTCTACAACGTACATGGGTGAAAGAGGTGGAACTGTATTCCCTCAGTCCAGTGGTACAAAGCGGGACAGAGCAACATTGACATTGGCCAGGGTCAGGAAGGTCCTCCCTTCCCTCGATTATAAATTGTTCCTGGGTCACCCCATCCCAGGTACTTGGTGCCTAGAAGCCTTGAAAACAGAGAGGGAGAGAGGTACCAGAGAAGATCTCAATGCAGCCAGTGGTGCTAAGTTCCTCCTTAGGACTCCGTGGATTGGTCATTAGGACTCAAGATACCTTGGTGCCAGGCAGTGGTGGGCAGCAGTGGGCGACCTGGTGTTGTGTCATTCTTGGTCAAGAGGAAGAAAGGATTCCAGGCTTTTTTCTGTTTCTAGGGCTCAGTGAGAACTGCCCTGGCTTTTCCCAGCTGATTTCTAACATGGCCATGTTAGATATTTATTAATGTGTCTTAGCAGCTTCCTGTCTATAGCCTGCACATGTCCTGCTGGGCAGCATGTAGACAGATCGAGCCAGTCTGCATCTAACAGTAAAAACATGGCTAAGATCTCATCTGTTGTGAGGCCCACTTTTCCTGTCTGTGTCAAGTGAGCCTATGCATGCAATGAAGATACAGGAGCCCTTTTAGTTGTCAGACAAAAGATAATACCTTCCACCATCCTTGTTGCTCTTTGATTAAAGTGACTGGAAGGTTTCTTCTTCTCTGTCCGCAAGCAGCTTCATTCTTGTTTCTTCCAGTCTGAGGCCTGCAGTAAGCAAGCTTTTAATACTGTCTGGCAAAAAAGTACATTTTCCAGTTAGTCTTTAGAAATTACTGCTATGATTTTTCTACTGGCACAACTGTGACAACAGGAAACAAAGTCCCAGTTAAATTAACTTATCTGGTATCTACAGAATCATAAAACTTGCCTTTAACAACTCTGAATGCCTCCTGTTTTCCCCCATTGGCAACTGCTAAACAAAGCATTTCTTCACTCAAGTCATTGAACTCTCAGAATGCCAATGCTGCATAAGAGAGTTAGTTATTCTTTGTCGTATCGACTTAAAGCATTAGACTTTTATTTCTGCTCATAAAAGTTGTATTTAAAAATATTTCCTATTATTTTTCTGTTTTTCAAAGCTTAGGCTGGAGGGAATGCTGAACCAGCCTGCTGTTCTGTTAGCTTCCTGGGTGCTAGTACTAGAATGCCTTTTACAGTCTCATCCACACAGAGAAATTAAATCAACAGTTAAAACAGCACGGCATAGTCCTATCTTCTCCGTGTATAGACATGGTACTACTGATATAATGGTGCCACACAGAAGCCTAGTTATGAACATAAGGAAAGCCATAGCAGGTCGAACTGGAGGGACATTTGGCATAATGCCCTCTCTGACACTGGCTGACAACAACCATTTCTGGCATGGCTAACAATAGATGCCAAAGAGGAGTAAAAGACCATGGCAAGCTCAAACTGACACGCTGCAAGATTTCTCATCCATTTTGCAGGGGTTTGTGTATGACACACTCCCTGAGCCAGGGCTGCGGTCTTTGTGCCGGTTAACTCTTAGCTCTTTCACGCGTGGATTTACACAGTCAGTCTCTGAAGTGCTGGAAACTGCTGGCACCCACAGTAGACTGTGGCCTCAGGCCCCCTCGGGTCCCACCGTACACTTGGGCAAGAAGTAGGTCGTTTTGTTCATTTTGAACCTGCCATCTGGTGGTTTCATGGCATACCCACCTGTCCTGATAGTGGAAGCTACAGAAAACAGTTCATATGAACTTTTTCCTTCCTGCTCAGAATTTTATTGACATCTATTAGTCTATTATAACCCTCCTCATATATTCTTTTTTTTTTCCCAAAATGCAAAATTATAGCTTATTATTTCTGGTAAAGAAGTCTTATAAGGAAGGGAATAGGTACCTTTCTACCAGTCACGAACCAAAACACATGCTAATTCTTTCACCAGAAAAATCCCATTTCTCAGGTTATTAGTTAGTGCCAGATACTTTGCACTAGCTGCTTATTTACATGCTACTTCTTTGTGGTAAATACCAGGTATATTATGCTCCAGGGAGGGTGAATCATCGCTGAAACAGAGATAAATTTTATCTTATAGTAAGAACATGCACACAGACAGGTACTGAGGAGCAGTCCATGATGTAAATTCACATCTTGTTTTACTCGCACAGTATAGCAGATGTGGCTATACTGGCTGCTACTCAGCGCTGTGGTCTGTTCCTGTTATGCAATGTCAGGAGTGACAGTGAAATTCATTACACGTGCATCTTGGTGCAGTCCTGCAACTTGGATCAGCTTAACTCTTTCAGTGATATATTGAACCCTTAACTAGGACAGAAAATTTGGTGCATGTCTGAATAATGAGTTTCTCAAAAGGACTGGAGTGCTCAGCGTTGAACTTCAGAAGCAGTGTGCTCTGACCTTGTAGTTTGAAACAAAACGCTCCATTTACTGTTTGGAATGCAAGCTAATATGCTGAAAATACTCCGATTAAAAGAGAAAAGGAAATATCACAGAGCTTTGAGGAAAGGTGAAGCCTGGCTTCCTAGAATAAACAAAGCTTTCTCAGGTATCACCCAGCCTGGTTTGCCAACAACCAAAGCTATAGCTCCAAACTGTTCTCATTTGTATACAGTATACTAAAATCTTGACTGAGATCAGATAAAACCTTTCCTCCTAAGCAGTCTTTACAATATGGAGTAATCAGTAGCAAGAAGTCTGTATGGCAAATAAAAGGCTTTATATTCTTTGGCAGATTACTTTTCTTTCTGTTGAAATATAAATATTTTTCTACAAGTTGCTAAAAACACCGTCATTCCTTCTCTTCACAACCCACAAGAGTTAATTATTTTGTTTATTCATTTATGAGGAGTCACTGGATCACTGCCCCACTTTTTGTGAGCCTTTTGATTGGTCATTAATACATCTATCTAAAAACTGTCTTGCCTATTTTCTGCTTGTACTCATTTGACCATTCACATTCTTCCACTACCTGCTCTCTTTCAGAGTAGGCTGAAATAAATGACAGCAGTCATTTACAACATTACAAAAAAGGAATACTATTGAATGAAAGACACATACAAATAGGAGACTAATGCTGTGAGATTCCTGATAGGAAGCAAATCCATGTGATCTTTAAGTATGATCTGCCTTCATTTTATCAAAGGAAAAGAACCACCTCTCTGTTTTCTGTTCTGATGAATAAAAAAAAACAGTTATCAGAAAGTCTTTCTCCCCCAATCCTAAACAAAGGAGACTTTGCAATTTACCCAAATAGACAGGATTCCTAATATTTTTTGATATTTTCTGAGGTTATAACAGCTCAGCCAAGCAACTCTTTGTGCACATCATTTTGAAAGTTTACATCATGGACTTATTGCGGCTGTTACAACTTTTGGCTAGTTTATTGAGCAGTGTTCAATCGTGTGGCCAGTAAATCATGTGGTAAATCCAGAAAAGCACTCCTTACAGGGTTACCTGTGTGCAAATTTTCAGATAGGCTCTCTGCAACTCTGAACTTGACAGACATTTTCTACTAATGCTTTGCTAGCTGAACTTACCCACTAGATTGCTCAGTACAAATCAGAGCTGTGTAGCTGTGAAGAAACTTACCAACCTTAAAACTGAATATCAGTGCAGTCCAGAGGCTAATGAAAGTCCTCTCAACTTTCCTATTCTATGGATGGTCATGGGATATCTCTTGCTAAAGAGCTACAAAGATCTATTTTGGTACCACAGAAACATACACAAGGCAGGACCTCAAGAGATTATCTGGACCATCCCCCTGCAAAGAGAGAGAATTAATTTTGTTAAAAAGTCCCAGTCAATTAAAAATCCCCTGGATGCTTTGTTGAGATTGCTTTTGACCCCAGAGGATCTAGACAAGTAAAATTAATCTGCTGTCTCTTCTCATCTCTTTTGATTATCTTCTGAATAACACTTCACTTACATGATTTTCCAAACCCTTTGTGAATTATACAATCTTGAAGAATGTTTCAGTCTTTTCTACTTTTCCAATTTTCTGGGAAATTATGCACCAATCCATTCTACGTAAAACATTTCTTTCAGGTAATTACAAAAAATCTTATGAAAAGCTGATATTTGACATTATTAGAGATCGGTTCACCAGAGATAGTGGAATTAGGAGAGGCGTTGAAGGAACTGGAAGAGGAATATCCTGCAATTGCTTCTGAGGCCACAAAAACAGCATCAGGACAGGAAGATTGTCACGTCTCCTCCAGACAAAATCTATCCAGACGACAAAAGAAATTTTAAATAAACGTTTATGCTACAGGAAACAACAGGAAAACAGGAACTGTCCTGCATAACATCAGGGAAGTAAATGCATGCTTCAGAAGAGAGCTCTAATTACAGCTTTTTATCAATTTGCAGTCTAGTTAAGGTTATTATGTTTCAGAAGCAGAAGAGGAATATATTGTCAGTGCAAATGAATGTTGCATCCAGGCTTTTTCTTTTTTTTTCTTTGCCCTCTGTATTCCTTCTTCAGAACTTGCCAACAGCTGCCCAGGATATCTACAAATAGATGTTTCCTGGCATCCTTATCCAAGTTAGACGTTTTGAACAGCTTTCAGATGCGTTGCTTGGATGTGCTTTACGTGCCTTCAGCCACAGCCATACCCCAGACTTTCGGCACTTCTTTAATGCTATCTTCTTGTGGAAGCCCGGACTCCAACTCTGTTCACGAATCAAATGCTGCTCTTCTATCATTAAACTCCCTGCTATATTCCACCACATTTACTGTACATTACTATATCAAAGCCTGCCTATCTTTTTTTACACGGCTTTGTCAGCACCTGACCTGCTTAACTGAGCAGGTTATTTATTTCAAAGGCCCCCAAAAGATAATCATAGCAGTTTTTCCATGGTATTTGGAAAGCCCTCACAGGCCCAACTCCCATCAAAATGAATTCAAAGCAGGCACCCATGTCTAGACAGCTTAAATGCCAAGGTATTGTTTCCTATAAATTACACTTTTCTAAAGGCCTACAGACAGACAATGTTCCTGAAGGCTCTCTGTCTTTGTCTATTCTGTTCACTTCAACTTTAACCAGAGGTTTGCACTAACAGGTTCACCTTTCCAGAGTGGACTAACTTCTGCAAGTTGTCACAGCCTGGAGTGGGACCGCCCAGTAGCTGTGACCAATGCTATACTGAGGCCAAACTTAAAAACAAACAAACAAACAAAATCTTGTGGTAATAAGAAGTTGACCAATATTTTTAGGACTACTTGAATACTTCTCTCTTTTAAAAGTATATGGGTATTTTTAGGGATATTGTGTTACAGCAGTCAGGTCTCAAGATCACTGTTCAACCTTGGCCAGGTAAATATGAAAAAGAGTGGAATGAATTGCCAGGTGCAAACAAAACAAAATGGATTTTTAGAAGGCCATTACTCTCATAACTCATAATTTTCCAGATGGAGGATTAAGAAGCTTCAGACAGATAGCAATAAATGACAAAAAAAAAAAGTGAAGAAAGTGGCAGAAACCTCTTTGAGGAGACACTAGAGACATCTTTAGCCATTCAGCCAGCCTCTCTTCAATCAAGGGTCCCGAAGGCTGCCAGGTGTCTGGGAGGCAGCGCTCCTCCTCCTTCATGCAAACAACGCTGTGTGTCACCCTCATGCCACTGGCACCTGGACTCCACGTGAACTTACGATTTCACCTTCCGAGTCCCCAGGGGAGCCTAACAGGATGCCAGAGTCTTGCTCTGTGCAGAAACATCCCGAGTTTCTATACCTGGAGTGTACACTCCCCTAAAAGCCGGAGTGCTTCTGTCAGCATATATGCAGAGTGAACAGATGAAACCATGGTGTGTCAGTATTTTATCCACCAAGGCAGGAAGCAGGAAATTCTGTCTCAGAAGTAGATCTGTCAATACTTCCTGAAATGTTTGGCTGCAATGAAGTCTTGTACGTGTCCTGGTTTTTCAGAGGACCCTGGTAATTTGTCCCTTTGAGCTAGCAGAAAGCAAGAATTACATTGCCAGATTTCAATGTTTTGTTTGTTTGTTTGTTCTTTAAAAGTTTTATGACAGAACCTCTCCTTTTTACCATCTGATTGATAGGCAATCAAAGGATTCTAAAATGGGAAACATCTGATTGTAGCAATGAAGCTATTCGTTGGCATCAATAACAACAGTATATTATTACTAACAAAAAGCAGGTCTGCAACCTAGAATCCTGAAATGGAAAATTTCAAAAGAAACATACAGCAACTAACTTAATGTCAGCTTAATAAGAGAAAACAGTGGCAAACTAGCTGATGGTAGCTTTGCTTATTACAGTGGTGTAACGTGCTTTTTTTCCCTCGGAGCATTTTATTGTATATGATAATTATGAAACAAGTAAATATGTGTCACTTCAATAATACTTAAAAAAACTGGAAATAATCCAATAACGTAACTGCCAGTTTTATTAAGCTGCATTCATTCAATGGCAGTACAGATTCAGGAAGCCACCTTGCCTTGCACATAAGGTACATAACAATAACAACATTATTCCTGGGCCATAGAACATGCTAAATATCTCTTAACAATGAAACCATTAAAATCTGTTGCGTCATATGTGATGAAAAACATGTAAGTAGCAGTACATTTATTGGAAGTTTGAAAATATATCTTGATGGATCAGAATTAAGTCTGAGTTTCATTGCAACAGAATCAGTGAGAGACCTCTAGTCCTCATCTTTTTCTCTGCACAAGCTGCTGAGCTCCAATTTCAGAGTCAATATTGAAAAAAAAATAGATCTTATTCATGCTGACTCTCATAAATCTCTGGGTAAGTCTTATGCGATCTTTGACACAGAAATTAGGCTACAAAATTCTCACACAGAAGCCAAGAATCAAAACTGTGTTTTGCTTGGAAATGTTTTTCAGTTCTCTGGAATTTGAAAGGGTTAGTACACAACAGTAATAAAATATTAATAAGAGTTTTCAGCTAAGTCACTTTCCTTAGCAAACCAGGAAGAAATAAACACAGTGGCCTTGGTCTTTGATGTTTGAATAAAAATGCCAAGAACAATCTGTGTAGCCATATAAGTGGCCTTGGTTTAAAGAAGGACCAAGAATATCTGTTTGCTTGACCTACATTATGTGCTATTTCCATGTGAAGGACAAAAATGTGCCAAACTGCTTGGCTTAGTTCTTAACTGGAAGTAAATGGCAATAGATTTGAAGGCAATTTTTCAAAAATACTGGGAAAGGAAGGAAAATCGGTATTTTTAATCCACTAGAATAACACCTCTGTTTCCTCACAAAATGACTCAAGACTCTGTCCTGCCACAAGATCACCAACAGGTGGCTACAAGTTTTTGTTCTGTAACTTATGACTCCAGATTTTGCACAGAATTAACTTCCTCAGTTCTGTCTCAAGAAAGTCACTTAAGTGAGACCCTTCTCCTGGGCACCTCTAACATCACATCCTCTCCCTCTGCCTTGCAGAACTCATGTTCAGTTTGTCTCTTCAAACTTGGAAAAGGTTGGTGGCTCCTTTGCTTTGGCCTAGCTTTCATCCTAGGTGCTCTCTCCTTTGGGAAGAGTGAGGGTTGGGAAGGCAACATCAGTGCCAGCTCAGGCCTCCTTTCTCTCTGCTCCCCAGCTCGCAGCAGCTGTGCTAAAGGAAAAGGAAGAGAGAGGAGCTGAGGAAAGGGAGAGATAAAAGAGAAGCTGTGCAATGGATCACAGTGAATAAACATGCAGGTGTGTGAACTGCTAAGACAAAACACTTGAAGGCAAGACAACCACTAAAAGACATCAGGCTAAATCTAGGCAGTGTCATCTCTATACAAAGAGACCTGGCTGAACGGCTCTGGGTAAAAATAACAACCTGCCTTGCCAGCCACGTTCTCCCTCTGGCCCCCAGCTGTTTCCACTTCCTTAACATATGTTGAACCAAATGAAGTGTTTGCTAATTTCCCATCCAGCTTCCCATGTAGAACATGCGCTGCCAAGACCGGAAGAAGGTGGAAAAGAGCAGGCAAAAATAATGGCAGAAGATAAACTAAGGCATTTTACCAGTGCTTTCCTCTTGGGTTTCATGCAGGTCTGACTTAACTGCTTCATTACCAGAGCAGTCATTGAGAAGAGCCTTTTTCACCATCAGTTTGCAGAACCTGAGATGTCCAGGGCAAGGGTATCCATGTGGGATCTTTTCTCTCTGCACAGAAGCCAGCATTGCTTTTGGAGCACCTAGTATGACCCTGACAAAATTTAACTAAAACGTATCTGTCCTTCAGGCTCTAGAGGAGAAGCACCGAAATGCAGCCCTGCAGTGATCAAGAGTCACAGGACATGAAGCTTTTTCTAGTTTTGTTCTTTTCAGTAATAATAATAGTCAAAAACTATCAATGTATTCACTGTTCTTTATCACTTTTCATTAAGAGAGCTCAGGGGTAATCCTTGGCTGCTCCCCTGGCCCTAGTCTTTTTGCTTGTTGAGGAACCTGAAACAGAATTCCTGAGCTGCTAATTCTCACCCACTGCTACCACATATATACTGACATTTTAGATGTATTTATTCATCAGGCAGGAAGGAGAGGCCTGAAAGGGAAGCAAAGGTCTTGTTAATATTCAAAACCTCTTCTGCTGAACTGCAGAGGTATAGCTGGTGTCCCTCTGCACGGTTTGTATTGATACAGGGAAAGAACATACTGTATATATACTGTGTATATCTTCATAATATACACAGATATGCATCTTTATAATATACACAGATATATGGTGTATATCTTCATAAAGATGTTTGTGATCTGTTCAGAAGTAACTCTTTCAGCCTCAAATCACACTCTGAATAGCACAGAAATGAGTGAGGCATCTGTAGGTAGCATCACTTCGCACCCTATTTGACAACAGAAGCAAATCTCTGTCAGTCCCTTTCCTCAGGCTTTTCCCTGTGAGCATAGCTTTGATAGAACAGGTGAGCTAAAAACAGCAATTAGAAAGGCAATCCTTGGATTAATATGTTTAATGCTTGGTCCAAATCCATAGAGTTCTGCTGAAGTTAGGAGCTGACAGAACAGTGTTATTGTGAAGCTAAGTCCTTGGAGAGGTTTAGGTTGTGTTTGAAGCTTCAGCATTTAATATAACTGCTTCACTTTTCCTGCCCATAATTAATGTGATTCAGTTAATGAGGGACAAGAAAAGAACCTTCTATTGTATGATTTGTTCTCAGAAAAGTTCCTCATCAGTGTGTAAGATCCTCAAAGCAGAACAACAGGGAAGAAATAATTTTCCTTTTAACTGTAGAAGCGAGGAGCTTGGCTGTTCCCATATCTGTTGAGTAAGGGGGACAAGTGAGACAGCCTCATTCAAAACGTGTATCAGACAGCTCTTCACCCTAAATGTGGAGGTATGTAGATGAGATAATAACAGACAATCTCCTTTTCTTCTTTCAAACTTGTCCGTGTGAAGGGTCCTGGCACACTATAGGAGATAAGATTCCTTGGATGCTTGCAGCATCTTTATGTTTCTGCTTCCTGATACCATTCATCCTTGACTCAGCCCCCAGGGTCCCCATAGAGCCATTTCATGGCTTCTGTGGTTTGTTCCTATCCCACCACCTGGGCTCCTTGGCTCTGGAATGCTCCGATCTGCCACAGCACAAAGGAGCACAGCCCGGACTGCTCCAACCTCCTGCCCTCACTGGTGGCTCTACAGGGGCCGCAGAGTTTCATTGAGCAGGGAGTATTCCCTGGTGCCTCCTTCAGGACTTTTCATTCCCTTTGTGGGTTGTAAAGGAGCCTGGACAATGAGCCCCAAAGAGCTGGTTCACAATAGTTTGCCTCAGAAGGCAGATTGACTAACAAGGACTAAAACACTCACACAGGAGCTGCCAGCCCAGCACCTTGAAATTATTCTCCGTACCAAAAAACATGGTGTGCAAGCGTTGGAGCCTCTCGCCAATTACAGCTCTCTATGGAATATAATGAATCAGGGATAATACAAATAAAAAATCCTGCACTGTTACTGCTGAGACACTTCCCACAGAAAAAGAGAAAAGCACACGCACACACAGATCAAATCCTATAAAACAGTCTGAAGTACAGATTCTGTGATGACTGCAGCCCATAGTACTAGACTTTATTCCACTGTTTTAGCCTGGCCACAATCACCCTAAGAGCTGGTGTAAAGCAGTACTTTATTCTCTACCCTGTTTGACTCTGAATGAGTAAGCATCTCATCAGTTGTGTTTCTGATGTGGTTTATACTTAATCGATCTTACATCCCTTTGATTTTTCTTCCTCCTTTGCCTGATCCTGTACTGGCTTGTCCTCCTGCAGTATATATCTTAAAGCCCCAGCCTTCAATCCCTTTTTAATTTATATGCTGTTAGCATGCTTTTAAAACACAATCAGAAAAAAAGGATCTCTCTAAACCACCTTTCAAGACATTTTCTTATGGTCTGATATGAGTCTCTGTGGCTGCAATTCAGGCCCATTTTTTATTAACTTGCTTCTAATGGAGTCATTGGAAAAAAAAGTAAAGATCATGAGCTTACAAAAGTAGCGAGACAAGCGCTATCACTCAGTTGCTCCCGATTGGCAATGCCATAATGGTGTCGTATCAAGTTCGTTGCCTTATAGTGAAGTCTGTAAAACAATTTGCTTCTGTTTCAGGGCAAATCAGCTACACTTCAGCCAAGGAGCACACACAGTGCCAGCACACACGTGCCTGATGAGCCCCGGGCTTTTTCTCTCTGACAAGGGCTGGCAGCATCTGTGCATTCAGAGGTCGCTTTTGTGCATTTCACAAGGAGTAGGGGAGGGAAGGGAGGATGCTACATGAAGGAAAAGCAGGAAAAAGAAACACATTGCTGGCTGATATTTTACACAGGCTGATATTTTAGCATTAGTCAGTTTTTAGAACTTGGCAATACTTTTGGTGATACTGCACAGTAATACATTTGTGGCAGATTATATAAACAGTCTCTAACATTCTCAGGATTCCAAAACCATCCTGCAAGGATCATCACAAGTTGGACATGTCCCAGTTTATTCCTTTCTTTTATATATCTCTTTCCTTTCTCTTTCATTCTTTCTTCCTTTTTTATTCCCACCTTCCTGCCAACACTGGTATTTTTCTCCTTTTCTCATTTTTCACTCACAATTAACATAACCTCATCAATCACCATTTCTCTCCTGATCACCTTCTATTTCTCTTTCTCACATTATTTTTTCCATTCATACTCCCTCGGATCCTTCTTCCACCAAGCTGGTTCCCCACATATTCCCTACCTGACATGATTTTTCTCCTCCTTAAATGGTTTCGTATCTTCTACTTGATTTTTTCTTTGCCATTTCCTTCCTTCTGCTTGCAGTCTAACACTGGCTGAGGTCCTAAAACTTTTGACCCTCTAACCTCACTTTCTATCCATCATCAACCCCTTCCATTGACTGTCCTCCCTCATTAATCTCCAACTTCCTTTTTTTCTCAAGCACTCACCATTCACCCAAGTTTTGTTTATACTTGACACACTTCCCTGTTCTCCTCATCCATCTCTGCCTACTCACGCTAGCATTGTACCCAGTCCTTTTTCTATGCCTGTGCCTTTCAGCCAGTTGCTGACATGAATTCTGTTTTCTCTTAGTTACTTCAGTCCACTCTTTCTCAAGGAGTTGAACAGATTTCAAAAGAACTATAATACTTCCTCAACAGCCATTTACATTTCTACAGTGACTTCTAGTTGTGTGCCATGCAGTCCTTGGAGAAGACTGAGCTAAATCAGAAACTCTGTACTTCTAAAGGCAGGAGTAAAAGCCTCTTGCCTAAAAAGATGAGTTGGGCCCAAAAAAGCAAATTGACATCTCCAGGATAGTTGATGCAATTTCATAACTAGACTTGCTCCAGATCTACATTTCTTATCTTTGCCACCACCTACAACCGTACTGTGCTCTGCTCTGAATTCTCCTTTCACTTTCCTCTTTTCCAGTTCTTTTTGAATTTTATGGCACTTCTACAATTTTACATAACTCCTTCATAGACCTGCCGATATCAAATTCCTCTGCAATTATCAGCTCATAATTCACAGTGTTTCTAAAACAACATAGGGCTCCATGTAAATGTGACATTTTTGTGACATTTAGTAGCTCTTCCAAGGTGAAGAGAGGCACTTAAATAATTGGATACTTATGGGTATTACATACTTTGTGCTTCTTGTTGGGAAGACAGGTGACCTAACCGTTTCATAGCAGTGGTGTGCTAACACCCAAAGGGAAGGAAGTTAGTCATTTCTCCTTCCTCAGCTGACTTGTGATGACCTTGGGAGTGATGTAAGTGCAGATACTTGTCAAGTGGGGGGAGGGAGAAGAAAAGGGGATGGGGCTAAGATGGGGAGAGGTGCAACAAAGGAAAATGTATTTCAGACCCAAGCTGCTACACCGACAACACTGTCCAAGAGGAAAAGTGGATTTTAAAATGCAGTTTAAAAGACAGCAGTTTACTTTTGATCAAGATATTTAAACTAAATCCATAGCCTTCCTCTCAATTCCTCTCAGTAATTTTTCAGCAGTTTCTTTCCACAGCGTTTGCAGCACTAGCACATGCAGGCTGACTTGCTTTTTAATGCTCGCTCAAAATCCTACCTTTTTGGTTGGCCAGATTGCAGACAACAGGTATATAACAAGCCACGCTCCTTTAGAAGGTAAACTACAAAAATCTGTTTTATCTGTTTTCCTATGAATTTATATCTTGTGAGCCATTGTCACTTCATCTTTACAGTATGAACTATTTTCTCCATGCAGCTGTTCCCACAACGCTCTCATCTGTTCCCCATATCCTCATATCCACAAGACTTTTACTTCCCCATCCCATTAACTAAAGCTTCCAGCCCACCACTAGAATCATTTAATGTCCCGCAAACCTCCTCCACTCTACAAGCCCTGGCTTCTCAATATCCCATGCGCATATCCAGCCTCCTCCCTGGCTTATGCAACACTTCCATTTCCCTCCTCTGTGCTTTACCTGTTTGACCGGGCAGGAGACAGCACAGGCCAGGCCTGACTCAGACCATGAGCGCTGGGAGAAAAGCTTGCAGATGGCACAGAAAAGATAGTCACTGGTCTCAAACTTTCCCTTGCTGGTGGTCTTAGCAATAATTTTTCATTATTTTTAGAAACTGGTTATCACTGAAGCCTCTATTCCCAATGAATTTGGTGGAAAATTTATTGTTAAAATAACAGTAGACCGATATGCAGACTATATAAGCCTTGTACTCACAAAAATCTTTTCCTCCTTTTCTGTTTTGAGCTCTCTTTGGGATGTTACACTGATTCTAGATGAGTTGTTTGTCACCTGATTCTTTCTACAGCATGAAGAAACCACCAAACAGAGAGTGGGAGAATGTGGAGAGAAAGAAGTGGGGTAAAGGGAAAGCAGTTAGCTTGCACATCAACCTTTGGCAAATCAGGCATCTCATTCCTGACTTCAGTCTCATTTCCTGACACTTAGGAACGCCACTGATGTCAATGCTCAACGCACAGTTACACTAGGGAGGATGTAGACACCTCCCAAATAACGAAAGCAGAGACAATCCTGTATCAAGATCCAGGACTCCAAAGAACTTTGAGTCAGCAGTGTCTTTCCTTGCACAGATTTGGCAGGGGTGTTATTAATGCTAATATTAATGCTAATAGCATTTTGTAATGTTAGGAGCAAATCTGCAGTCTCATTAGTTTTTAGAAATGGAAAATTACTCTTCATTGATGCTTTGCTTCCTCACATTTTCTCTCTATTGGAAGCTGGATAATAACATAAAAGTTACCGTTCAGGTCTGTATTTTGCAGCTGAACTGGGACAAATGAGGAGATACCCTCAGCACATCAACACCTTTCCACAATCTTTCACTTTTAAAACAAAGTTAATTTAAATTTCTTTCGTTGTAACTCAGAGCCCTTAAGTCCTGAAAGGTCCGTGCCCTAAAATACAAGGGGAGAACACTGCTTTAAATTTACTATGCCAAATATTGAATCTTGATGCTAGTCTATCTACAAAACTTAATTTTCTTTCTACTGTCCAATTTTCACAGTTTCTAAGTATAAACTGACAACAAGAATATGACTTGATAGCAATCAATCTGTTACCTCCTTCTAAGGAAGAAGGATGGGCGATGGTTAGCGGTAGGGAAGTGACTGAGATTTTATCACCTTATGATTTTTATAATAAAAATTGCTTATGAAGAACAAATTCATACCAGGAACTCCCATTCTTATTGGCTATTATAAACTTAGAGACATACTTGCCACTGCGGATGTAATGAGCTAGAAAAGTAGAAATGCTAGAGTGCTGCTTTGAATTTTTTTTTAAAAAAAAATGCTAGGTCTGTTTCAGTGCAACGTGTTTTTTCTTTCTCATCAAGAAGTTTGAAATATTATTTCACAGCACATGGAACAGCCTCTTCATTTAAAGAATGACGTTCTGAAAATTGACGCTAAAGATATTTTCCCTAGAAACTGTAAGGGACTTCTGCAGCTTTTTTCTGACATTCCTTTTTTAACCATTCCTTCTCACCCATTCATACCATGAAATGTGCTATAGAGCAAATAGCTGTCAGGCCAACAACCTGCAGGAAGCCTTGTTTGGATGTGATAGATTTTCCCCCCAGCAGTCCCCAGAGTCAGTCCTACGGACAATACTTTGCTTGCAGACTGATGGTGCATTTGAAATATGTTACACCCAGTTGCCTCTCTCTATCAGTGTAAGTGCTTACGCTCACCCACTTCATATTCATCCCTCAACAAGATAAAACATATATTTTACATTACAGAATCATTGTGGCTGCTTGAAATTCAGCTGCAAAGTTTCAGTGTCCTTGGTCAGGCAAGTTATATTTTCTGCTCTTCATTTCTGTCCCTAATTTGATGAATATGTGATCACTTACAAAGCAAATGCTTGCATATGTGTATATAACTATTATTTTTTGCCTGAAATTACTTATTTTTTCCAGTGTTCTCACTTATGTGGACATATGTAAGAGTTGTTTATGATGGACTTTTGCATCAGTAAATGTTGTCTGACATTCCTGATAGACGAACAAAATGGGTACCTGTATAGAACCCGCAGCAGAGTTAAAGAAAAAAAGAATCGGGTGTGTATTTTTGCACTATTCAACTCTGCTTTAGTAATATGTCTGGGAAGACAGATAAAGCTGAGGAAACTGAAATGATTTGTCATACAGTTCTTGAGATCTATGGCAGACTATTAAAGGAAGGTTATTATATGTCATCCTAAAGGAAACCTTTTTTAAAAACAAAAAGTCTATTTTTTGTGTGTTTTATTCTATGCATGTGCAAATGCTATTTTCCTATCAGCTTGCTTTTTTCACTCAGTGCTGCCAAAGAGCATCATATGTAATAACCTGGCAGAATCCTAAATTAAGCCAGGTCAAAGTAGGTCAAGGAGCAACACCCTCTCCCAGATTGCATGCCAGAATTCTTTTTTTTCCTCTCTAAAACTGGAAAAAAAGACACAGATTCCTTCTGAA
>NW_010586479.1:149618-196431 GCF_000705375.1 Tinamus guttatus
AGAACTGGGGTCCAAAATCCCAAGTTTCATGGTTTCTCTGCAGTCTGTCTGGGTAGCAGTCAGTCCTAGATTGGAGGGACCTCCACACTCCATTTCAGCCTCTAAAACTGGCATCAGCATGTGCTGGGGGGGCTCTCATCTCCAATCACAGTCAGAGAAGAGTTCAGAGAAGGATTCTGTTGCCAAAGCACCAGGACTGGCATCCCTCAGTGGCTGATCCCTTCAAAATGCCTTTGCAGGAGCTGGTGACAGACCAATCATAGATTGACGTCTGCCTAAAAAAATTGTAGTTTTTCTTACCCCAAAAAAGAAAAATTCTTAGTTAATTGTAAAACAATTTAATTGATATCCTTTATTTAATAGAGTTCTGCAGGGAAAGTCGAAGTTTCTTCTGATTTCGTTTGTTTTCTAAGCAATAAGAGCACTCTTACTGGAGAATATTGGTGGTTCTAAGTAGGCTTGTCACAACAACAGTACCAACACGTGCTTTGTAAGAGTCCACAGTATCATGAGCTGCTGTAATACTACTGGAGTGTTTGCATTTGAATAGTGTTTTTATTTTTATAATTATATTTTTATCTTTTATATATATTCTGTGATTCTGAAAGTGCATTCCTGGGTAGAAACTCTCTTATAGTAGGTGTGTGGGCTTCTTTTTTTCGAGTATATGTGTATATTGATTTCTAGAATTAACACAAGGGAAAAAAAATCTTTTTTTTTTTTTGTATATAAGGTATGTATTTTTAATGCTTTTTAGCTCTTTGCTTTTTAGTTATGAAGCCATACTAGAAATCATCTTGTACACACAAGGTCTGCAGGTTTAAACAGAACAGGTTTAACTAAGCTAATCCAATCTTTTCTCTGAGTGTTTATTTCAAATTCTAGGTTTGTTGAAATCTCTTGAATTTAAACAGTTCCAATAAGCCAAAACTCCACAAGAGGGCTCTGCCAACATGGATATAGCAGCACTAGCTCTTTCCCTGCACGCACTTCATGCATGATGTCCATTCAGACCTTGCAGCTAGACAAGGCCTTTATAGGAAGAGTTGCTTTTATGAAAAGCTGTCTTAAAATGAACCAGAGTATGCCTGTTTCGACATGACATAAAAGCACCTCTTTTGCATCAGAGTCTCTAGCGCAGTTTAAATTTGCGTGTTTAAAACTGCTATAGTTGCAAGTGTTAATAGGATAATAGGTATTGCAATTCACTCTGGCTCCTTTTTGATGGAGGCAGCTACTACAGGGTTCCTGGCCAATAGATGTCATATGATTTAACTATGGCTGGGATATGTATAAATCACAACAAAATTACTTGGATTTTTTTTACAAAAAAAAAACGTATATAGGATATATATGTATGTAGTAGGCCTTCCACATCTGAAGAGACTTGAAACATCAGTAGTTTTAAAAAAGTGTAGCAAGGCTTTTGAACTCAGTCATATAAGGAAAATGCTACTATGTATGAGAAAAATACCTTCCTCCTATGCAGAATGGAACACAATAAAGAAGAAGAGATGTTTGAAGAACACACACTGAGCATTGTCAGACAGCTGAGCCGCTTAGGTCTCTTTATATCTTTTAACACAACTTCAACTGACATTCTGAATTGAAAATAACTGAGTAATGGCAATCACAAAAATATCAGGAGAAGATACATTCCAGTTCAAGGAGAGATTTGTCTCAAAGAGCACAAAAGAAAAAATCAAGTGATGAAGGTCACTCAGATGCCATTGTATAAGTCCGCTGGGCTCGTTGATATAGCACCTGTCCAATTCACAGCTCTCGACTACTTGCTATTAGTAGAGCAGCCACTGTTATTACTAGCACCAAAAGATGCATAAGTGTAGAGAGCCAGAGCTGCAGTGATGTAGGAGGATGAAAACTGGGCATAATACACAGGAAAAGCAACAACAACTTTAGAGGACTAATGCTTACTAACTGACACCAGAGCGGGCTCCTTCCTTGTGGCCCAGGGCTCACATGAACACCATGATGTCTTCCAGCGGCTTTCGGGTCAGTGCAGGCACAGTGGCATCCTTCTTGGGGTAGCCGACCGGGAGCAGCAGGAGAAGCTTCTCATTTGCAGGGCGCTGGAGCAGCACCCGCAGCTGGGGGCCACAGTTCAAGGGTGTAGAGGTGACTGTGTACAGACCTGCATTCTGCAATAGGACAGGCAGGAACAAGAATGACATGAAGGTCTCTTCTCCACATAGGAACAGCTCATCAGGAACAAGAAATGACATGAAGGTTGATGCTCCACAGTTGAATCTCATCAGCCCTGCGATCATTTTCATATTGACTAAGCTGTGAAATACTGCTTCACTAAACTGTTCTGCAGGATTTAGAACACTGGATTTACTAATAATCACAATAACTGTGGCTGCCCTAAAAAATAAATAAGAAAAAAAAAAGAAAAAAGATCGAACATGCCTGAAGAAAACTACATCATTTCTCCAGAGGAGGGGTAGCCCAGGCTGATGGAAACAGCCAGGTCCTGCCTGACACGTCTGCAGGTTGTACAGCAGGAGGTCGCAATCAGCATAATAGGGGGACCATTTTAATCAACAGTACAGTTGTGGGGATATTGCTGGAATATCATCCCAAGGGGTTAATCCGGCTCATGCTAAGAAATACTTTTGGCTGGCAGAGAAATGTCTTGCAGCTCTGTGAGTATTTGTTCCTCAAGAGTTGTAGCTCTCAGGAAGAAAGGGCAAAAGAATCATAGAATCATTACGGTTGGAAAAGACTTTCAAGATCATCAAATCCAAGCCCTTCAACACCATACCTGTTAAACCATGTCACTAAGTGCCTCATCAACACTTTTCTTGAACACTTCCGGAGGTGGTGACTCCACCACTTCCTTGGGCAGCCTATTCCAATGCTTGACTACTCTTTCCATGTAGAAATTTTCCCTAACATCTAACCTATCAGTTGGATATCAGTTAGAATCAGTAGCCACCTTTCATAGTGGCCAATAATTTGTCTTACAGCAGAACCCCAAAATATGCATCTTTCCCCCTCTCATACAAAATCTCACAAAAAAGTGAAATCATCTGATAAATAGTCAGACAGCTGATGTTATCTAATAGCTGTTGCTACCCACAGCTGAGGAGCATACTGAGACTTGTGCATGTGGATTTTAGTCTCTTCTTCTATTTAATGCAAGCATTTTCAGGAGTTTCAGGATATAAAAGATAGCCAGGAACACATGCTCAGGCAATGGACCTCTCAAGTTAAGTGACACTTATGATTCTATGGATAGGAGGACAACTAGTAGTGGAGATGCTGAATGTTATGGGTCCATGACAGAGACCGTGTTCTTTACTATTGACAAATAATTTCTAAGACCTTTCTTCTCCTGGTAGGGAGACTATGGTAAAAAGCTGAACAGTTGACAGGGAGTCTCACAAGTCTCATTTAGTGGTGGGCTTGCTCAGACTTAAATGGGGCCTTGGCACTCCCATAGCCTCTGACTACAGCCAGTGCTGGCTCTGCCCCATTCCCGGTGCATCCGCTTTGTCCTCAGATCTATGGAGGAAAAACACAGACCCCCTGTGCGGCTGCAGAGCAGCCGCAGCCCCATGATGTGCTCCTGCACTGCTCTCTTCTCAGATCTCACACCAAGGAAGTCCTCCTAAAGAACAGCGATGTGGGCAGGAGAATATCACTCAAAACTGAATAGGGGAGAATTTCCTGGTAGGAAATTGGCCTAATACAAAAGGTGGCATCTTGCTGTCATCCTGCTGCCAGGCCCTGCTGAAAACTGGAATAGCTTCCCTATTTAAGCACTTGTGTGAGCATATGAGATGTAACAAGCAGAACTGAACACAGAAACCACTGAGAAAATCCAAGTGGCTGATGTCAAACATGCTGTGCTTTAGAGATCATTTCACCTTGAGAAATGCCTCAGAAAGACTGATGGGAATGGTACAGCCTGTTCTGTGAAATATGTCTCTGATTTTTTTAAAAAATTTTATTCCAGCCCTAGAAATGATTTAGAGTCAAGTCATTTTTTTAAGGTTTCCTAAAAGTGCTGCTATGGCACTGCACAGTCATACCAGCCCTGTTAAGATAAAGCAGCAATCACAGGTGCTGAAGTCTAGGCATGGAGAATAGTGACAACTCTGCCAGGTAAGCTGTGTTACATTTTTCTTCTTGTTAACCTGTACTGAGGACAGAAATCACCTTCTCATACGTGGCTCAGTGCAGAACCAGCACTAACATTTTTCATGTTAATGAGGATTGAGTATTTAAGTAGGAAAACTCATTAACTAATTCAGATTGAGTGAATTAGTTATTCAAAGAGTAACTTTAAAACTCAAAACTAAGAAATATTGCCAGGGATTAGAGCAGTTTCAGGTGACTGATAATGTTAAAATATAAATTAGTTTTGTTTAGTCCTCATTTGGACCAAAGGAAACCTGACTCCCACTGACTCCCAGAGTGCCAGTTCTCTCAACATACCTGCAGTGCAGCAAGCAAGATACCACAGGCAATAGAAACGCTGATTTCGTTATAGTAATGGGTCTTCTTTTTGCCATTTGGAAGTCTCCCATAAACCTGTTTGAAAATGAGGATCAGATAAGGAGCAGTGTCCAGGTACTCTTTGATCCAGTCGGTTCTGCAAAAGACAATGTTTAAGACAATTATCTTGCATTATTTTCACTCTCCCATAAATCACATTTACTGCCCACAGAGGTGCAGTCAAGGTATATAACAATTATAACACCAGATTAAAAATAAGATTAAGAACAGTTACAGCAAACACTTAGATGTTATCAGCTTAAGCATAAACTTTTCCATGGAAAAAGGCTTCAATGGAACTCTCTGTTTTAACACATTCAGCCATGGAGTTGATATGCTGACCCAGAAGAGTGGAAATGCATAAAAACAGCAGGCAGGCCTTGACCTCTTATCTATGAGCTGGCCTCATGAGCATTTGCCCTTGAGATGATTTAATTCTTGGAATTCTGAGGACCTACGGCTCAGCTGTTATCATCAGTGCCATCTTTTTTTGTGGTTGCAGGAAAAACTGCTAGCAAAAATGTTCAGAACTGCTTGGCTTAAGGTATTAATCTAAATATATTCTTACAGATTATTATCCAGTTCTGAGTAGCTCAGCACTTTTAGACTTCATTTGGTTCTTAATTCAGTATTATGAGAACATGTGCAATAAGGATATAGGATTTAGATTTAAAAAGGTGTTTCTAACAGTTCTCATACAAAATATAAAATTACCTTATTTTAGTTATTTATAGAGCAAGTATGTTTGTTTATCTGAAAACAAACAGCCTAATGAAATAGGTTGGGAAAACTGACTCTACAAAGCTTTGCATAGGTTTCATTTGACAAGCAATAGATTTCCTCCCATCGTGTGAAGTTAAGCAAGTCAGTGAGACTTTGCAAGATCTTTGGATCTTGCTTAATTCAAAAGATCTTGCTTAATTCAATACTTGCATAGGGTCTGGCTGTGAGCGAAAAACAAGACAATCTTATTGTGTCACTTGGATTTTCTACACTGTGGCACTTTCAGCAAGATTCCTGTCTTCTTGACGATCTACATAAAGCTGTACAGAGGATTGTATGGTATGCTACACGTACATATGTGAGCTGAACATTAATGACTGTGTAATAATAAGAGTATGATTCACTTCTTTCTGCTGGCAAGGCTGAAGCACACAGGTGTGTGTGTATCTGTTACCTACCCCTGTGTGTCTGTTACCTACCTTTTTTCACCTCACCCGTAGAACAAGATAGCCAGCATTAAAACATAAAGATAGTAATTTTTATTGAGCTCTTGCTGGGTAAGGGAAAGGGCCACAATATAGAGAGACCCTACAACATTCTGACAAGGACAGTCTCTGACCCCATCTTCGTCCTTCTCCTGTAATCAGAAAGTGGGAAATGTATCACTGCTGCCCTCCTACGTAGAGCAGGAAAACAGGGGAGACTAAGGAACATGGACCTGAAAGAATATTTTCAAAACAAAGTTTTTTAAATTGAGCTGAATATTTTAAGGATATTTTTTCTTCCTAAAAACATGTAAAAAAAAACACACAAAAGAAGAAGCTGTATATAATTTCTCAGTATAATCTTTCTTATACCAAAATCCAGCTCACTTTAACCACTTAGCCAACTGATATTTTTATACCTCAGTCTTTTCAGGTCATTAACCCATCTGTCTCCCATCCTTTTCTTATAGTTTATTTCTTCTTCTTCTTCCACAATCTTCCGAATCTTATGTTTTAAATCTGGATCTTGCACTACTACAAAGGTCCAGGGTTCAGTGTGCGCTCCGCTGGGTGAAGTACCTGGGCACAAAAACAGGAAAAGATGAAAACATGGCACCATGCTGAAGGAGGGCCTTCTTTGGAGAGATATCAGCTTTTCTTCATGGCCTTTGGGACTAACCACCAGAGCAAAGGGAAAGCAAGCTGATGAAATGGGAAGAAATAAGTTCTTGCTGGCCATCTCTATTCATTTGTATCCCGAAGAATATAAAATCCCATTCAGTTGACAGAGGCTGGTCCCACCAAATAGCCATCTTTCATAGGAAGAAAAATTTAGAGGCTTGAATAAATTCCTCTGTGCTTGTTATAAGAAGGCAGTAACATGATGCTATATGGGCATGCAGGGGTGTTAACGCAAAATATTCTGTCCAAAGCAACGCACCCTCTGAATATGCAGCCAACTCTGAGAGAAGGTTTCGTCTGAAGGGCAAAGCTAATGGATTTTTGAGAAGCTTTTTGGGAAGCAAGGCTAACCAGCCATGACCAGGAATCCATTGCTTGCTGACAAAGATAAGGAACTGCAGAATGTAAACATCTGCCATACAACACACAGGTTCAGTTCGTTGTGCCCAAGACAGCTGGTGAACGTACATGTGCAAATACTCAATCTGCACTTGCTCATTCAGCGCTGACCATTGGAGGACATTTTATCTGCCTAACAGATGAAAACCTGAAACCAAAGAATATACTTACCTGTGCAAGCTCACAGAGCAATAGGACAAGGAGACCATGTAGGTCTTCTAGTCCCTTGTAAACATTTTTAAAATACTGGAAGTTTTTCCAGACTGTATATTTGCTTCTTTGAGCACTAAATTCAGCTTAAGAAACACTATGAGTAAAAAGTTTAAACTCTCTTTTATATTATGCAGTTAAATCAAGAGCCTTGCCCCTCCTCAAGTTTGAATAAGAACTCGTGACATATCTGTTTTGCTTTGTTTTCTTTTCCTCCCCACAAAGCTTTCAGGGTTACAAAGCACTTCATCTGTACTCCAGGCTTGTTCACTTTGCTGCATTTGCCAAAACATGTTTAGTGTTTTAATGAGCCCCAGCTAATTAGAAGAAGATGGAGACTCAAAAAAATATGCAGTATAAAGCAGCACACAGTTTTTAAAGGAAAAATAATGCACTTCAGATACTAAGAATCTCTATTATTAATCCTGCTAGAGGCTGTTGAACTTTCCTCTAGGGCAGCTTTTGAAAATTTTGCTGTACTAACAGCAGCTGGTTCATAGATTAAGAGAAATAATGAGGGTCAAATTCATTGCTGGCTGAAGTCAACATTGCTAAAACAGAGATGAGATTAGGCCTGGACATTACCGTAATGATATGAAACACATGAGTTCTCAAAAAATGAAAATTTATTTCTGACACTCACCCAAATAACCTTGACCACAGTCCTTAGCATAACACTGCAGCCATATACAACAGGCACCAAGTACTGAGGCTGGAAGGGGTGGGTTTTGTAGTGGTGGTGGGTAAAGAAAACCTTTTTTCTATGATAAATCTTAATCATTTGTGTCAAGCAAAATATGTTGCATGAGTGGATCAATTTCCTTTTTTTTTCAGAGAAACAGACAAGCAAAAAAAATCCTTACATGGTAAATATCCTCAAAATTAATGGCATTTTAACACATGTAAAGTTCCTAGAATTTAACATTTTTGAGAAAGAAACATCTCAGTGTTTCTACTTGAAAGCTGTTTCACAAAATTAGGCTGCGATTTTTGTTTAAATAATGCTTTTAAAGATTGAAAATGAAAATTTCATGCAGTTAGTTAGTTGAAATAATCATGTTTTTTTTCCTTCCTGTTACAATGAAAATGAAAAGCAACTGCCACTTTCAGCTTTTGTACAGCACTATAACTGAGTTGAACAGTCATGCTATAGTCTTTTTTTTTTCTAGACCTTCATCCATTCGGTACCATACCTGCTGTTCTGATGACATTATTGATAACCTCCCTGGGGACTGGCTCATCACTGAGAAACCTAACGGACCGCCTCTCATTAAGAAGTTTGTAAAACTCTTGTGACCTTTTAATCATTTCAGCTTCAGAGTAGCGCTTAGCGGTGAAGGGGACGTGGGCAATATTTTCCTCAAATCCTTGCCACTCTTCATCAACCTCTGCAAGACAACAAAAGAAGTGAATCAGGAAATATTAGGGTTTTCTTTGCTATATCTTTGGCATTCACTGCTGTAATGCACTTTGGCTTGTATTTGCATACATGCCACTTCTGCACTGCTGGAAAGCCTTAGTCTGAGGTTACAGCTGACACAACTCATGGATTTCTAGCTCCTGCTATCAAATTGTAGAATCATAGAATGCTTAAGGTTGGAAGGGACCTCTAGAGGTCATCTAGTCCAACCCCCCTGCACACACAGGGTCATCTAGAGCACGTAACACAGGACTGTCTCCAAGCAGGTTTTGAAGATCTCCAGAGAAGGAGACTCCACAACCTCTCTGGACAACCTGTTCCAGTGCTCTGTCAAATAAATATCTTTAAAAGCCATTAGACAGAAAGGGGAACTAGGGAGGGGGAATGTCCTGGCTCACTATAGCAAGTGTGATCCAGGAACAAGTTATGGCCTTCTGCACTACAGTCTGCAAACTCACCTGCAAAAGTGGTTTACAAGCTGAGTTTACATGAAACTGCAATGTCAAAGAGGCAAATATACAGGCTTCTTTCCTCATTAAGTAAATGTGAAAATGTCATTTTGCAAGCATTCTAGTAAGAAAAAAAAATCAATCAAACTACTAAAGTCAAGGTGAGGGCTTGACTAGCAAGATGTGTAAAAGCTCCTCAGAAGGGTTGAATGTCGGCTCCTTCCCATATTCATGTTTCATCCCAGGAACATTACCAGGTTAGGCTCCGTGCAAATGTGATTTGTGGTTAAGTTCTTTGGTTTCAGAATACTTTCAGTATGAGAGGAAGTGGATGGAGACAGCTACACTTAGGATAACAAGGTATTAAATGCACAATATTGTATTTCTTGCCTATAATTTAAGGACTTAAATTGTGCTTCATTTCATGAAAATCTGCCCCCCTCCTTTTTTTTTTAGTACCATAGATACCTGAACACAAATTCAGCTTCTTTCTTCCCTGCATTCCTCGTATCAGTGAGGATAGCATGTTTTGCACTTATGACATAGAAGAAAAAGGCATTTAAATTTTGCTTTTCAGCTAGTCAATAGTATTGAGCAATCTGCTACAGAGTGCTGAGTGAGGAGAAAAATAATCCAGTTCTTTTTTCAGTCACCATTAGGCTATTATTCAAAAAATCATAGCAATCTTCAGTGCAAACTCAGATAGCAATTATTTCTGTGTTTTAGTAGTATGCAGTTGTCCTGTAGGTCAGGCTGATAACTTGTCCATTTTATCAACAATAGTAAAATGTTTCCAAGTGTGGCTCAGCATGTGCAAGTGGCTGCAATCCATGCAGTTTCGTATGTTGAATCTGCAACAAAAATTTTGCATACAAAGAAGTCACCAAGAACATTTCTTTCAGCATTACATGTTTTTGTCAGTACTCTGAATCACAGTCTGCAAAGATCTGGGGTGTCTAAGGTAACGGGAAGAAGTTACCAGTTGCACATCTTTCTCATCTGCCCTTTCTGTTTTATGCTTGTTATCACGGATGATGATTCAATAGCATCTATTGCCCTTTGCTAGCATTCTGATGACCTTCAGAAACTTTCACGTTCCCATTTTGCTGCTTCTCCCCCAATTGGTGAAGGGGATACCATGAGTTACAACAGCTATGCTCACACTAGCAAATAGTGTGGTAATCTGTAAAGAGGGAGAGCTTCAGCTGGGGACCTGGCATGTTAGACCACTAACAAATAAAAGTGTGTCAGGTAAGACAGGCTGACCTCACTGCCCCTAGAAGAAAGTCAGTATGCAATCTCTCCATGAAGACTCACAGGGAATGCAGTTGTGGAGCAGATCTCAGGATACATTTCTGTTCCTCTTGCCGCTCTACATCTTCTTCTTCTTTTGGAAGAAGATGTAATCCTCAGCCCAGTTCACTGGGTCCATATAATAGGAGACCTAGTGACCTTAGCTCAGTTTTACCAAGTCAAGTTGCTGGGAAGTTTTGTGAAAGAATATGAAATAAAGGCATACAAGATAAGAATGGTAAAATAATAATAATAAAAACAGTAAAAAACTGCTGCTACAAGCAGAAGTGTAATATCTAAGGCAGTAATAGTTAGCAGCTCAAGCATTTGTGAGAAAAAAATCTGATCTGAAAATGTGTAAAGCCATACAAGAAAAAACAAGATGTCAAGTCAGCAACCTTTTCCAACATGAGAGATAACAGCACGGCCAGCAGAGAAGTTTAGAGGGTGCCACATTGTCTCATTAGGGCAGATAAGCTTATCGCTGTTCAGCCTAGTATCTGCAGTGTATACTAACCAATAAATAATCATTCTGTAGTCTTGTACAGAATTTCTTTACATGCTGTAGAGCTTGCTCAACTGTAATTAACCCACTGATACAGATACGAGAAGAAAACATGCAAGCTTTGGGAACAAAAACTCTCATTCAAGTTTCTTGTGAAGGGCAGATGTGGTTCCAAGCTGGTTTGCTGCTTGCAACTGCTTTGATTTGTCCAATAAAATATGTTCTCCCTCCCCAAATCCATCTTGCATATAGCAGTACTGCTACTACTACAAAAAAAAAATTCTTTGATGAACTGAAACCTAGTAGTTACAAAAACATGACATATGGCTTAGTTTGATCCATCACCACTCTTGTATGAGGAGTCTCTAAATGGGGAAAAAATTATCTTTATGTTAACAAAACCATGAAATCAGCTCAGGCTGTGAATATGCATCAGAAAGCAGAATCTGACCAAAAAGCTATAGTCGAAGTAGGTATTAGATTGATGTCTTGGTGAAAATTTGGGGTCCAACTGTAGTATTTTGCTGTGGTGATCACTTGATATGCTGTAGAGACCATCCCTATCCATTTCCCATTAACAAGCTACTGTTGTGTGCCCTGGAAATAATCCTAGACGTAGTCAAAACTAATTCAGGACCCAAGAGTTCTCATGTGCTCTCATTATTTACTTTCTTAGGACGAGGATTTAGGAAAATTCAGAAAGCAGAAAGTGGGGTACATTCAGCACACTTTACCTTTCATTTAGCCTCTACTGATGATGGAGATTTATTAGTCTAATTTTGGTTCCTAAGCAGATCAACGACATTCCTAGTCATCTCTTTTTCTAGTATTACTAAAAATTTTTCTAGTATTACTAAAAAAACCATGAAATATCTTTTTGAGTCAAGGATATTTAAATGAGTGTATAAACTACCAAAATCCTTTAAAAAAGAAAGTTTGTTAAATGGGAGCAAAGTCTGGAAAAACTTTGTGTAATCTGTGTACCTGGCTTTGAAACACGAAGAGGAAAATAAAGTAGGTGATAAATCAGCAATAAATATGTAAATGCCAAAGAATAGCAAGATGAGTATCAAAATTAAGTTACTTACAAGTGCACTATTCAGAGACCTGACATAGTGGAAAGACTGCCCTTAGTCAAAAGGGGATGTTTGTGTCCAGCTGAATGTAGAGGCCTAACACAACAAACTGGATGAACTACCAGCGTGTGCCATAGTTCATGAAACAGGGCATGACAGAGAGAAGAGAATCAGGATGCAGTAACAACAGTAGTACCTGGTCTGACTTGTTCAGGAAGCATATCAATAAAAAAATAGGGAATAACTGATGTTATATCAGACTGCAAAGAAATAAAAACATAGCACAGCTAAAACAAAACTTGCTTTTACAGATACACTCACTTTTGTGGTAGTGTGGAGCCTACAAAGGCCTCCAATGTCACATCTGAGTCTCAGGCCATATTTTTAAGAGAAGGTCATACAGCTTCAACTCTCTCACTGTTATGAGATATATGTGGGTGGTATAGCTTTCTAGGTGTATATAGAAGAGGAAATATGATGATAGTACTAGAAACCAGGCTTCCCTACTGAAGCAGCTGATACCTTAATCAAATAACTTGCTCTTTTATTGGCTTGGTGATTGTCTTAGCTTCAGTTTCATTGAAAGGGGTAGACAGTTAAAAAAAAAAAAAAGTACCGCTGCATTCTAGATTAGCAGTTGATAAAGTTTAATTGGCTAAATGAAAATGGTAAAGAAAAGCAGGTCTATGACTGTGGGTCACAGTTTTTACAGGAATAAACTTAGGGAGAATAAGAGATAAAGCAAAATTAAGTTGGAGAGCTCAGACTGAAGAATTCATGGATCAAGAAGACTTCTTTAAATCAGAGGTATAAAATTCATCTTTGTTCTAAATTGATAGATATAATTGATTTAGTAATGTCTCAAAGAAATGATACATAAGCAGTTAGGAATGGAAGAAAAAGATTGAGTATCAAAGAAAGGTGGAAAGCATTAGACTTGCAGTATCACCTAAGGCCAGACCGAGCTAAATCTTATGAGGTTTGTTTGTTTGTTTTTCCATATAAGAGAAGAAACTCTTAAGAAATATATATTAGAAATAAGAGTTTAGCACACTCAAAATGAGAATACTGGAAAAAGCACGAGAAGAATCCAGAAGTGACAGAGATGACTTAACATAGCTCTCCAAGCAACTTTTTAAAATAAATTCATCTATTATTTATGCCACCATGAGTCTACCATTCACTTGTAGCAGTTAATGCTATCATTATGTTAAGCTAGAATCATTATCCACACAATCTGTTTAGTGCATACTCTCTATATCTTCAGTTGCTGTGTTTGGACATATTCCTATCTCTACATCCACATTGTTCAATACTGCAAATGTCTTGTTTAGATTTCTATGTATTCCATCATCTGATGGACAACAGGCGTGCTAGCGAGTCTATAAGCCACATTCCCTAGATTCCCATCACTTGTGTTGTACATTTACAGTAGCCCACTCAACTTCCTGATTTTTTAAGCAATGCTGCATTGGCTTTGGCTCAGATATCCCAAGTGAAACCTTGCCTTCTTCCCAGCAGTTCACACTGCAGCAAATCATCAGCCTACAAGCCATATAATAAATTCCACCTCTCAGACTGTAGCAATAATTCTTATTATGACTTCCTAATAACACAAACTCACACTACTACAGTGACTTGCCATTTCATTTCTGTTGACCACTCTTTTTACTCACACTGACCGTTTCTTGTGTAGGTAGCTTGTAGTTTTATATCAACAACAAATTCCACTTGCACACTGGTTTTATGACAAAACCATCAGATAATAAAGACTAGTCCCAAGACCGATCCTTGAGAAACATCACTATTAACATGTCTAATGTGTCTACTTTCCAAAATAGCTGCTTCAGTTTCTTATGCAAGAAACTGCTTCCCAAGCCTAGAATTCTTTTTCTCATCCTATCCTCCAATAAAAGGATACAATGTATGGAGAAGCAATTAAATGCATATGAAGTAAGTCCTCACATCTTTGGATTTTTAAGTCCTGACCTCCTTGTGCTTTTTTGCATGAAGGCAGTGAAACATAGGTGAGTATATAGCAGGACTGGCAGTTAGAAGAAATTTTTAACTCATAGTGGGAAGTCTTGGCACAGCCTTCTAGCAAGATTAATTATATGGTATCAAAAAAGGCCAGTTTTTAAGAGATAGAGGCTGGGACAGCAGAGAGATAAACACAATGACACACTATATCCATTTAAACCCTATGTTCCTAAATAACACATTTATGTTCCTAAATTACATATAATAACAAAATGATATTAAATTGGAATATTAAACAGCTACTGCCTCACTCATATCACTACCTTTATTATTAAAAGATATCGGAAACCTTTGCATGTGGTGGGGAAGGAGAGAAGAAGTATTTCAAAGTGGAGAGGTCTATTTTAAGAAGTATCACGAGAATGAGCAATGCATTTTCAAAAGAGATTTAGGCCTTTGCACCTTTCTTTTTAGTCCTTGAGTACAGTATATTACCAAGCAAAGTCCTCACAGTTAAACGTATAGCAATAAAATACCTTTGCTGATAATCTCTGAACTGAATGCCCAGAGTAACGAGGGTACAAATCAAATTAATTCTAAGCCTCCACACCACTGTAAAATGGTTCTGTATTTACCTTATCCATCAATTGTTTGGCCTTCACGTAGGAGCCAGAAAGTGCTTCTTGATTTGAGCCTAACAGGTGTAGTATACTAATTAACTGGGGAAGGATGTGATTTCAGCAGCATTACATTCACTCAGTTGGGGGGCGGGGGCTGAAGACTGAATCATTTGACTGCGTTTGCCCTAGCAACAGTCCAAATCTAAAGATGTAAACGTAGCACTGTGAGGAACTAGGTACTACCAGTTTGGGATCAGAGGCCTGTGACTAGGAGAGATCCATTCTGATTCATCATTCAAGATAAAGCTAAAGAAACATGTTTTCATATAGAAACATATAATCATAGAATGCTCAAGGTTGGAAGGGATCTCTGGAAGTCATCTAGTCCAACCCCCCTGCGCACGCAGCATCACCTAGAGCACGTGGCACAGGACTGCGTCCAAGCGGGTTTTGAAGATCTCCAGAGAAGGAGACTCCACAACCTCTCTGGGCAGCCTGTTCCAGTGCTCTGTCACCCTCACTGTTAAAATTTTTTCCTTAAGTTCCTGTGGAACTTTTGATGCTTCAGTTTGTGGCTGTTTCCTCTAGTTCTGTTGGTGGCCACCACTGAAAAGAGGCCAGCACCATCCTCCTCACTCCCTCCCTTGAGGTACTTATAGACACTGATTAGATCCCCTCTCAGCCTTCTCTCCTCCAGGCTGAACAGGCCCAGCTCCCTCAGCCTCTCCTCACAGGGCAGATGTTCCAGGCCCCTGATCATCCTTGTGGGCTCTTCTTAATGCACTACAGGATCCCATTGGCCTTCTTGGCCACGAGGGCACACTGCTGCCTCATGGTCAACTTGTCGTCCACCATGACACCCAGGTCCCTCTCTGCAGAGCTGCTCTCCAGAAGGTCAGTCCTCAGCCTGTACTGGTGTCTGGGGTTATTTTCTGGATGTGTGTCATTGGTAATCACATATGGACTAATACAGGACATGGGCATATGTACATACACAAAGACTGTTTTTGTTAATCTGCAGTATGACAATTTCTCATTGTGGATCTCAAATATAAGGAAAAAAGTTGTAGGACAGACAGGACAAACAAATCTGAAGTACTGCCAGCTGAGACATTAAACAAATTGACTTCCTGAATGCTATCCACTTAACAAGAGAGCTGGCTTCCTGTCTGCTCCAAGAAGCATCCTTCCCTTCAGCCAGAGAAAGCACAACAAGGACAAGCTTGGTAGCATCTGAATAGCCCTTCACTTCTCCAGTAGCCGCTTCTGCCCTTTTCTTCCATGAAGTGACTCTACAGAGTCTGTCCAAGCAGTTCAGCTAATGATGCTTATTGCTTTTTACTGCATGCGGTAAAGGTACGCGCCTTGCCAGGGAAACATCCCCGCTTCACCACTCATGCAGGTGGTGATGGCCCAGACAAGGTTGAGCGGTTTTGTGGTGCAGTTTAGGAATATGATTTGCTTCTTGAAGCCTACCCCTGCATTCAGGGTGCTGTGCACTTTTGGTTTGCTTCATTCTTTTGTAAAGTGCCCTTTTGTTGATCATAGTCAGATACGGAAAACTTCGTCCTTAGCTGCTTCCTTATACCTGGGGCTATTCAAAATTCAGCTCCTTTAACTAGAGCAGGCCTAGATTCTAGTTTTAGAGAAGACCTTAAAAATGTTAGATCTTATTTAATGCAAACCCTCTCCAGAGGAACTTTGCCTTTAACCATAAGCCACTGAGACATCTGAATAGAAAGGAGCTTTTCCAATAAAGACTTTAGTAAAGTAGTAGAATTTAAACAGCATGCAAAGGGTTCTTTAATATTAACAAAAAATCTGTTTATATTCTATGCCTCTATTTCTACTTCTATCATCTACTAAGTTAGTGAAAATCTGAACATTAACAAGGCAAATATTATTTGATCCTTAATTATAGCATTTGTAGGAAAACATATTGCTATCAAGGTGGCCACATTGTCTTCTCACTTATGTTGGAGTTTCTCTACTGATGAAAAATTTCCTCAAACATGTTACAAGTGTTTAATTTTTTTCTGGAGATAGGGGATAGGCCAGAGATTTTTGCATAGATGCTAGTTTAGAACAACACAGCATTGAGGAAAGGGTCTTTTTTTGTTGTTGTAAAAAAAATATAGCAAGAAAATTGACTTTAAGATTACAATATATTTTACACAAAGGGAGGCTTTACTAAAAAAAAAAAAAAAAAAAAAAACCACTTTCTTTTAGCAACAAGGAAAAAGAGCTTATTTACCTGTCAACTTTTTAAAAGCAATTTTTAACTAGCACAGCTTCAAAATAATGTCTGAATAGAAGACAGGAAAAAAAAAATTGTGACAGAAAGGAATAATATTTTGTACACAAAGATATGATAGTAAGGCTTATTATTAGCAGGTAATAGCTTCACTTACTTAGAGGATTTAAAATTTTAAACTGATGGAAATGACCGTAGTCAAAAATGTTGTGGAATCTCCTTCTCTGGGGATATTCAAAATCTTCTTGGACACAATCCTGTGCCACATGCTGTAGGTGACCCTGTGCAGGGGGGTTGGACTAGATGATCTCTAGAGGTCACTTCCAACCTTAATGATTCTATGATTCTATTTCACAATGATAATTCATAGATTATCACTTGAACTAGCCACAGGAATTTTGATTTGAACTAAAATAAGTGACAGAAAGAAAATACTGGATAATTTTTCAAATAATCTGTTTTGAATTGTATAATGGAAGACAAAGCCTAGAACTAACTTTTAAACAAATTTTGGTTATTTTGGAAATAATCACCTTGGTTTAAAAGGTTTCAAGTATCAAATGTTTCTGGAAATTGGTATACAACACTAACTCAAGCTACACTCATCTCACGCAACAGAAATCATGTTTCTTAGCAACAGGCATATTTCCAAGAAAAACAATTTAAGTGCCAACATTCCTAGAAGCTGACTTGGGGAATGTGCCGTTAAGGGACAGAAAGCCTTCAAAAGCGATATTAGGAAAAGAAAAGAAAGTCGTGTTGAAAGTTAAAAGCATTACAGGAGCAAAACTTGACTTTACAAAAAGAGTAAGGGAGCTTATGCAGGATAGTGAAGAGGAAAAAACACAGAGAGGATGTTTTGTGCTCATACCTATGTCAGAGTTGTACAACTGAAGTCGATGTGGAAAAGGACATTCTGTACAGGTGCAGATACGCAGCTGAGTGAACAGAGATTAGCATCACCACCACATTTTGTTCTTAAAAACTACACAGATTATCTCCAAAATGATCCCAGTTCTAATCCAGCTAGAACTGTCATAGACATTCACAGAAGTCACATAGGGGGAAAGAAAACTGAACACATATTTTGACAGAAGAAACAGTTCAAGAAAATGAGCAGACAAATGTAATAAATCCATTTCCTTCTCTTTTACAAATGCAGAGATCAGACATAGACTATGCCATGTAGCACAGGAAAGTAAGTTGGATAAGATATCTACACAACTAGCATGCAGACAGAAACTAAATCCTCAGGTTTTCCCTTTTCCTTATTAATGAGGACTGGGAAAGGGGAGGGGGCTTTAGCAGTATCTCCTTTCTTTTCCTATATTCTCCACAGAGTGCTTCATAGATATGAGATCTTCTGGGCAGTATGACAGAGTGCCCTCTTGAAACTACTTTTTTCATTTTGCAACCCGACCTGTGGAATCGAAGGAAATGCAGATTTACACCAAGAGCAACACTGCACCTGCAGTGCCTCCTTTCCCAGAGCTGATGAGCTCGAGGCACTACAGCAGTGTAGCACTGCTACAGTATACCCCATCACTCTGGAAAGGTCCAAGAGATCACACCTCATTTATGCATAACAGCAGATAAATTTCAGACACCAAAATGACTCCCCTGGTTAATGTTTCTTACCTTCTTCCTCTACGTGGTGGTCAGAACCATCTTTTAAGTCTTCATCCACCCATGGGCGAGATGGAGGCTTGCTTTTAGTCTCATGTTTTCCTCTTTCTCCATTATTCTTCTTCAGTATTACTCCAACCAAAACACATATAATAGCTATAAAGACTGGAGTCAGGGAAGAAAAGAATGCCATGTCTATGAAAATGTGGAGCTGTCTTTCCAAGTTCGATATTTGCTCTCCTGAGAAAAAGAGGAGAGAATGGGAACAGCAGAAAGGCAGTAAGTGGAAAGGGGTGGACCCAGCTACAGAAAAGGAAGGAAGGTTTGGTCCTCAGCCTCTATCCTGCTTTTCTGCTTTCACTTTTCAGCCACTGTTCCTGCAGTCTCGTGCAGCGAAGAAACTGCTTACAAACAGCAAGCAGGGGCACTGTCCGCATATGAGTACATAAATGCTGCCAAATGAAAAAAAAATTTCATAACATCAGACTAAGAAAAACCACTCCCCCATAACTGTTTTAGTTATGTAGATTCTAATAATCTTACTTATAATAATGAATATGAGTATTAGGAATGTGACTTTTTAAAACTGACGAATTCTCTTTAATGATTAACTCGTAATTCTTAGTCTAACTACACGGATCCTGGGAAAGTGGAATATGATCAATTGAACATGAGTTTACAGAGTAACCCTTGTCTGTATAAACAGGTCAATAAAACAAATAACCGGTAGCATTACCTCTGTATGAAGCATGAATGGGATTATTTGCAGAAACCTCCATCCATTCTGGACGTTTTGGAGGAAAACAGAAGAATTCAGGGAATAGAAGCAAAAAGGATTTAAGGGTTGAGGAATCTATGCTTTAGTGAATTTTAAAATTCCAATTCATTTGTCTTATCAAAGGGAAGATTATAAAGCGGTAGGAGTCTGGTGTAATCCAGCAATGGTCAATGTCTAAGTGTTTAACCCATTTTTTTCTTCTGAGTCAGCTGCTTGGGTATTTAATCAATACCACAGTATTGAAACAACCTCTTTATGTGGGACAGTTGGGACATTTGGGATAATGAAAAACCATATAGCAATGGGTGCTAAGGGGCATGCTGGAGAGCACAGAACAACAATACTGACCATGTGCCAATTGTCCTTTTTAGCCCTGACTAAGCACCAACCCTGCCAAGCCTTCTCTTACTCTGCACAGGCCAGCTCTGAAGTCCCTGTGTCCATAACAAGCTTGTCTGCATTTGGATAAGTGCACTGAAGGTAAGGGAGAGCAGTAGGTGGTTGCAACCATTCCAGGAGACAAGGCATGCAGGGCTGGACATGCCATCCATGCCTCAAGACTGGCACCCACCGGGGTGAGCCAGGAGTCCTCTACTCTGTCAGTACAGAAAGCAGAGCACATGGGGGACAGGCGAAATTGGGGTGTACTGAGGTTTTATCCTGATAAGGTCTCACTCACAGCAAAGTCACTCACCCAAATCTCTCGAACCCCCAGTTTTGTGGCACTGAGCACACTCATACTGGTCCTACTAAACAATGTCACTCCATAGGCTCCCTGCCATATGCTGTCTGCCCTCACATGCTTCGAGGTGCAGTCTGATGCCTAGAGGAGGGGTCTGTGCATCTGGAATCATAAATGAAAAGCTGCCCTGGTGCACAAGCAGAGGAACATATGATGTGCATGGAGGCAAGTCAGACCATAGTGTTTGGCTGTGTACAAAGACTGTGTGGCTGCTGGTCCAGGCATGTGTCCTTTTCCATACAAAGACCTCACTAATTTCTGCAGGCCACGAAGTTTACTGAACTATGCATGTTCCATCTAGATGTGCTTAAAGACAAAATGAAACCGTCTCCCACCTTGGACCCAAGATGGACATTACTCTCCTCAGGTACAGAAAGCTTCATTGTTGTTGCAGTGCATCCTACCACATCACACCGTCCTTCAGTCCAAGATCGGTCCTGGTACTTCCATACAACTTATGGAAATCATGTAACATGGATCTGGGTTTCCTCCAGAACTAGCTTAAGTCCATCAGAAGACAAGCAGAAGTTGACTTAGGTCAAGCTGATGCTAGATAGGCACCCACCTCTGGCTAAGAGGGCCACCCACTCGAAAACTTCAACAACAAATCTTCTCCTCCTTTTTCTCCAGTCCATATACCAATCTGGATCATCTGCATGGATCATTGGTTTGGAGTTTTCTGTAAAAACTATAGAAGAAAAGAAGTACACTGCACGTGAATACAAAGGACAGCAATTATCACATGGGAGAAAGAGATCAAATTATCCTCTCTCCTTGATTTAGAGCAGGCATTTAAATCAGATTCTCCTGCCTGCTGGCTATCCAGTCAGGGGGAAGAATACTTCACCTAATCCCAATTAGGAATAGTAATTTTGTTCATGTGAGGAGAATTGATTTTATCAGATTTTCAACATTCTACTTCATGTCAGGGAAGGAAAAAAGAATGCAGTCTGAATGTCACCAACTGTTTTTCTTGCAAGGAATATATTCCCGTTAACCTTGAATATTCACATGCACGCAAATTAGCATCTGGGTGCTTGGCAGCTGAGAATCCATTCTGCAGAGACGCTGGTCTGTACTGAAGGAGAGAAAAAAAAACATTATAGAAGGCTGAATCCCATTGTTTAAGATTCCCTCTGTTTACAATGCTGGGAACTGTGTAATCCTTCTCTCTTCTGGAATAATTTTGACTTTCTCAGAGGTGATGAGATGTTAATTTTTCTTTTGTAGAATAGAGAAAGAATGCTAAATGAAAGTCCTTTAGGTATTAATTTAAGCAAAATCTATATTAGCTGCTACATATTCAAGACTGGTAACTTGAACTTCAGACCCACAGAAATCCCACAATACCCTGTTTTATTAGAATCTGATTTAGTTTCAGTTACTCCATATCATGGATATTCAAAATATAAACACAATGATGTTCTGAGGAACTGTGGAGAGGTATGGATGGAAACAGTCACTTTGTGTATAATGGATTTTCTTCAGCTTTTCCTAATGTACTAGTGCATTTTCTTCCTTCCAAACTTTATATAAACACAATAATTATTACAATAATAAATAGATAGATAAATAGAAACAATTTTATTACAAATTTATTCTTTAGTGTTGTAAGGCCTTGAAGCCTAAGACCTGGGATGTAAATGACAGGAAAGGCACCAAATATCAAATCAGCCATGAGCATATTATCTCTGTGGAGTGAACTTTGGACACACAAGAATACTGAAGTTGATGAGAAAGAGATTGAGAATGGCCAGGCAGCATCCAAAGACAGTCTTTCTCACCATCTTTCCTACATGTGCTTTTCTAACAGTGTTTTTGCAGAGAACTCTAAGACTTCTTAAAAGATGCTATGGGAAATCAACGACATAAGACATTCAAGAAAATGATTCAGTTAATTTAATGAAGTTGAATGAGCTATCAAATACTCATATTAAAATGCCTGCTTCAGTAAGCCTCTAAACTTCTGACTGGCAAAACCTGAGAAGACACACTGAAGGAGATCCCTTTGCGCAGTCCTCAGTCTTCTGTTCTTTCCTGATCATTTGCCTTTGGCCACAGCCAGACAGAGTACTAGGTGGCTTCAGATGGCTTTTGGCTCAGCATGAGAATTTTTACATTAGCCATTACATTACTTTTTACATGAAATGCACCTCCTTAAAGGAGAGCATGACATGGAGAGAAGAATGAAAACGGGTAATTTATAAAAGAACAGAGTAGGATGAAGGAGGCAATTGTAATAAATACAGTTCAAGTCTGTGAGAGAAAACACATTTTGAATGCTATCTATAAATAGAAGTACTCCTCATGTATCTCTTTCTGAACGTTACCAGTTAGACACACACACAGAATGTGTCCATTAATTCTGCTACTAGTCAGCACAAAAGCCACTGCCATTTGAACACTTGAGTGACATACCAATATGTGCCAGTGAAAGTGTTCATGCAGACAATTTGCAATAAATTTATTTAGAAGCAGAAGAAAGTGACCACTGGGTGTTATCCAGAGGTACAGTAAATATATATATATTCTATTGGCACCGGAGCTAGAATTGAGTTTCAGATTAATGTTTACTGAAGTGCAAAAGCAAAGGCTGCTCAAATGCCATCCATGATCAACCACTAACTCACTTCCTATCTGCTATGGGCAAGGAGGAAGCACATGTAAACTACTTAATCCAATCTCCCCATCATAGAGACAAATTGACAGAAACAAATGTCTGGAATCAGTTAAAACTTATATTTCATCAGATATTGACATTACTAAAAATATCATTAGTTTGACAAGCACCTTTAACTCCATGCTCTTTAGCCTCCATTGGTGACCAGCACACAGTGCTTCTGAGCAAGGTGACTCATTTTTGTGCTGTCTCTTGCCTCCCCTGCCCTCCACACACGCAACCACCTCCTTCCCTTTCACCAAGTCAACTGAATGGTCTCTTTACAAGTCCTAGAGATATCAGATGTCATGCCCTGTAGCATTAAATTTGATTATCTTTTTCATTAACTTAGCTCAGATTGCCACAAATGTTATTACTGGTTATGAACCAGCCTTTTGAAATCTAACAGCACAGTAGCTTATACAATTACATCCCATCGCAATGAGGGCACAAGACAATGTGCAATGCAATAGAGCAATTCTTTCCATTTGTTTTCAGTGTATTGCCCTTTGGTTGCAAGCATTTAATAGGTATATATTATGGGGCAAAAAAAATAACTTAGCAGTAGATAATGATGTGATGCATTCATGACTCATTTATTAGGATCTATGCTATGAAATAAATCATTATATCCAGGAAGACAAAAACAGTCCCAAAAAAACCTTAAATTTCAACTTGGAGAATATTTTAACTGCAGATTCACAGCAGAAGATGTGATTTGCTACTGCCATACCAGTACTACCACCATATACCTGAAAGAGTGCATTTACCTGCCTGTGGTAGGAGCCTAACAGACATTAATGGTGGTGCTCCTTCAAATAAAATCAGCTTGGCTGAGTTTTCAAGAACTTTAAATTTTCAGTGCTCCAAACAGGGATCTCAGAAACATCATATAACTTGTAGGAGGAGCCACCAATGGTCTACAATTAACAACTTGAAAATTATTTGCTGAAATTGTAGAGGTAATCAGAAAGTCATAATATTACTTTTCCAAAATTAGTTTTAGTCATAGACTTTAATAGGCTATGTTTAAATCTATTTTCTTCTGTGATTACAACTTGTTTGTCCTTGATACAAGCCCACAGGAAAACTAGGGAAAAAAGCTCTGATTCACCCGTGGTGATGTGGGGATGATGGAAAACTTCCTGAGGTGCAGGTTGGTAGAGAACTTGTGTCTTCTTCAAACTGACTTCCAGCCCAAAAAGCTCAGCAGCCTCTGCAAAGCAGGATGTTAAGCACTGCAGTGCTACTTCTGTATGAGCAACGAGGGGGAATAAAAATAGAATAAAATATAGAAAATAGAAAAAAAAACAAAAAACCCTACTTTTCAGAGGTAGATTTTTATTTCAGGTTGTTTATATACTTTTTTGTACGCTTATAGAGAGGGAAATTGACTTTCGTTCCACCCTATTATGATAGGACAGTTGACTGGCAGCACACAATATTTGAAATCAGCATTTCAAAGCCTCAGCTATTCCTGGATACTTCTCTTCTTGTTTGCAACAAATCAAAACACAACTAGTTTGTTTGAAGAGTTCCCCAGCTTTTTACATCTGAGCTACTAAAGACTTCATCTGGGGAAGCAGTTCCTGTCTATGAAAGTGAAGGAAGCCTTGAATTCCTATGTAATCCTAAACAGCAGTTCAAAGGTGTTGGTTTTTTTCTTCTTTATATGCTTTGAGTCATAGTTTCAGCTTCTCCTGCCCATCCCTAGTGTCCTGAGGGAATTTGTCACTAATGCGGATGCCCCATGCCTCCTGCAGAGAAGGTCCTCTCAGCTGTGTGGTGGCCCTGCCCTTCCTCAGCTCTCAGCTCTCACCTTCCCCGGCACCATCTCCCTTCTGCTCAGCACTTACACAGCCAATTGACTACATGCTCAGGCATCAGGGGAGGCATTTTCCAAGTGCCAGATGAAGGTGTTGGTGTTTGAAGCTGGAGGGAGAGCTGGGCAGCTGGGCCAGTGTGCTTGGGAAGGCAGGCTCCACAGGAGCGTTGAGGCTGAAGGCCTGACCACCATCACATGAAGAAGACTTATTTGAAGCCTTCTTTTTAAAGAATGATCCAAAGCACGGAGATGACTTAAAGTACTACGACAAAAAAACTGACAAGTACCTTTCTCCCCTTTTGACTAAGGGAAAGGGAAACTTCTTTCTCCAAGTTACTGATCTACTACTTCAGAAGGTGCATATCTCTTGCCCAGCTCTACTGTTCACCCTGTGCATAAGCACTTTTTTAGTCACCCATCACATGGACTAATCGGTGAGTCACTTGTCTTGGGTTGCAGTGCCACCCCCTGACAGATTGTCCAAGAGTGATTCTTTCCTCCTGGAGAATGAAGCCACAACTGTCCCTGGCTAGTCTGCAGAACAACAGCATTTCTCACAGCAACGTCCAGTTCAGGACTCCAGCACTGATGACACGATTCACTTCACCCAAACTTTTGCTAAAGTCACTCTCTGAAATCAGATGTTAGTGCAACCACTGCAACCATCATGGCTAGGCTTTGTGAACGAAGATATGGGAAGGGCTTTAGCTGCGTTTGCTGCAAGCGCGCTGATGGCTAAAAAGACCGATGCAGGAAAGGCAAGTCCGGTTGCAGAAGGCAGAGCAGAAGGTCTCCTTAGGCAGTATTGGCGAGGTACAGTTCTTTCTGCGTTGTCTTTTCTCTTTGAGACTGATTCTGTGTGTGTGCTCAAAGGAAGCAGCAGGATGGTGCGTCTCCATGTCTCCCAATTCAAGGCCAGAGTGGACCATTGATGGTAGTCAATATGGCCAAAGCTGAGGTATTGTTTCAGGGAGTCCTTGTATCTCCTCTTTGGGGCTCCTCCCTTGCAGCAGCCAGTGGCAAGTTCACCATAGAGCACAATCCTAGGGAGGAGGTGATCTTCCATCCTGGAGACGTGCCCTGCCCAGCGCAGCTGCGTTCTCAGCAGCATGGCCTCAATACTGGTGACCCCTGCCTGTCCAAGGAGAGCCACATTAGTCACTTAATCAGTCCAGTGGATGTTTAGGATTGTACGGAGGCAGCACACCTCAGGTGGGACTCCATCAACCCCAGCTGCCTTGCCAGTTTTCACCTGCTGTATGGCCTTAAGAGTCTCTCCCATAGCAGGAGCTATATCCAATTCGTTTTTCACCATTTGTTGTGTAATGTGCTGAATTGCTGAACCTTGGACTGCACAGACTGTTGGAAATGTGCGACTCTGCAGCCAGTGATTTAAGTAATCACACAGGATTTGAAAGGGGATCAGCTCAAGTTTTCCTTAGGGTCTTTGGGATCTCAGTTCTTTGAAAAGTTCCAAATCTAAAAATCTGCATCCCATTTTGAAATACTTTTCTATCTCAGTAAAACAATAAGGAGCTCAGGCCATTGCAATCTTTTGAAAAAAAAAATTATTTTCTGAATTAACTCCATATAAGCATACTTTTTATTCCCTCTCATTCCTTCTAAAATAGGGTTGGGGTCCTTGATACCAGAAGAAAGGTTCATCAGGGGAAACGATGACCAGTGAGGTCTTAAAGATATGGAGAGTCCTATATTTAAATACTTGCCTGAGTTATTTTATTACAAAATACATGAATGGGTTTCTAAAAAAATGCGATGTGCACCTCTACTGAGTAAACTCAGAGATTCAGACATCCTGCCAGCACAGAACCCTTACCTGCAAGCACACCCATGGTCCTCTCCCACTACAGACCAATACTGGTGACTGAGCAAGCTGATGCACTCTGGTGCTCCACTGGAATTTTCTAACAACAGAGTCCATGTTTACTACATGTTAAATTAATCTTAACTATCTCACTGGTAACTCTGTATCTGTGGCTTCTGTTCTTTTAAAGATCATGAAGGTGCTGCCCCAAGTTCAAGTGGCTTTCTATCAGTGATCAATCATATATTGCCCTGCAATCAGGGCACTGCAGTGGGTTACAGTTAATCAATGCCAGAGTTCTTCCATGTCCGAAAAGGTAAGTTAGCTCATTTTTCAGTATTGACTGCAAGTATTTGCTTTTCAGTGTAATTTCACTCTAAAATTAAAAAGAATTAGGAATTATATACTGTTCTTTCTCTGCTATCCCTGCTACTCATAAAATAGTCTGTCATTGTTTAATAGCTTTGCCAACCAATATGCACAAACAGAGGATCTTGCTTGAGTATTTTCCCAGCAGATTTTTGCAAATTAAGAATGCAATTTCTCATTTTAGTCAAGCTCTCCTTAATGGATGAAAAAGTAGCTGAATTTTATCTATAAAGCTAGGAAGGGGCCCTGTTCTAGCCCCACTGTTAACTGAGATGACCCTGAGTAACTTCACCTTACACAAAGGCAGATGATAATCTGCTTTTGAGATTGTGCTGACAGCAGAGAGGTGGTATGACAGCACTTGGCTATTTCCCTTTCCTCACGCTTTTCCTTATTATACAAGGCTCTGGGGGACATGGATGTGCAACCAGCAATCTGTGAAAGCATATTTCCCCAGTGGTTCCTTACAAGCGGCATTGAAGTGTCAGATGAGGACAGAAGCTGGCCTTGTGTTACTGCTGTGACTGAAGCAAAACAGGAGGTCTGTGGTTAACTATTTAACAGTCTAGATGTATCATGCAGCACTGTCCCATCTGGTTTCTGCTCTGCATTAGAGAAGGTTCAGGGAGCTAATTGTCCAGGGAAACTGTGTAATCAGCCTGTCTGATCAGATCTCTGACAGATTCAAGCAATGCATCAGCACTGCCATCACTTGAGCAGGAACACAAAGAATACCTCAGATGTTGTTACCCCCTTTCTGCCCCAAAATCAGTCTCTTTCATGGCAGCATTTCCTACAGATCACTGAATTGTGAAAATAAATCAATCTGTGGACAAGTATTGAACTACCATGCTGCTTTCATTGATGATCTCCTTTGTGCTGGTAGTCTAAGAAGAGGTCAGATGGGGAAAGGTATAATTTCCATGATGTTCAAGATGTTTTTATCACACACACTTAAGAGATATGCCAACAACATGGTACCAACAGGTTGAAAACAGCAATAACAGTCCACGTAGAAACACAGAAACAAGTTAAAGCCTTGGGGACAGTATGAAGGGTCTGAATCCCTGCACTGACCTCCTAGGGCTAGAATAAGGGTTAGGTTACAGCTAGGGTTGTTGCTGAAAGCAACTCCTCACAGGACATCTCTCCTTCTAATAAAATTGGTCAGAGGAAAAGCCAGATTTCAACCCTGAGAATTTCCCCAGACTGACAAATCACCAAGTGTAATTTGCTTACTGCTAACTCATCAACAGAAATGTCTGAGCGAAAGTAAACTCAGAGTCATTCAGAGCAGGCTGGGGTGTTAATGGGGGTCTAATTACCCAGACATTTGTTGGAAAAAAAAGAGCCACGATAAAACACAGAGGACTTTCCATCCATTTTTAGAGATTATTGGTGACAAGTTTAGAAACAAGAATGCTGAAAGCAACTGGGATGGAAGGTCCTTACAGGTTTATTTCTAACTAGAAGGGAGAGTTGAGAATTTTATGTTGGAAGGTAGCTTAAATCATACTGATCACAAAATTGCACAGTTTATGGCCCTCTGGAAGAGAGGATGTGACAAAGAATAGGAAAATACCAGAAGACTGAAAAAAAACACAGGGAAAAACGAGGAGCCAGGGAATCTGTTAGATCAATTAACTTCAGTTCTCAGAAAGATTCTGAAACAAGTCAATAAACAGTATTTTGAGAGGTATTTTGTAGCCATCCTTCAGATAACAAGAAAATAACCACTATTCAGTATGAATTTAAAGAACATGTTAGGCTAGTCTAAATTCTTTTTATAACATGATAGGAAAGAATCATCAGGAGTTTGATGCTAATGATGCATTTCGTATTGTCTCACATGGTCTTATAAACGAGTGAGAGAAAAATGGTCAAAATGGAGCAAAACTTCATGAGCACTTACTGTCTCAGGTGTGGTCAGTGGTTTGTAGTGAAAGCAGAAGGACAGGTCAAGAGATCTAGGTAGTATGCATTGTTTGGTTAAGTGAAGGGATGGGAAATATTTTCATTGTTTGCTTTCTAGTTGCCCCTTGTTGCCTCTTGGGTTGTTTTATTTTGTTTTGTTTTTAGAATTCTACTCTTCTTCTGCTTTATTCTTCATATTTTCTACCTGTTCATGTTCTATTCTCTTTTCAAAAAACAGGGAGTATATTAGTGAGGACTTATTCTCTTCCTACACTTTCATAATCCTGTTTCCCTTCCCAAGTGATAGTGCTGCCCTCACTGCTGCCTGGACTAAGGAGCTGGGTACCCCCATGTAATTATATTATCAAGTGAGAGAGATCTTTATGTTGTCAGTAGCTGGGACTCTAATTTGCTTGCAGACTCAAGAAAATTGCTTGAGCAAAGGGGCAGCTAGATGGATAAAAGGCTGCTGTCTCTTGTGTGCATCCCTTTGTTTCTGAGGTAATACTTTCCCTTACCACTTGGCATGTGCCCAGGTGCTCAGCCTGGCTTCCCATCAGGAGCAGACAGAACAGTAAATCAATGCATTTCCTTCTGCAGGTGAGTGCTGAACTTTCCAGAAAATATTCCCATTGTGAGAAAATGTGGCAGAAAGTCTGTAGCTTTCATCATCATAACCTGGAAGTTGGGGAACAAGGAGGTTTCCTTCAAATCTGCTTAGCCACTTGGTTCTGCTGAGGTCTATGGAAAAAGTTTCAGCCAGGCATCTTCTGCTACAGTTGCACAAGACACTGCTTTTAAACTTCTAGCTTAACATGAACTTTCAAAAGGCCATAGTCAGGGTAACTCATCCCTTGGGCTGGGCCTGGGTCTGTGATAGAAGGGTAAAATATATGTGGGACTCATGCTCATGAGCCGAAAGCACAGGCAGACCCTTGTGACAGCCTGCATCACATAGCAAAACTGCATCCTTATCTCAGCTACATGCCTGGATGTCTTGTGCTGATACTGCAGAGTGTGAGAATAGCTGAGATGCAAGTCTTGGGAGCTCTGGGGATGCACCTCCAGATGCACCTCTGTGCTGACAAAGGCTATAGTACACTAAATAAACTTTGTCAAATCTTCCTAGGGCAGGTGAAGAGATTACAGTCCTGAACTGCTGAAGTTTGTTGCCTCTGTAAGTGAGCAGGATGTCCCTGTAAGTTCTGGCATAGCTAATTTACAAGAGTGGCTCAGGGCTAAGTTGCAATCCTGGTGTCTGCGAAATCTGGCATGGGAACAGCAGCCACAGGAAAGAAGAAGTATTGCCAGAGGTGATTTTTGAACTGCGGAAGGCCATGAAAATCTTGCCCCTGTCACGAACATAAATTCACCAAAAGGCTACCTCATCACTGGTAAATCCTTTCCCTGGGGTCATTGCAGGCAGCGCTCAACCAGTGGTTTTCTAGTCACTTGGAACATCAGATCAGACCTGCCACCTTCACCCCAGCTAAGTTAGCATTATAAAAAGGTGACTGTGGGCTGGAAAATGGTTTTACTCTCCCTTTGGTCAGCCTGACAGTGCAGAAGGCAATCCACCAAAAGGTTCAGTGGAATGGTTTTGATGGGGCTCTCATGTAGATGTATGGTTGCATCGGCCTTCATGCTGCAGTGGTAATGTTCATCAGGAGGCCTGAAATGGCTCAGCAGATGCTGTTTTCTTGGAGAGAGAGTTAATACTGATACACTGCTTATTGCTAGCTATGATCAGTGATTTCTGTAATAACGAAGGAATCGGTACTTGCCTATTAAGATTCTGTGCTAGAAAGAAGTATGAAAGATAAGTGATAGAGCTTGATGGTTGTGACCTTTACTTTTCATAACAAATGCAAATCAAATATTCTGCATTCAGAGGAAATCTGTCAGTTGCCAACTCATAGTTCTTGTGTTCCTGCACCGTGGGGTATGCTGTGGGGTTTTGGAGAAAACATGAGCACCCATGTTGCTGCTGGTGAGAACGGGGAACCTTGGTGGTGAGGGCAGGATGGGGTGGGCACTTTGATCACATGGGTAAGGTAGGAGCACAGAAACCTTCTTGATGAGGGGATATTCCAGAGTGACAAAAACACACCTGAAAGAAAAACTCTCACTGTGCAGCAGGGGACAATGTGGTGGTTGTGACCATTTTTAGAATCTGAGCATATTCCAGTCTGGTGTCAAGGAATGGCTGCTGCTGCTGCTGCTGCTGCTGCTTGGGGCAAAACTGAGCTAAGCCACAGCTGCCCATGATGAGCTTGGGAGTGAGAAGTGGCCCTTGTCTCCCAGGGCCCTGAGCACTGTCAGATCTACCTGAACATGAATCCTGCCAGTGCGAGCTAAATTTCTGCTGGTGCTATGGATCTTGCTCCTGTCAATCCCGCGCATTCCCTCAACATCTGGGCAATACACTCCTTGCTCTCTCAGGCTGAAACCATCAGTTATGGTGGCATGAGATGGGAAGGCTGGTGTGGGGCAGATGTGTGGGCTTTGAGCAGCTGTAGCACAGCTGTGGTAAGCTGGGCACACCTCTGCTTGCTCTTGATCACCAGCAAGCAGGCCAGACCTACAGCAGTCCATCCATCTAGGAGGGCATGGGGGGCTGGAGTGATCAGCTACTGCCCCTTAGACAGGAGCTGGGTTAGAACAGACACACTCATAGAATGAAAAATGAGTCAGTTCATATTGAGTCAGCACCCATAGGAAGACTGAGAGCCACAGAACTGAAATGAAACTAAACTGAAGTTAGTTCAGTGTTAGAAAATATTGACTCTGTTTTGGGCTAAAAAACAGATTTTTGATAACTTGTGGTGATTGTGGTAAGTGTAAATTTCTCTTTAGACTTTTTTTTTCTATCTACATGTAATATAATATTAAACTTAAATCCCAAAATCTTTCTTAAAAGAAAAGCTCAGCTTCCAGCCAAAGCTCAAACATTTTTCAGACTAGCAGGTTCTCTTGAGAAGGTATCGTGGGGTATTTCTGAGCTTCTCTGTCCTGTGAGCTGGCTCTTTTGACAGTTTCTGGTTTTGATGGCAAAGATGGAAGTCAGATAGAGGACCGCAACCTAGGATAGTGAAATAGCATTTGACATGCATTCCAGGAGGTAGAGTAAAAATATATTACCTATTCTAGACCATCCTGTCACTGAAATTCTCACACATATCACAGCTAGCGTGAAAAAAAGCCTATGTTTGGGGAAGTGAAAATTATTTCTCTGTTACTTAGTTCTCTATAAGAGAGAGTTTACCTTCTTACATCTTAAAAATAGAAAAGCCCCCTCTCCACACTTTGAGCAGCAGCATTTTATTGTAAGACACTTACCTGCACACATCCTTATTTCTCAATGAGTGGGGCTTCTCTTCTATTGAGGGCATTTAAATATATCATAAAAGAGGAATATCAAGGCATTTTTCCTCTAACATTCATTATTTAATAAGTTTTAAATTGACTAGAGAAAACATTCAGCAAGCTCTTTGGCAATGAAGCCTCCTGTATTTTTTTCTCTTTTCTCCTTTTTTTTTTAATGGGGAAAATGCATCAGATCACTTGTGTTACAACAAGGAGATGTTAATTCAGTGATTTCAGGGAAGTCAGTGCTCCCATTCTGTTGCCTTTTTTTTTTTTTTTTTCTTTGATTAGTACCCATTGCAGTACTTCTGTGCATGAATTCATCATATCCTCCTCTGGTTCTCAAGAGTCTAATGCTGCTGAGGCAGTGCCATAACAATGAAATGGACCTTTTCTTTCAATATGAGCATTGAACTAGATGTCAGTGATTTACAGCACCTCTTAGAAAAAGCAAGAAGTCAAGGGACTGTGAACTGCATTCATAAAACCACTGGACTGGCACTCTGTGACGCTCCCTTCTGTGTGATCCATTGCAATTCCAGGCATAATCCCTCCTGCTGCAGACACCATCCTGTGTGATTACAGCAGCTCTACTTTAACCAGATCTCTTGCATGTAAGGTTTGTTTCTGACTGGTTTGAGAGGAACCAAACTTCGGGGTTCAGATTTGCACCAAGTCTTTTCCACTACCACAAGCAGAGGCTGACACAGGGTATGGGCTCAGCGTGCTCTGTAAGGCAGAGCTGCCAGACAAGCAGCAAGGCACTGGTAGCATCCAGCCTATGACCTTTGCAAGCGACAGGGAAAGGAGCGGATGCACAGATGCATGCAGGTGTTTGTGTAGGAAATGCTGGCAACTACTGAATTTGTATGAGGACTGATGCACATTTCAGAGCTCTCCTAACACCGGCCTCAAGACACACATGAGACTTGAGGCATTTCCTGCAGAAGAGAATGCAGCCGAGCGAAGGAGCAGTAGGCTTCCTGTACGAACCTCAGTGTGCTAGATGAATGGGTGAGGTGCACGCAAAGCTGTGCGGCAGCCTCGGCTGAGAAGGGCTTCAGACAGAGAGTACTCTCTGCTGTCCTCCTCCCTACTGTGTTTCTGCTGAGCTGGCACAGGGCTTGCTTTGCCCACCACTCAAGCTGTGGATCCAGTCACCTATCCCTTTTTCACTTAGGTAACATTTCTACCAACTTAAACCAACAGAAATCTTCTTGATCTTGTCAGTAGACTCCACCTTTTCCTGTTTAAATTCATACATCTCACATGTTTCTGTATTAAATGCGGCACTGCAGTTCACAACACAGAAGTGGGCTAGATCAGTGAATTTTTCATGATCACAAAAACAGAGATTTCAAAATATCTGCACTGAAGTTGTGAGATATATAGAGAGTTGATGACCACTAAATAATTGAGGTTGAAGTACCCTTAACAGTAAATGTGAGTTATTTCAAAAACTGTAAAACTATCTATATGCTGTACTTTAGGGGGGATTTGGTACAGAAAATGTACTCTAGATAATTGCATTACTATAGAAATTAAGTGCCAATAATGTACTGGCAGTTTAATTTTGTTCATTGGCGTCTTTTGAAAAATGGTGACTCATTTTGGATGGAAGTATCTGTGGCATAACTTTTCCTAACTTCTTGCAGTTCTTGAAGTAAGTGCTGCAAGGCAGGAAACTGCCTGGGACAGGGCCCTACTCCAATGACTCGTCTGCAGGTTCATATGAGCACTTCTTGCTTTGACATGTGGAACAGCTAGTGACTGGAAACACTGAAGGCACTGAAGAGCTGTGCAATTAATGTGCAGAAGCAGTATGAGATGCTCCATTTTTCACTTTGGCTGGCTGTTAAGTTTTGTTTTCTTTTTATCAATTTTTATTTCGGATACCGAATACGTAAGCATTAGACTTACCTGAAAAAGAAGCAACCCTTGCATGAGGATTACTGGACATAACTTGTGCTCTCTGTGAATATTTGAAAAATACATTCATTTAAAATGAGCATGAGGTCATTTCAGGAACCTATGCCCCGGGAATCAAGGACTACTGTATTCGTATTCTGTTGCAACGCTTTCAACAGAATGGCTCATGAAAGTATATGACAACAAATGTACATAATCTAAAGCAATGGTTATTCCAATCTAAAGCAAAGGTTATTCCTATTTTTAAATGATCCTTGGATAAGGACATCTGCTCCATGTCAAAGCTTGGTCAGGAGTTGCTGAGAAGCTGAATGAATTAAGACATCTCACTTTGTGGGGGGAAGGTATTAATGTTGCTTCCAAGCAAACTTCTATCAACTCTGCTGTGGGGTACAACCCTGTGCTGGCTGCAGCACTGGCTACACGGCTAAGCGGTGAGGCCTCCTTTCCTTCCAGGCTTTCTTGACAAACCGCAGCGAGCTGTAGATCTCTCCTAGCAGCTTTGAATGGTGCTGCCCTGACTTTGCCTCCTTTTCATGCCTTTTGCCCATGTATCTGAAAACACTGGGTACCTTTTTAATTCCCTAGCTTGAATTTCTCACTCCTTCGATTATGGTAGTTGCTATGGGAACAGCTAATGGAAGAAAATGTGGTGTTTTGCCCAAATACAATATGAAATAATTTCAAAGCACATTATGCGCTGAATATCTGGGTTTCTGAAGGATAGATCTTAAAGTGAGAACTGGGATGAGGCTTGTTGTGTGGAACATCTTGCAAATATTAAAGTTGTAAGTTCTGTCTCTAAGAACGCATTCTAGTATTTTGCTTCTACATGTTAAGTGTCACAGTTTGTATATGAAATCACATTTTAGTCTAGTCTCAAATACTCGTAAAATGTGCATACATCATTTAATTAGCCATGACTGCTGTTTGTAAAGACAAACAGTAACAAATATTCCTGAGTTTTGGTGAGATTTGAGCCACTGAACCTCTTAAAATACAATAGTATTTCATGAAAATTCAGCCCATCATAAACACAAATAATTCAGGCCTTACCAATAATTTTCTTCACCAGAAGCAAGACAAGAGATTCCTAACACATCCCTTCACTGTCACTTTTAATGGGAGAAAGCTCATGTAACTTGGCATCAGACAGCAACTCACAACTCCAACATAATTTATATTGAGTAAAAGTTGCATGTGACTGCATCACGGAAAGAGATTTCAAGCAGAAAGTTTCCATTTTTGATCAGTGCAAAAGACTTTCCTTGCAGGTAGAGGTTTGGTCACATACAGGTGTTCTCTGTAGTAAGAATATAGAATTGGCTTTCTGAACAGCCCAGGACTGAGCTTTCGGCATTTGACTGAGACCGTAGGTCACTTTCCCAAAAGTTATGGTTTCCAGGTAGCCATCACCTGGGTTTCCGCATGTGATGTGGTGAAAAGAAATGGATATAGCTCGGTAGCTTATCACCTGCTTTCTACAGATCTGCATCATGTTCCACGAGGAAAATTTAGTACAACCCTCCTTCTTTAATGCCAAGTTGGTCGGGGTTCTGACCAACATAGTACAGGTTTAGTGTGTTCACAGGGTGTTATGAAAATGAAAAGGGACATGTCTTGGAGCATTCTGATTCAAACTTCAGTTAGCCCTGGGAATGCCTTAGGTGTTGATTTCTGATAGAAATTCAATAAATGTTATTTATATGACTTAAAAAATCTCACAGAGAACAGAGCTTTACATGCACACACAGGGAAAAGAGGGAGATGAGATGGAATTTATCCAGAAGGTGGTGGTGTTTTGTTTTGATTTGCTTTTCTCCTGTACAATGCTTGTATCAAAAAATGGTTTTTGGAACTTCCTTCTTTCTGAGGCAGCCAAGAGGTATATGTAGGTTTGCTCTGTTCTCAGCTCTATTTCAGTAACGAATTTCTTCTTACTGATCTTCTCCAAATTGCCATTTAGATATTAGAAGGCTTTTAAATTTTTGAATCTCTCATTTTTATCTTGCCTGCTTTTATCATTTGTATTGCATGAAGGCAGTTAAACCGGCATTGAGCATTATTTTCTCCTCAGACCAACTGAGGAGGAGCTCATAGCAAAGGATGTTACACAGTTGAACACTTAGTTGATGTAAGGTTCTAAAGCCCAAAGTGTACAGGGAACAAACAGCAATCAAGCAGCACTGGACATCAGGTGGATCCAAAAGCCCAAGTTCACCATGACCAAGCCTGAAGAGTCCAAGGAGTGCCTGGGGAGCAGAAAGGTGGTTCGCTGGGACCGTGAGCTGGGCTGCTGGCTGGGTCGTATCTGTCAATGGTCTGCCAGGAGGAGGCACAGCTTTGTGCATCAGTCATACGCCAGTACAGACTGGCAGGTGACACAGAGTTTGGTCTAACAAGTGGCTCTAGAATAATCCCTGTTGCCTGTGGGAAGGGGGGGAATGAAATGAAATCCACTGAACTTAGTCTGCAGGGCTCCTCCAGGATATGGTTGCCACTGCACCCTTTTCATGGTTGTCAAAAGACTCCAGATACATCATAGCCATTGCAATTCCTTAGAGTCTATGGCAGTGGGGACTCTAAGAAAATGATAGCAAAATATGCAGTAATGTAGGCATAACCAGTCAACTTCATGGCAATAGGATACATTTGATATCTCTTGAGTTCCTTTACAACTGTGCTCTGTAGTCCTGATTTAGGTACTGACATCCAAAATTAGAGCCCTTCTTAGAAAATTTGCTAAATTGCTGCCCAAACTCCAGTAGCTGAAGGAGAAGATGCTGGTCCAGAGCTATGTGGTCTTTATGCAACACAATTTGGGTGCTGGAAAGGCCAAAACCAGAAGATTTCTCTCTTTGCAGCGAATGTGCCATGTACAATGAGGCATCCTCTTCAGCTGTACTGTGAGATTCACTAGGATCTTTCAGAATTTTGGAGTCTGCAGTGGGATTTAGACTTTTAACTATAAAAGCTTACTGGCTTCCTATGGTATCACAAATGCTGTGTAGCATTTTCAACTCATAAAAAGAAACCTGACTTTTGTGAGAGCTAACTAAGATCATCCTTTTCCTTCACCCTCTTCTTTGGAGAATGTTTCTAAATGAAGTGAGAATTTCCACATTCAAAGAAAGTAATCCCAAATCACTAAAATCTTGAAAAATGTTTTGTCTGTCTCTTTCATGCAGGAGGAAAAGGGATTCTCTCAACGGGGGCTTTCCCAGTGTGGATGTTGATGAAGCAGATTCTGAGCCACAAGCAGTTTTATCACCCCAGCTTTGCTCGAGTCTAGCTAGTTTGAAGGGCTCTTTCAGAAGAACTCTGATATATGGTTTGCTTTATTTCTTTATTGCATCTAATGCAGCAAAACTTCCTGTTGCTTGCTTCTGTTATTGATGTAAAGCTCCACTAAGATTTTCAAAATGTACTGTCTTTCATTTTCATATACTAAGATTTAATTCCAATTGAACACTTCACTGAACTGCAGATAAGATGAATGGGTAATTATTGGCTAAGAAAGGGCTCTCACAATGTGCTTTAGACTTCTGTGTCCCTGGGCAGTTGATCTATTGATGGGTTTTGCTATGCTGTTATCCCTGCTGTTCTAGTTCCAAGATTTTGCCCATACTGTGGAGCACCTGCAGAAAAGAGGAGGGAGAAAGGACTAGTGGTGACCCAGTTTTTCTCATGTGTGCATGCAGGGTATGCACTGGATGCCCTGCCAGTCGTTTTTTTTGCATAGCAGGAGGACAGAGTCTACAGTATACTCTGAATTTGAAGCATATTCTGAAAAGCTTTACTTGGAAATGTCTATAGATGTGGTCTTGACACTACCTTACAGCCCGAGTCCTGAATCTGGCTTTTCAGAATGACTTTAGGAATATCTTCAGAAAGATCTTTTGAGGCCTAATGTTCCTTGGTGGGAGTCCTGCTGAGTGAGGGATAGAGATAATTTTAACTGTCCACTTTAAATTAAAAACAATCCACTAGCTCTCAGACTCTTAATGCTGGAATTGTAATTAGGTTCTTCCAAATGTTTACCCAAACCATAAGCTTAAAACTTGCCCAGAGGGAAACCAGATATATTTTTAACTGGAAGACACCTAGCTGCAGCAAAGAGGTGTTTCCCCTGGGACCATAAGCATTTAGTGCTTCTTCTCAACTCCAACTTCCTTGAAGGGAGGGTGTTTCCCCTGGGACTATAAGCATTTAGTCCTTCTCAACTCCAACTTCCTTGAAGGGAATAAAAAAGCAAGCTATTTGCATTGGGGTTATACATTCCAATGCATAATATAACTCTCATTCCTACTCCCCTAAGCCAATTGTTTTCATATTCCAAGCAACTGTAAAGATTTTTTCCTTCATTAAAAATGAGTTGCCTTCACTGAGCTCATCTTCCACATTCAAAGCTGCACCTGGATATTAGAGAAAGAGTAAGGAAAACCATGCACACCTACCATCATCCCTGCTGTTAACCCTGTCCATTTCCTTAAGTCCTTTCAGCAACAAGTTATATGTCTTCTCCTACATCTCAGATGCTGCGCTAGTTTTAAGGAGCTTACAAATAAATGATAGTATTGCCACTGGTATCAGTCAGGGAGAAGTTTGAGGGGCTCATATAAATTCACACATAATGCACCTTTCTGTGCCTGTGAAATTGTTGTGACTTTTTGTGAGAAACGAAATGCACTGTTACATACTCCAACCCCTTCAACAAGTTTTTACAGCTGGCATGTGTGTACACATATATCAATCCTTTCAGGCAACTCTGGCTGGCTGCCAAAATCACTGAGTACGGTGACAGGCCTCTTTGAATTTGAACACAATCTTGACTCCTCTGAGATGCTGCTAAATAAGTTATGAGCAATCAGAACAGTTAAAATGGTATTTTTAGATCTGCATTAAGGCAATGTTTGGAATTCTTCAAAACTTTCCAGGGGTCTGTTGTTTGTGATTTCCTGCAGGGCTTCTTAGTGGGTTAGTTTTGTAGGAACAGAAACTTCTCATGCAGTGTAATTCTGAGGTAGTGCTGCAAGAGATGAGTGTGAGTATCTTTTCAGAATGTTTTATGGTGGGCATTGTTTGACTAAAAATCACACTGTGTTGCTTTATTTACACTGCTACAGTAAGTAGGGGCTATTTGAGTTTAGGATAGAGGGTTAACAAGAAAGATCTATCAGGAGTCTTTGACATATCTGACTATCCCTCTTGGCTGTGAGATCCAATTTTAGTGGGTTGGAACATACAGATTTTAACTATAATGCAGGCATTTTAATTTCAGGTATGTGTGATACAAAAAGAGTACATGTGCTTAATTTATCTGACTGCCTGTCAGCCTGGAAGTTTTGGACCTTATTATTCACTGGGGTAAGTCTCGTTTGTTGACATTAGCTCTGTATGTAATAATTTGTCTCCTTCCAGAGAATATGGATTTATTGCAGCGCAGAACCAGATGCTTAGCCAATATGTGTACGTATTTCAAATATGATCACCAATATTTGTGTTCCTCTCTATTCTAGAGAGAAGTCTTTGAAACTAAGTGTGGCGAAAGAGAATTCTCTTTTAAGTGAGGCATTTTTTAGCTCTTTTCCACTTAGCTTCCCCAGTTTAAATGAGATGTGTATTCAGTTAGGACACTTAAAAAGTCTCTTTCTTCTGTCTATTTTCAAGAAACTTGAAATAGCTGAAAATTACTGGACCTACTTAATGGCTTTTGTTCTTTTGTCAGCTGTGGCTGAATTCAGTCTGTGAATTTTTAAATTTCCAAGAAAACTGGGCTAAGAAAGACAAGCTGCCCAGAGGTCAAATATGACAGACAGCAAACTAAGTCTCAGTTCTTGGTTCAGTTCTGAATTAAAAATACTTGTTTCTAACTTCTAGCATTTCCTAAGACTCAAGTAGTTTCCTTATTTTATTTGAGAATTTCTGCAATTAGAACAGGATGAATAATGTAAAACAGATTTGCAAATTAATGGGCTGACTTTATTCTGGTGTTAAAAATGAGGTTGTATTATGAATAATTCATGCATACCTGGGTGAACACTAACTTTTCTTAAAATGTTTGTGAGGTGCAGAAGACTCAGAGTTTCTCTTCTCACCAAATTAATCTTGTTTGGTAGTCAAAAGTAACTGCAGCAAAATCTTGTAAGAACAACAAAAACAACAAAAAATCAGATGAAATAGATTATGTAAGTCACAGTCATTAAATATGCAGAATAACAACAATTTTAAGTGCAAACTAAAGGTTGGAGAAAAAACATAACCTAAATGTTAGACAAATAAATCAGAATGAATGTAGAAGTCTTTGCAGAGGAAAATATTGTTAGACAGGGTCATAAATTATTTGTTCAAAAATTTACAGTAGAAGGTCTTCTTTAAAAATACTCAGCAAGCTTCATAAGAGGTCAGAAACAATATTCTTAAGTGGCTAGAGTGTCACTGGGAAACTTAAAGTAGTATGTCACCTGGTGAGCAATCTCAACCTAGAAGAATCATTTGCCCTTAGTGGAGGGCCAACAGGGAGCATGGCAGTTTTTATGATATTAAGAATATTTTGGAAATCACTAAAGAGAGAAAGAAATGCTCTCAGATAGTCATACATAACCATGCATAATAAAGAGTGTACTAATTGTTTGAAGCAGCTAAGTTTGGGATTTAAGTGCCCTGTTAATATCTACTTAGTATTAAGCCTCTGCAGCTCCTCATCCTGTTGCCTCTGGCTCACAGGGTCAGCAACAAGGGGAAGGGCTGAAAGGGGCAATGTACTGAGTTGTCTTCTCTTCTTCAAGGATGAAATGGAAAGTAAAATATTTAGTATCACATGAAGGAGACACATGAATGCAGATTGACTCACAGAACAACTACAGGCTTATATGGACCAAGAGCATCCAGTTTGTCAGTTGTCAGTTGACCTGGAGACAACAGTAAGTTGTGAGTTGACCCAGTGATCCCTACCTGAGGTGCCACCCTGCTTAATGCTTTTTTTTAGGGTCCTGGCCCTGAGTGACACAGTAAGGTTATCACTGCAAACTGCTGGAGAAGGCAAAAGGCCTAAATGTTCCTCCTGTTTTGCCTTGCACGTGTGTCAAGAGGATTCTTGAGAAAATTTATGAAGGGAAAAATCAGATCAGGTCCCATTTCTTCTCATCTTCACCTTTTATTTTACTCCTATTTAAAGTCAGATCTGTGTTAGGGTCTTTTGGATAGTCTCTGCAAATGCTGGGCTTGTTTGGAGCAGCTTACTAAGGGAAGAGTGCCCATTCATGAGAAGCTGAATGCTCCAAATTTACAGTGAGTTTCCTTTCCAACAAGTAAGTCTCCCCCACCTTCCTCTCATGCCATTACTTCCATTAGCGCAAAGTACTAGCAGTTGCTAGTGGTTAAAAAAAAGACCATTTTGCCTGAGCCCATTCAATATAGGGATAACGGCACAGGCAGCTCTCAGGGTATAGGCTAACAAAATGCTTCACCAGAATCTCTTTTTTTCATGCTGATAAAGGAAAAGTAACTATTTTTGCAATATATCTTTTTCTTTAATACACATTATAATGTTTCACCAGTTATCCGTAGTGTTACAGCATCCTAGTTTTCTGTCAGTGCTGACTTTCCAGTTTGCCAAGCACTAGGCAGTGGCTGCCAAATTGTTTATAGCTTAATGAAGCCAAGATACTATGAATGGATAGAGCAAATGACTGAAAAGAAGGAGGAGCATGAAAGGTAAAAAATAGCCATGGGAACAGATGTAGGTTTGCAGGCCAAAGGAAATGTAACTAAATGGCTTTGAACGGTTTATAATATTTACATCTGAATATCATCTCTCCAGGTTGCTATATTCACTCTCTGCCTGCCTGTCAGCATGTGGCACATCACATGGACACCCAAGTAGAGTGTTTATAGAAGGATTTAAAGGGGGATAAATATTACAATTCCATCGCCCTCATGAGACTCTTAACATCTGGTTTTGCAAATAAATATTGACACCAGGATATTTTCCAAGAGAGAGAATGTAGCTGAGGCTGAATTGTGACTCTGTCAACCTATGAGGAATTTGAACAGCAGCCGCTCTGTGTATTTGGGATTGGAGGAAGGGGAGAGGAGCAGTGATAGCTCTGGACAGGGTGCTGCTAAGAAAAGCAATAATTTCCAAGTCACTCTTTTTTTCTGAAACATTATGGCTTTGCTTTACAGATGCCAACTCTTTCTGAAAAGTCTGTGTGCTTTTTTTCCCCTTTTGTAATACTAACCCATTTCTGAGACACTGGGCACGGCTCCCTCCTCCCTCTTTCTCCTGCGATGTTTTTCAGTGCTGTTGCGGACTTTGGCAGCTTCCCAGTTAGAGCAGATTCCCTGCCAACAGGCTCTCCTTATGGCTCATTTTATAAAGGGCTGATTGCTTTGATGGTCTGTAAGGCTAAGGAGAATGAGGGAACAAGGGATTTGATTTTTAAAGAGGAAAAAAAATCCTCTCCATTGCTTCTGAGGAATGCATTGCAAATAGAGTAAGTAGATACAAACCTTGCAAGTTTTTTATCATGGGGAAAGCTAAATCGTGGGTGAAAATTGTTGCTGTGATGCTCTGTGTGTGATACAGTGCGGGTGAAACACTGAAGCAGAAAAGGCCAAGAAATGAAAGGAAAAGGAATGAAAATCTCAGGCTGGGAGGATAAAATGTAGTGAGTGGAAAGGGAAGGAAGATAACCAACAAATGGAGGGGAATGGAACAAAGAAGGAGAGACAGGTGGGTAAGAGGAGAGGTGGTGAGAGAGACACAGTAAATGTTTAAAAGCAGGGTAAGATGGAAGCTGAACCTGAAAAAAATGCCAGAGGGCTAGTGGAGATGAAGGCCAGCATGTCTGCAAATGATGGAGGATGAGCTGAAAAAAACACACTGCAAAAATCAAAATACAACTTAAAACAGGCAATGAAAGAGCAAAGCCAATATGAAATGAAACAATAGCCAAGAGAGGAAACACCAAAAAGCTCACAAAAGACTTATCCTTGCTCCCCACTTCTGCTACCCTGAAAATTTTCCTTGCCGCAGTAACTCATGACATCTCCACAGCACACATTTTTCCTTGATAGATACCCAGCTTCCTCACTACTACTGGGCCTGACTGTACAGCAACATTTAGTTTCATGGCAACTTTTTAAACCTCTTTTCGTTCTGTGACCTGGAAACAAAACTTCTTGGCTGTGTTTGCAGTTGTAATTGTGCTAATTGCATCTATTTTTATGCCAAAGCTACAGCTCTTAGATGTAGCAATGTATTTCACCAGTTAGGACTGAGGGAGATCTGGGTAACAGTCTTTGCTCTCTTTGAGCAACCATTTAGATCTTTTTTTTATTATTATTATTCTGGAATCATCAGAGCGGGAATGTCCTAAGTCTGAGAGTAGAAAACCGTTTCCCTTTTCCTTTGCCCCGTTTTGCTGTGATCAACACGTTTCTTCAACCTGTTTAGCATAAGAGCATTTTATTCAGAAATGTTCTGATGAAGTCTGGAGATGATTTGCATGTAGATTGCATCGTCCTTGTTGTTTGCTTGCTTTTTGCCAAACGAAAGATTGCTAAAGAGAACCTTTGCTGTTTGCTGTCCTTCTTATCGGTCCAGCTTGATCCCTAGAAATGTAGTCAGTATATCCAGGACTGAATGTAATATTAGCTTTTAGCACCATGCAGATAGCTGGTTGAGCCTTTAAGGACAAGGTTATATCCATCCTGTGGAGCTCTCTCTCAGTGCTCATATGTATTGCTGACCCAGAGGAAATATATATTATGGATTGGTTCAGTGTTTCCTTCATGGTGTGTGTCCTGACCAGGCTGGTGCGGGTGGCTAGTTAACCTTACCAGTTATGTTGCCTAGCAGCTATTGGCATCTTAATCATCAGCTCTTGTGCAATGGTACCATCTCCTCTGGACTGTTTTTACATCCTTTGGTTCTGTAGTGTAGAACACAAAATGAAACGCTTTCAGTGTGTGTATGGTCTTTCAGCAGCACCAACATGCAAGTTTGAGGGAGAGACCCTACAGATATCAATTCAGGTCATGCATTCTTGTGTAGAGCTCTCTTGGGTCCCTCTCTAGACAGGTTCATTACATGCATTGCAGTCACTGCCATTTCCAGAGGCAATGTACAGCATATTAATGCTTCCTTCATTAAGATTATTTTTGTAGGGGATAAAAATTGCAGGACTGTGGGGACTCCTAGAAGGGGCCGCAGCACCAGAAGGCAGGAATTGGAGGAGATGGACGTGTGGACACAGATGCACCGTGGGTGAGTGCTAGCCTGGCAGTGAAGGTTTCTAGCTTTTTCTGCGTGCATGTGTAAAGGTGGCAGGTGCTCACACTCTCATGCTGAATGGTAACCTGCTGTCTGAGTTACATAAACGTGCAGATCTGTCCCATGACTGCCTAGTGCCACAGGGATTGTCTTCTGGGATTATACACTTCCAAAGGGTTTGCAGTGACCAGACCAGACCAGTCCAACCTCTGTATCCACAGCCCTTACCGTAATCCTGAAGGTCATAAAAATAAAATAGATGAATTAAAATAAACCTCCCTACAATACCAGAAGCAAAAATGAAATTCATTGTGTTTCGCCTATGCCCTTTTGTGGGCCTTCACTTCTTCTAGCAATCAAAAGGAGGTTAAGCCTCCACACTTGCTTAATACTTGGTTAAACATTATGGAGCCCATTGGCTCCCACTAATGCATCTCCAGTTAAGTGGGACTACACTAATACTACTCGAGCAGCAGTCATTAGAATAAATTGGTCATCTCAATAAAGTGGCCTTCAGCTGAAGCTGGGTGCACTGTAATCATGGCCCTAAAGACACAGCTTGATTGCTTCCAATTTTGCATGTTTTATTCCTTATTTTACTCCCCATTTTGCTAAAGGCAAAGTTTCTTTTTTTCTTTTTTTTTTCTTTTCCTGGATCTCAAATATTTCTTTAAATTCCTTAATGGCATTCTATTTTTATTTTTTTGGGGGGGAATTTTTGAGGGGAAGTGAATAGGAAGAGAGGGAGAATTCTTATATTTCCTCTTGCTCACCAAAATCTTAACATTTTTGGAGCTCAGCAGTCAGAGTATACTCTGCATTTCTTTACATGACAAATTTCCATGCATGGTTCAACACTCGGGAGTGCAAAACACTGCTGCATCTCTCCCTCTCCCGCTTTCCCTGCTCCAGATAATAAAGCTCATGAGCAAGCGAGGGGGCCGTTGGCACAGCTCTGTGCTGGGATGGCATGGAGGGGACAGCGCTCAGGCACAGGCTGGACAGGCAGCCCTGTCCCCCCAAAACAACGCTCTCCTGCCGCCTGTCACCCCTGCGCTGCTGCCATCTGGTTTCAGGAGCCACCTGACCTCAGGATTGTAACCTATAACCTTCCCCCAGCATTTGCTTTTGTCTTTTTCTCTCTCTCTCTCTCTCTTTTTTTCTTTTTTTTTTCTCCAGGAAGGAAAAGGGGGATAGGGCTGCTCAGCATGAGCAAGATGTCTTCCCACCGAGGCTGCTCCGCAGAAGCTCTGCCTGCTGCTGTTTTGTTTATCTCCCCTGCAAAGGTTGTGAGAGTGGGATCAAAAATACCACGTGAGCTCTGCTTCAAGGGGTAGCCTTTATGGCATTTCTCCTTGTGCATCAGAAACGTGCAGAGAAAAGGCAGCCTACTTTTCTTTTTCTTTTCCCCTTTTTTTTTTTTTTTTGTTGCTGCAGTACAGTTTCTCCCCTGCCTGGAATACTGATTTGCTGGAGAATCCAGACAGCAGTTCAGTGGAAAATCGTTAAGACTGAGTATAAGCAGGCCTTGCTCAGCACTGTATCATGGATGGACTACTATCATTTCATTTTCTTTTTTCCTACTTTTCCAGTTTCAAAATAGTGTCAGGTTTCAATGTTTTTCATGGCGAAATTTGCTTTCTTCACTCTTTCATCTGTAACAGAGGAGAATGACTGAAACAGAGACCACCAGGACATGTTAGAGACCATCTTTATGCCTTGCATATGCTACAAAGTTATTTCTCAGAGCATTTTCACATTCTTAAGATGGAATATTGCAGTGCCGTGATTTATCCGTGCCAGGACTTTCCATGGGTGCTTAGTTTCTTATAACATTTTGGTTAACATTTTTTTGGAAATCAAGACAATCTCTGTTAATCACATCACACTTATCCACATGTTAGCTGACCCTTTTAAAGATCTCCAGTTAGAGAGGAGGTTAGGGCAGATCTTCCCTTAATAAAGGCCATACTAATTCTTCCCAATGTGATCATCCCACATAGACTGTACTTTTTTAGATGCCCACTAATTCTTGTCAACTGTTACTGAGCCAAAGGTGAGGCTAAAACCTGCCTAAAACTGCTATTCCTTTCATCCACTACCACGGCCAAAGGCTGTGCTGTATCTCAAAGTTCTTGGAGAGCCTCCATCAGCTTGGTGCTCTGCCCGTGTGCAGGTCTATATGGGTCTAAAGACCACTACAGAGCATGATGATCTATGAGGACATGTTATGCTGTTCTCAAGTGGAAAACCTATGTGCTCAGGCAGAGCGGCTTTACAGGTGCTTTTTGCAGCATCTTTTATCTTAAATATAAACAGGAAGCCTATGTGGGGAGTTCAGGCAGCAGGGGAGGTGTTCAGCCCATGCTATGGCACAGCAGGGACTACAGCAAGTCAGTGTAGGCTTTCTGTGCCTCACTTCTCCGCCTGTGCAGTGGGGATTTTCCTAGATCACAGAGACAGGGTAGGATAAATAAACTGAAAACAGTGAGGACCTTATTTACTGTTGAAAATGGTGGCATAGTAGAGCCAAAAATAGCCTTGAGAGTATGCATAAAGCAGCAGTGAAGTGTAGCTAATGGTATATGACATAGGCAGGACTAATGCACAAGGAATGTATTGTGGGAAGGCAATCGGAAACCCTTGCTGAGCAGAACAGGGTCAGGCTCTCCTGGTGCAAAAGGCAATGGTGTCCATTTAGTGCCCATGCAGAACAGGGGAGATTGTTGTTGTCAAAATGCCTTGTCTAGCACATTTCAAACAGATGGAGTTTTCTCTCACTTGATTCCTGCATTTGAATCTTTGGACTCTGCTTCAGACCTTAAATCCATATCTCCAGATACATCAGGAATCAGAAATCAGTTTTGAGAGATCTGGATGTG
>NW_010586479.1:208568-256787 GCF_000705375.1 Tinamus guttatus
ACTCTGTGCCCTCCTCCAATTCATTGATGATCAAGTTGAAGAGCACTGGGCCCAGTACTGACCCTTGCAAGACACCACTGGCCCCAGGCCTCCAACCAGACTCAGCCCCATTTATCACCACCCTCTGGGCTCTGTCAGTCAGTCAGTCCTCAATCCACCTCACTGTCCACTCGTCCAGTCTATACTTCCTGAGCTTCCCTATGAGGATGTTATGGGAGACTGTGTTGAAAGCCTTGCTGAAGTCAGGGTAGACAACATCCATGGCTCTCCCATCATCCATCTAGCCAGTCATCTCATTATAGAAGGCTATCAGGTTCATCAAAAATGACTTTCCCTTGGTGAATCCATGCTGACTACTCCTGATCACCTTCTTTTCCTTGACATATCTAGAGATGGTCTCTAGGATGAGACTTTCCAGAGACGGAGGTGAGGCTGATTGGCCTGTAGTTTCCTGGGTCCTCCCCCTTGCCTTTTTTGATGACTGCAGTGATGTTGGCTTCTCCCAGTCCTCTGGCAACTCCCTCACCCTCCATGACCTCTCGAAGATGATGGAGAGCAGCTGAGCAATAACCACTGCCAGTTCCCTCAGCGCTCTTGGGTGCCTCCCATCCAGGCCCATAGATTTATGGGCGTCCACTTTGCCTAAATCATCCCTATCCCAATCCTCCTTGACCAGCAGAAAGTCCTCTCTCCTGGTTCTCTCTCTTGTCTCCAGGCTCTGTAGTTCATGGGGACTGGCCTTAGCAGTAAAGACAGCAGCAAAGAAGGCATTTAGTAACTTTGCCTTCTCTGCATCCTCCGCCACAAAGACACCCTTCCCATTCAGCAGCAGACTAACATTTTCCCTAGCCTTTCTGTTGCTGCTGATGTATTTATAGAAGCCCTTCCTGTTGCCCCTGACATCTCTTGCTAACTCTAATTCCAAGCGGGTCTTGGCCTTCCTTGTTGCATCCCTGCATTCTCTGATAATCTTCCTATATTCTTTCCATGTGGCCTGGTCCTTCTTCCACATTGCGTACATGTTCTTTTTCCCATCAAGTTTACTCGGTAGCTCCTTACCCATCCACGCAGGTCTCCTGCCTGCCTTTCTCAAAATCCAGAAAACTAGGAGGGAAATCCCCAACCACATATTTTCTGTATGATATTGAGCAAGTCATTTAGTTGCTTGAGGCCTCACAGTCCCTAATGGGAATAACATGCTGTCCTGAACCTACTTATTCTCCTACTAGCCTGTGAGATACTCTGAAAATATATAGAGCACCATGAATATTGATAAGATAGACAGGATTTTGGAGTCAGGAATGAAAAAAAAGAAAAAAACTGCTGGGGAAGTGTTTTCTATTTTCTTTGCTTTGGGAGAAGTGATTGCTCTCCATTCGCTTTGGCAACAACCACCCACGCAGAAGGGAAGATAGAGGGAAGCTGGCAAAGAGGAAGCCCCAGTTCAGGTCTATGAGGACATACCACAGTGGAATCTACTGACAGCAGATGCGTACATAGGAAGGGAGAGAAGGGAGAATAATGCCTAATTCCCATGTTGGTTAACTAAAAAGATACATTTTATAGCTATAGGAACAGCTGAATTTACAGAATTGTCATCGTAACAGCACTGTTCATTAAACTGATTAGTCAACCCACACTGAAATCCAGATCAGCCAGATGGTCTCCTGTTACTTTGCTTATCACTTCGTACAAGGCAAATGGCCTTTGCATTCTTGCCTTTTGAAGTGTTGCCTAATTTGTTTTTAACTGTTTAAAAATTAAGTGGAGCCTCAACCCTTTAGTTACTCTTGTTTGTTTGCTTTGTTATGTTCCCAAGTATTTAATATTTAAAATGGTCTTACTAGGTAGCGTCTAACAGATTCAGTTGTTGCCGTAATGTACATTAATAATTCAAAAATCCTTGGAATAAGAAAGAAGCCTGGGATAGCGTACTGCTATAACCTTTATATTGCATCTCTGTATAAAGGCCCAGAGATGACTATCACAAGAGACTTCTGAGATGGTAGCAGGACAGCTCTGCACATAAGTACCTCCCTGGTGACACCTCCATCCCCTGCAACTTTTCCCCTTCTCACGCACATCCTACCTCCATGGAGGCCAAGATGTGCAACTGCAACTCAGAAAATGGATGGCCCTTCTTTCCTCTTGGTCTCTCCCCTGTGTTTGCTCCACGCATCTTGGAAGCTCACATGTCAGTCTGGCAATGCTGCAGCGATCAGGCAATCTCCTCACCCCAGGACAACAATCACGCTGCCACAGGCTGACTGGCATCAAAGTGCTAGGGTCCCGCTGTATATTGAAGGGGGAAGAAATACAGTTACCTTTGAGCACAGGCTTAGACTGACCTTTTCCACTCCTGCAGAAAATTCTTGTTCATGCAAGGAAATTTTTACAAGCGTTTCAGCCTTTATTGCCAATATTCCTTTGGTTTGTTTATTCAGCAGTTGTCCTTCCAAAGTCATTTGCACATTTGTTGACATGCATTGCAGGAGCACTTCCAAGGGAGACAAATTTCCCAAAGAGCCCCAACAGCAGCACGTGTCCTTGACAGCAACAGTGCCTGCTCTTGGTGCGAGCTTCTGCAAACTTGCAAAAAGGAACTTTGTGTCTGCAATTAACTGATGCAGCAGCTTGCCTGTACACATTCAGTGGCATTTGCATGTCCAAGTTAACTAGGAAGTTACCAAGCCACCAGACTGAAACTCAGAAGTCATGCTGGGTACCACAGCTAGGGCTGTAAAGGTGCTAGGCCTTTGAAAGGCCAGCTTTCAAATGTTATGATTAAAGAAAAAAAAAAAAAGGAAACAAGGAACAAGAAAAATAATAGACTTTTGAGTGGAAACCTCAACTTTGCCTCAAGTAACCTGGCACTAGGAGGCACTGCTAGGTAACAATGTTAGCAACAAGATAGGCAGACTCTTAAAAATAGTAACATGGGAATTATTGGCACACCAGCTTGTTATTTCCTTCAGCTCTGTAACCCAAGAGGGCTACTCCTGTTGAGCAAAATATAAAGCATGTACTGTAGGGAGCATTAGCCTTGCAAGTACTGCACTTCCCATACTGTTAAAAATAGCCTTTCTTGTCTCTGTGCAGGATTTCTGGGTTGTTTCTGTTTTGCACTTTAAAGCATCAGTATAGTTTTGAGGCAATCAGAAAAGTTTACTCCACCTGGGTGAAATTACATGGAAGAGTTATATATCCTATTTATTCTGTTCTATTTAAGAGTCAAAAGGCTCTTGTCACTACAATATCTTCATGTCTCAGCTGCTTTTATCCTCACAATACCTCGGTGACAAAATTAGCCCTGGATTATCACTGAAAAGAAGCCTGAAGCACAGAAGTTACTTTTCCAAGGTCATTTAGGAAGCTGATATCAGAATAGTAAGTCCAAATTTTCAGAGCTGAGATGATCCCCCGTCAACGACGTCCTATATTTTTTCTCCATTCCGTCAATCACACTCATTTGTATCGTGACAACCTTACTTCCAAACAGGTGAAAACCTCAGAATAGCACGGAAGTGACACTTGGGAAGTCACTGCAATTTTTAATGTGGCAGCACCATGCAGCTCGTGGGAACGTGAGCTCTGTGCTCCCTGTGGGTGCAGCACGTTTCCTTCTGCTGGCAGACAGCTCCCGGGTGCCAGGACTGAATGGAGACGCAGGAAGCAGGACCGGCTTTGGAGAGAGGGCTGGCTCAACGTTGCTATGCTGTGCGATGCAGAGAGGAGCTGCTGAAGCAGCAGTGAGCATGCCAGGTAGGGCACAGTTGGCCAGAGCCTGCAGGTAACAGAGAGACCAGGGCAGGAATGTTTTATCTGGCCCTTTTACTGAGCTGGATCAAGCCCCGTAGTTTCTGGGTCCAGGGTAGGCTGGAAACAGCTGCAATTAGCTGCACCAAGGCAGTGTAGCCAGCACAGCAAGGTTTTTTTTTTAAAAAAAAAGAGCAATACATGAAACTAAAAACAGATTAAACCCCAAGAAACCCCACACATGCTATTTCCTATCCTAGAGCAGCTGAAGTGCTGTAGCACTGTGTTTGAATCATCCAGCTCTTTTCAGGCTGCCCACTGAGCTGGAAATCTTGGCCCTCTGAAGGCTGCATCCCTTCCTGCTGGCTGGATAGAAAGAGCCCCCTGCGGTGTTTGCCATCTCCCAGTCAGGCCAGAATGGGTACAAAAACAGAAGTTAATGGCTTAATACAGGGAATCCTTTAAAAATATTTGGAGTCCACAGTTTCTAGTTTCATTTGGGTCCATTAAAGCCAGTACAGGTAGTAACTCAGCTATTGCCTTGGTCAGCAGCACTCTGTGACCTTCTGCACCACTGCTGCACCCCAGATCTGACAGCAACAGAGCCTCTCTCCAAACCTCACCACCCATCTGGAAACGCGCCCTTTGGTTTCAGGATTTCAAGCCTCGCTTGCAGAGTGGGCACATTGCCTAGCCAAGCCCTGCTCTTTATTCCCAGCTAGTTTCCAGCCCCTGCTCAGTTCATTGATTGATTCCCTTCCTCAGCCCGCTGCCTGCGACCTTGCTCTCTTCCGTGCGTGAGGAAGGCCGCGCTCTGTAGCCAAGAATGACATGGGCCCTGAAGTGAGGGAGAACCTGCTGAAATGCCTCTGCCCTGATAAAATAACAGTGTGCTGCTTCCAAACTACAGACATTAACATTGTCCTTTAGAAAATGGCAGTTTGCGTAACCGCATAGCTTAGCTTTTTTTTTCTTTGATTGCTACTGTAGCAGTAAGCGCTCACAGATGCTGCTTAATAGATGGACAATGCCCATTCTTGTTATCAACACTCTGGAGTTTTTTCAAGATTGGCCAGCGAGTTCAGGAGCTGTTTATTAAATGAAGGTCCTTCGAAAATGTCCCATGTCAGATGCTCAGAAATCAAGAACATTCAAATTAGTAGTTAATTGTGAATGTCTAAGCCATCAGACTTAACAAGCCTGAAGCAGAATAAGTGATGTGTGTTGCCAGTAAAAGAAAATCCTCAGTTAGACCTTCAGCTAGGCTATTTAGGCTGCATGAACTCTGTATTTGCCCACACACTATTCCTCTATGACATAAAGAATGGCTTCTCTCTGATGTCCTGGAGGGATATACTTTTGAAATACACCCACGCAATATCAGTCATCCCTCAGCAGGATTCCCATTTGTTACATCTGGTACAGCTGTTCTTCACAGGTGACCCAGCACAGTTTGCGTCAGTTGTTTGGGCAAAAATAAATCTTTTCAAAGTTACATTAAAAATACTTCATTATTCATGACTTCCATCAGTGAGCAACTGAGGGGTGATGAGCAAGAGAGACAGACAGAAAGTCACTAGCTTTCTGTCCCTCCGCATTTATTTAGGAGAACAGTAAAAAAGGCATTAACTTTGAGGATTTGAAGAAGTCAAACTGGTGCTCCTGTCTCTCAGCTTGAGCAGAGCTTTGGTGGCCAGGAGGCAGGTCTAGCTCAGTGGTAGCCTGCAGCTTTGATGGGGAAAGATGTTAGAAAGGCACTAATCAGCCAAGAGACTCCCTGCTGTTTTGCTTCATTTTTCCAAGTCCCTGTCAGCACCCTGTAGTCTCCTCCTGGATGCTTTGGACATGTCAGCTGCTAAAAAGACTGGCTCCACTCCTTCAGGAAACCTAAAATAAGACAGTGAGGGAGGAGAAACACTGATACACCATCAGACAGTACCAACGTCGTGTTTAGGAAACCGCTGTCCTAACAAGCTCTGTTGTCAAAGCTGTGAAGCACACTGGGGTTTGAGAGGAAGATTTTCCCTTTCTTTATTCAGAGAGAATCACCAAAATCTGTGTTGACAAAGCAATCCCACACTAGATGCAGTGGAATTGTATGTTTGTTTTCCTATGGGCAACAGCATACATAGTACACAAAGCGTTCAGTACATTCACTGTTAAAGCTCCCTAAATAAGAGTGGAGCGTATTGCCCATACTTTTTGGCACTAAACACCAGGTGTTTGCCCTGCTGAGAGGTGTGTGGGAAGGAAGCACTGCCCTTTCCCTGGTCTTCAGCTCTGGGGTTTGCTGACCCCACTTTAGGCAGTGACAGAGTGAGAGTGGGAGGATGTGTAATTTTTACCTGAGTCCTAAGAGGACCAAGTAGGTGGGATGTGCTCCCTGGAGAGATGGATAGCAGAGATGGATAAACTGCAAAATATATTGTCATGATCCAAATAGGAGATAGTGTGAGAAGCAGGATTAAACAGTCGGTTTCTCTCATGGCATTTGGGTAATACAAAGCTGTCTTATATCCTGTGCTGTGAAAAACATTTTCCCATGATCTGAAAAGCAGGAGAGAGCAGTGAGATAACACATCTGCAGACAATAAAATAGAGGCAGAAACGAGTGTGCAGCACAACAACAGATTAAGCAAAGAGATTTCGATTCTATTTAATTAACATCGACAAATAAGAAGAAAATGATTTGGGAGAAAATAATGGTATTTACTTAATTCCAGTGTTGACTCACTTGCTCTCTTCTGCATAACTAGAAGTGTTTTCTGCAGTTTCATGGAAATGAATTACAACCACTTACCTCCACTCAGCTCTGAGTTGTTTGGGCTTTAGGTGACAAACAGGTGGGATCTTCTGCTCCTCCACACAGGCTCATTACCTATCTGGGAATTATTTTGATTCCCTGCATTACACTAAGAGGGAACTCTGATGAAAAGGAGAATAAGATACTGTTTATTTTGAATAAAGCAGTAGTCACACACTTATTTTATAATACAATACATGTCAAAAGCTCTACAGATAATCTGTCCTTCCCTTCGGGAATATAGCAGTCTCAGGAAAATTATGAACATCTGTGATAATCTTTCTTGTCGAATTGTGATATTCTTAAGGCAGAAAGAGAGAAGCCATTCCACATGACCAAAATTAAAAGCATGAATGTGTGGGAAAGGGTTGGGTAACACAGCAGAAGGATATCATGGAAATGTGGTCATTTCGTTTTGCTCCTTACCCCAGCCTATTAATGTGGGGTTTTCACTGTGGCAAAGGAGCTGTGGATGTGTCTCCTGAATGCCATTATACAGTTCTGAACCCCCATCAAACTTTGGGTATCAACTAACACTGATTTATTAGAATTGTTGACTTTCAGCAAGTGACTCTTATAAAAGTAAAAAGGTCCTGAAGACTTCCATAATTTGCAGACAATCCAGCATTTCAAAGTCTTTTCCTATCCCCACTGGGCACAATTTGCAGGTATAATTGGCTGGAGTGCTAGCTCGGCTCCACTGCAATTCACTTGCAATCTATACACATTTTTCAAACCAGTTCATTTCTCTCTGCCCTGGGTAATTTATATAAAAGGAACAAGCTGTTTGCTTCCACTACCTGCCCAAGAACAGTGTTTCTTCCACCGGGTCTCTACATAGTGCAACGAAGCACCAGAGTTACATGTTAAAGCCATCTTCATTAACCCAATTTAAAGTAAGATTCCTGTCTCCTTAATGAAATGGGGAGCCTGCATTTACCTGGATAGAAGGTAAACTACATCAGACAAACTCAGCTATTGCCGGTGTATTTTGATGTTATCTACCCTGTCTTCCTCGTGGTTTTATGAGCACAAGCAGGCCTTGGATGCTACCAGAGCTGGAGTATCCCCATGGGCTACATGCAGCGCACAGGCACCGGAGCAGAAGAGAAGCACAGACAGCTCCAGTATCGACTACTTTCATTTCCAGCATCCCTGACCTTCCATGATTTTATCAGGAGTCCAGTGTCCTGCCTAGTTCCTGAAATTACAGGAGACAGCAAAGTCTCAGTTCGCATTTGAAAGGAAGTTTCAGGCCTTTTTTTGAATGGAAAAATATATTTGGTGGGAAAACCTACAAGCGGCCCCTGGGAAACAATCATGCAACCCAACATGCATTAGAAAAGATTCAGGCCTCATAGTCTCAGAGTATCTGCAATAATTGCCTGATTTTTGAGAATTTAGGATTAGCAGGATTTAAACCTAGAGAGAACTTTGAAAGAATTTTAAGATCAAGATATTCCTGTCCCTGCTATTTGACCTGGCCTCCTAGCCCTGATGCATATTTCTGACAGCTGCCTGTTTCTAGTTAACAAATCAGTGGTTGGGTACAAAGGATCTGGATGATCCTACTGTTATAAAAGTAGTAATAGTAATAATAATAATAATACGAGCCTCATGTATGAGTACGAACTGAGATTTTTGAACTAACTCCCACAGTTTTAAGTCCTTTTTTCAGGTGATTCCTTCCTAGAAAAATACACCTTCTTTCTTACAAAAGTTTCAGCTCTTAGGAAAAAGCAAAGATGTGAAACTCAGGACTAGGGCTGGGCATGACGGCCTAGCTTTGTGTAACGCACAAAACAAGAAAACATTGTGGGTTACTCTGGTTTATTTAAGCTCTTGAATCCCTCCCTAGTTAACTTTGCTGGTGTTGCAGAGATGGTGTAATTTTGACACATTTGATTCCTGCAAAAAGGATGACAGCAATAGTGAGGAATTCTGAGGGAGGGGAAACATTTGTTAGAGCTAGATCAGGCACTAACCACAACCATAAATAAAAGCTGTAGCAAATATAAGTCCTAAGAGAACAGGGAAGCACCAACAATATCGGATTGAAAAAGTCATGCTAATTTCAGGAAACACAGATTTTCAGATTTGAGAGGTAACTAGAAGGGAAATGCTAAGCAATTACCTTTCATACATTTCATATAACACTGGCATTAAAACTTCTTGATTATTTTTAAAAGGTCTCTCTGTATTTTTAAACACTTTGTCCTTGTGTCAAGGACAGAAAATCTAATCTTACAGTGATTAAGTGCTGAGCTCAATGTACAACTTAAAAATGAAGTAACAATCAATACAATATGCTAAGTGGCAGCTCTTGACCAAAGCACATTGGAGAACAAAAGAAAGAACAGATGCATGAGGTAGACTTAAAAATTCAAGGATTTATCACTATACAACATGCATTACTGTGGTAAATTGTTGATATGGAAACAGAAACACATTTGAGAAATGTAAAAAGGGGAATACTATAAACAATTTACACCTTGCTTAGCTTTTTTTCCCAGTTTAGCATCATTTTGTACTTGTTCAAACTCTAAAGCAGCTCCAGAGAAATTCCCAAAGGGGTCTGTTAAAGCATTTCTGACAACTGGGAAAGTCAGATTAAAAGGACAGCTGGGGTTTAGGAGGCATGAATTAAACAGGTCCACATGAAAGAACATTAAATAATTTCATTTTCTATCAGAAAAAAAATGTATTTTTGTCTTAGCATATATAGAGCTATAAAGTATGTACACAGGAGAAACTGGTATTTATTTTTATGTTTGGGTTGGCAACATACTCCTGTCCTTCCCAAAATGCTATATACTTTTTTTTCTAATTTCAAGGCTGAAAAGCTGCAATATTCCTTCCTGGCAGCAACAGCAGAGATTACATGCATCACAACCACTGCAGAACAGACAACGGCAATACAGTTTGCCAAAGCTCTGCTTGACATACTGGCTTATTAGTAACCTGCACGTTGGATTCAGGGCTGAGCAAGTTAGCAGGTGCATGGCTTGCTTATATTTTATATAGTATTATTACATATTATATATGTATTTTATACATATATATATATAGCATACTCCTCAAGAACTGGTATTCACTTCTCCACAGAGCTGCTAGTAGGATCCAGCACAAAGACCTTGATGAAAGGAGGCTAATCTCACTGACAAGTGCCGAGTACAGAAGACACAGATTGTTGTTGCTGTTGTTTTGCCACAGAATACAGAAATTCTGCATGTGGCAGCCACCAGTTATTCTCTTTTTTTGTTAGTTGGGTCATACCTTCTGGTTTCCAAACAAGAACATATTCTATGTCTCTGTGTAAATGCTACTTGAGCATTTTTCCAGACATTTGGGGAAGAACTAAATAAAGGCCACAATTTTCTTTCTTTTCCCCTTCTCAGAATGTAAGAGAAATAGCTTGATTAACCTACCAAACTTTGTTATACGTGAATTGAGTTGCATTTGCAAACTGATGGGAGATATACTTTGGAAAGTTAAATCACAGAAATATGTGAATAAGCTTCAACGGTACAAGAGTATAATTCAGAAGACACTTGCATTTACAGCATCCTTTCTAGTCTTTCAGAATGATTTGGGATTATCAGGAGAGCTTCTGTAGCAGAAATAGCATCAGAGGACACATTTTGCATTTCCATGCAACAGTGAAAGGTCCTTAAGAGAAATAATCAGGCTGTTAAACCTGAAGGAATGGGGAAAATTAATGCAGACTACAGACAAATGCACCATGACAGTGCTTGAGGCAATGGATGCTAAAACTGATTTAGTAACTACTGCTTTGGTAGGCTAGATATTGAGACTGGAGAGACACTAGAGGAGCTCACTGAAGGTCACTAGTTGCAAGAACAAGGCATGAGGCTGCCTGAGGGCCCATCTCAGTGCAGGCTGAGCCCAGCACCCTCTCTGGTGCGGCTGTGGTAGTCAAGCAAGGTGTAACCCTTGGCATTTCTGCAGCTGTGAGGCAGCACACTGTGCACACAGCACTGTCCAGGCAAACTGCAGGCCACCCACAAGCAGCACTCAGAAATCCTGCTTGTTGTGGTAGCTTTTAGGAAATACCTGAGGAAAATGTCTAATCTACCAAGGCAGTAGTTCCCTAAATCAGTTTTAGTGTCCTTCATCCCCAGCACCTTCATGGTGCATTTGTCTACAGTCTGACATGGCTCGGACTCCACACTGCTCCCCAGGCAAGCCTGAGGTGACCTAGGTCTCAGAAAGGTTCTTCCCTTTCATTTGCTTTATGGGGCTGCCCTGTGCCTTACTGCAGTAGCAGAGTCTGCACAGACACATGTGAAAGGCAAGCGCTGACCCAAAGCCACAGCCAGCCATGGCTGGAGGGAGACCTGCCTGTGGTCTCCCAGTTTGTGTCTCTTCCAGCCACCACCATCACAGAGTAGTTAATCTTTCTGGGAGAGAGCAACTACTGGCGGAGCTTTGACAAATCATCCTTATGGGGATTCTCTCCTTGCTACATATCAGTATATTATATAAAGATAAAGATCACCCTTGCCCTAGGTAACACAAGGAGAAACACAGACCCAAGATGTGCTTCATCCCATCTTGCATGCACTTGCATACTCTAATTCTTCATTAATCTGATACCACTCACCACAACAGATCCCAAAGGCTATGTGAGGGGACACCAATCTGGCCACAAAGCCAGAGCAAGAGCCAAAGCCTAGCTTTGTCAGTAAGGTAGGGTCCCCACGTAGGAGGTCGGAACACTTCTGGTATGGGGTGGTTTCCCCCAACGCCAGCCCAACACTATACTGATAGCCAGATTGAAACTTCTGCCTAGCATATTCTTGATTTTGATCTTGGTAGAAAAAAAGGTTCAAATGAATAAATAAACACCAACACGGTGATAGAAGATATTTGAGCCTGCTACAAAAAAAAAAAAATCTGAAAATCTGTTATACTTTTCCATCCAAATGACCTTTCAGTCTTAGATACATTTTCAAAAATAAGTTTTCGAACAGCTCATTTCCCTTAATTCTAAATAGTTAATTTCACTTTTTTGCTGAACAACAGAAAAGTCTATATCATAACGCTGTATATAGCAAGTATATAGCAAATAACATAAATATCAGAGAATTTGGTCACTACGACTACTGAAAAAAGCACAGCAAAAAGCCTACCAGCACTAGAAAACATTACCTCAAAAGGCAATTTCAAAACTTTAGAAACACTCTGAATATACACTATACACTGTTGGCAGAGTCCTGCTGTTAAGAGCAGATTTTGCAGCACTAGTTGCTTAGTGAGCATATTTCTCTTCTTCACTTCAATTCCTCTGTAGCTTTCAATAGCAACACTAATTACATTCACACTTCCCATTTGCTTGCTGCCAGGAAAGAGGAAAGAGAAACAGCATGACAGTCAAATAAAAACTACTACAGATGAATACGTGTTTCTGGTTCTGGTAATCTGATTTGACCGCTAAATAAGCATGATAAAGGCACAAAACAGGTTTTTTTTTTAGTTGTTTCCTCTGCTTTACAAAATAATAAAGAGATGTTGAGGTTGATACCTAGAGTTTTAAGGCATTTGATCCTCTTGACTGAACTGAATAAAATTATGCAATGAGAACTTACCTTGAAAAACAGGCAATTTAAAATAGAAGATATTGAAAAACTATCATCCCATTTATTCCTTGAAAGGAATCCTTACCCTCAACACAGAGTGCTCTACCTTCTACCATATTCCAGCTTCCCTACATTTATCTCCCTTTTATATTCTTCTCCAATAAAGCCATTAAATCTCTCATTTCCTACCCATGCAGAAATACATGCAGTAAAGCAAGACCTTTCTTGGTTGTCTTATTATCTAAACATGTAATGACATAATTTTTTCTGTGATTTTTTTTTCTAGACTTCACGTACCCGAACTCTTCTGTGAATGCCTCTCAACAACCTTTAAAAGGCTTGCCGAAAAATACTGCATGCAGTTGTTCAGAATCTGCTTAACATCTCTGCATGACGCTGGCAACGGCAAACCTCACTTTGGCTTAAGTAGCTAAGAATTCCTTTTGCTACTGCATCTCACCAAGAGTTCAACTGTTTGTTCAGAGTAAGCACCTGTATCTTCTTCCAGCATCCAAGCAGCACTTTCCCACTCTGTAGATAAGGCCCACATTTTTTTTCCTAGAGGTACATGTTTACATATGGCTTCCTTAACACATCAGAAATAGATTGCTGAGCAATTTCAAATTCACATACACTACTGCACCAAAGGATCCTACCCTTGCCAAAGAGACAACCACATGTCAAAGAGCTCAACATGTGCAAGAGGAGCAGACACTACATTCCTAAAAAAAACTTTATGAATGTGGGAAGGTGAAACATTTCCCCCAGGTGCTCCCTGCATGAGTGGCAACTTTAGGAGTAAAACCTACTATAGGAATAGCTGGCAGAGGGAGCAATAAGAAGGTTGGGGGAAGAATCTGTTTCCTTGTACGCCACAGGAATATGCTGTTCCATCACTGCAGCCTCATGAGGCACATAGTATGGTATGATTACAAAAGCCTTCCTCCTCTTTCTAAGCCAAGTGAAAGGGCAACCACAGGAGACACCACACTGTCAACTCCTGCTGTAAAAAATACAAGGGCTAATTATGCCATGAAGCAAGTTCCCAAAACACACACCCTTGCAACATAGCTTTGTATACAGCAGGGGCACTTTCATACCAAAACAAACAAACAAAAAAACAACTCCGCTACATATTTGTTTCAAAGCACTTTGATTCCTTTCATTAACCATTTTTAAAAGCCAAAAGGAAGCTTTCATTGCAACCAAATGTGGCCTTTCTAATGAAAGCTGTCCAAACAGGGCAGTGAAGAGCCTGGGCTATAAGTGTTTCAGTAACAGTGTGCTATTGATATGTCCCTTGAACATTGCCCTGAACCAGGAACACCCACAAAGTATAAAGAGGTATAGCACAATAAAATTGTAAGTGAATGAGTTGGTTCTCTCCTCACTCCAAGGTCAAGAGTATCTCCATTATGTAAAAAGAAGAATCAGACCACATAAGTTTCCAGGAGACCTTACGCCAGCTGCAGACAAGTGCTCTTTACAGTACATCTTTGTTTACAGACACTTTAAAGACAGCAAAACATTTAGGGCAGGAGGAGAGGAAGCCTTTCACAGTACTGACTACTCCATTCACACACCAGTCAAAGAAAAAGAAGTAGGGGCTGTCCCAACCTTCACTGTTTTTAAGTGTATTGCTGATGTCTTCCAATTGGTTTATAGTGCTACTTTCCACAACCACATCAGTGCTAGAGGCAGATGAAAGTAGGTGAAACTCAGACTTTTTTTAGCTAACTGACAGCAGGGAAAAACATTTGTAGAGAAGTATTTTATTGTATGAGGAAAGAAATGATTTGTGCACTTTCTATTATATTTCTGATTTTGCAGATGATTATTATAAAGGAAGAAAAATCTGTTGTACTTTAAAATTGCGAGTTTGTTTTTTTTAATGTCATGAAGTACACCTGCAGATGTGGAAGGTGTTAGAATCTGTATCCCAGTTCAGACTTGGCATTGTTTCTAAGCATCACTTGCAAAAAGTCCACTGCTATAACCACCTCGGAAGTTGAAAGGGTTCTTGTACGCAATCAGCTGGTCCACCTCATAAGCTACATGTATGTGCATACACTGGTCAGGTAACAATACTCATGAGCTGGTACTGTTTCAGCACCAGCTCAGTATCTCAAACACTATTAACATGTCTCAAATAAAAGCCTTTTTGACTTTCGATATATAACAGATTCGCCACTTGCAAAAATATTCTCAGTGATTTATTAGCAGTCTCTTTCAAGAGAAAGGTCTGTGGAAGCCCTTGCCTGCTCAGACATCAGTTGTTCCCTGATGCTTAGTGACTAAGCATTCTTTCTTCTTTATCGCACATCTTGATTTCAGTGAAAATCTAACAAAAAGCCCTCTTACCTCAGGAGTTACAAAAAATTTCTATAAAAGCCCTCTCTCTCAAAGGGTAATGTTGGTCCAAGCTGAACAATTTAGACCTAGTTACAGCAGATCCTCTACAAGGAGCACAGGCCAAGGAGAGAGTCTCCTTCTCCTTCAGGTAGGAGAGAGATTATTCATCACATGGGCCTCTTTCAGCACTGAAGACATCCCACTGAAAATCCTGACAGTAGTGACAGACAATGGCACAAGTTCCCTTTGATCTCCCTGGAGCACAGATTTCCCCTGAAGTGTTAATTTAAAAAAAAAAAAAAAATCTGTAAGACTGTATAGGTAACCAGAGCTAAATTGCGACTCCAGTAAGGTACAAGATTTAAACTTAAGATGTTGCTAGACAAAGCAACCAACTGCCTTCCCACAGCACTGCTGCAATTTCTTGAGGGAAATTAAGAGTCAGAGAAAGGAGGAAATGCAGAAGAGCACCTTATGAAAGATCCCTGCTGCAGGCCTTCAGTGGAGAACTGAGCCACTCAATTTTAAGAGCTTCCCTACTTTGGGAGAAGGGGAAAAAAGAAGCAGGGCATTTATCTGAAAGAAGTTCCTTGCCTGCTTTTAACCTTCAAGGCACTGGGAAGGCCTCATGTGCATGTGACTTTCAAAAGTGAGGCCATGCACCAGGTTACAGCATTTCTGCTAAGTGATACGGAGAGAGGGTTTTTGCTGCACAGTAAAAGCCAGCTAAGGGCCTATAGGCCCGTTTCCAGGTACTTACCAGCACACAGGCCTCTCTTTACGGTGATCGAGTCGATGTCACCAACCTACTCAGCAACAGTATTCTTGTAAAGTGTACACATAACAAGTCACAAGTTGTTCCATTTATTTGAGTAAATATCTGGTAAATAAAACCATTGGTAAACATTACAAAATTAAATACATTAAAAAAGCTTGCCAGTATACATAAAATTCACAAACATGTACTTCTTTTGAAAAATAAAATATGTTCAGAGCACCCTTGATATAAAATGCCTGTCTAGTGTCACCTACCAGTATATGGTAGCTTATGGAACATTTTAGGACATTTTTCAGGAGGGAGCAGGGATCTCTCTTCCATCTTTGCTTTTAGAAGTAAGAGAACCCAAGTTAGGATGTCTCCCTACATCTCAGGGCAAAACCATAAACAAACACTGTCATATTCTTTTTCTACCTTGATAGAGAGAAACCTGCATTTGATTAAAGCCACATATCTAAATACAAGATAGTGCTTTTAGTTCTTTTTCATAGCACTGCCTTTTTCCGCCACTGTGAAGCATTTTTCAGTTGGTGATAGACATTTTTCTAGATATCACTGAAGGCTCTTATTTGGTGTTAGATAATACCAAGTTCCAAGACACCATGAGGTGAAGAGGAAATGATCTGGCAAAGCATCAAAGTCAATAAAATAACTTTAGTTCTAAAAATTAAGCCCTTAAAATTCCCAGTTCTCATATGCTGTGGTCTTAATAAGGAGATATGATGAAACTCTTCACTGGGCTGCTTTAAGGGTATTTAGTAAAAATGGCAGCACTCATTTTAGCAATCTAAACTGTTGCCTTCTGGTAGTAAATTTGCAATAACCACCATTTAAATAATTTACTGTAACAAATTTTTCCTTCCATCCATGTGAAACAGTATTCACAACCCACTTTATAATTTATGTACAGACAAGCACAAGAAACTTGACATCCATGAGTTAAATGTACAACCAACTTAAAAAATGTTATTCAACTAGTTGCCAGGAGAAGTCTCCTAGCACTGCAAATTTACAAGATCTTCTGATTCACCATGGAGGCTGGCTGCCTCTCATCACTAACTCTTGGATTCTTCTCTTGCTTCAGTAATCCTCATGTGAAAGTTGAGCAGCATCCAAAATGTCGATATTCTTGATAAAAAAAATGACACTTAAAAAAAAACCCTTAGAATACACAAAAGAACTTCCTTGAGTAAAAGTCAAAACTGAATGAAATCAAAAAATTTGTGGAGATAGACAACTATTTTAATAAAGGTCTTATATTCAAAGTCCAATTTCCCTTGCTATGTCTTTTACAGAGCGCTACTACTTGGAGTTACTTATATACTCTTCTTTTGAGGGGGACTGAGTTTCCTCATTCCTCTTATCCGAGTTAGCAGCTCTTTGATAAATTCCTAGGAAAAAAGATTAGAAAATATAAATAGTTTTTATGATCCCATAATACGACCAATTTTGAGTTAAAAAAAAATCAAAGCAAGCTGTACATTTTTAAGCTTTTACTACTAAGCTGGAATTTCTCTGGCCTGATCTTCATGAACCTTAAGTTATATGCATACTCCCACCGTATAGCAGAGATGCAAACTATCAGTTTTTCCTCTGCATGTTTAGGATTAGCTGCTAGTTATCTTCCACCCCTCTGCTACATCACCTACCTCCTTGTTAATCAGGTAGACCTATGACTGGATGCAGTGTAAGCAATCATGGCAGAATTTCACAGTCAGTTTAATCCTGCATAGAAATCAGCCCCCCTGCCAAAAGAGGTGTTTCTCCCACCACTTTCCATGCTGGCACTAGTGCTCTGTTTGCGTGCACAGTCGGCTGTAACACAGAGCTGATACGGCTGAAAACTCAACAGTTTGTCTGTTGCCCTGGTACTTTTCAAGCTGTATCAGCTCTCTGACCAGTTTCAGCACTCAGCCCTACGCAAACGCTAGTTTGTAAGGCAGGAAAAGTAGCCCGAGGTAGCAACACCAGGTGAAACTGGTCATGGAGCTCAGCTAACAACACTAATCTGGAAAAAATACATTCATGGAGCCAGTCTTTACCAGAGTGATAGTTCCCTCAACTTCAGTGTTCTTTCTTATTTAAAATTGTGTGGGAACAGAAGCTGATAGAGTTGCACCTGTACTTGAAATTATTTTGGCATACATTTTCATAGTAAAACCTGCAGGTATATTAAAAGCAAAGTCATCTCATTATTGTCACAGTAGTAAAATAATGTTTACCCATAGTACCATATATATCCACAGAAATGTTCTTATCTTGAAATCATTTAAATATAAACGTAAAATTGTGTGGGAACAGAAGCTGATAGAGTTGCACCTGTACTTGAAATTATTTTGGCATACATTTTCATAGTAAAACCTGCAGGTATATTAAAAGCAAAGTCATCTCATTATTGTCACAGTAGTAAAATAATGTTTACCCATAGTACCATATATATCCACAGAAATGTTCTTATCTTGAAATCATTTAAATATAAACGTGCAATGTAATTATGGATTTAGTCAGTCAAGCTGAAGTGAAAGGACAAAAGGCGCGACTTCCTAGCTGATTGCCTGAGGTTAAAAATTCCAGAGAACAAGGTCACCACCTGAATGACAACACAGTACAGCTGCACCATGGTTACAACTGCACTAACTGTGGCTGCAGGTAACAGCAGCAATTCCCGAGCAGCACAGGCATCAGCATGGGTTATAAACGCTCACCAAGAACCTTATATATCCTGACTGCTGTTCCCAAACTAGCTAGACCACAGCCAGCACGAGAATACATCTATGCATATCAATATCACACCTCCCATCCGGGTAAGTGCGTAGCCTAAAGAGTTGACTGGGGAAGCAGATTTGTTAAGACCTCCCATCCTCCCTCTCCACCTCTTTGAAGCTGTATTTTTCCACACATGCACAAGCCCCTGCAACAATATCCACTTAAAGTCTGTCGGAAAAACAGCGCTTAAACATTCAAAGGTCAGAGAAAGGAAGGAGACATTTTACTACTGAAGAATCACAGTATTCAATGCATTACGTATTGATTCTGCATTATCTTTCATCATCCTTTTATCCTGTAAAGCCCTGCTAGAACAATACAAGACAAATGTGGCATGGTGGTGTTTGAAGGGTATAAATATTCTTCAGGAATTTTTTACTATAGTACTTAAATGAAAATCTGCAATGAAATAATTGCAGAAATATATTTTATAATGTGTTCTTAAAAGATTTTTACTTCGAATTAAAACATTTAGTATTGTATCACAGACTGCATAAATTATTTCACCATCTCTACCCCATCCTAGCACATCAGGTTAGGACAAAGGAACAGGGGGCAAGGTTTGGAATCCTGTTCTTCCTTTTGAACCACTTGATTAGTCTTCTGTTAAAGCTGCAAACACTCTACCCATAATTTGCCTATCATCTAAAAAACATCGCAAGTAGAAACTGTTCGACTGCTTCACTGAAGTAAAAAGCAAAAGAGATTTCAAGAACGGGCATCTGCAGACTCAACAGGGAAACCCATACTTGTTATTTGGATTGCATCCTGATGGGATATCCTCATCTGAAGGGCAATTTTATCATTTGTTTGCCCATGCTCTCCCATACCTAAAAGGAATTTGCTCTAGGCTTCTTTCAATATGACATGCAGCCAGGGGTTGGTTGATTTTCAATAGGACATAACAGCTAGAAGCAGCAAGGGTCAGGAGGGATATGAGAAGACAGTAGAAAAAGAAAAATTGCTATAAACTAAACAGGGAATACAAGAAGCGAGTTCCTTCCCTCTCTTTTTCCCATTTCTCAGAAGTGGCACCACAAGCACCTTCTTTTGCAAAATAAGGTGTTTGCTTGAAATTTCCAATATTAAGGACTTATAGAAACTTCTTAGTGCTGTCATCAGAGAATCAAAATAAACTAAGCAGTTGGGGGCAATACCCTAATGAGATCTGAAGGAAGTGAGGCTGTTCTTAGGGAAGAGAAAGGCAATCACATTCACCTAAAAAAAGTTTAATATGTTTCATTCCTCAGGAGCTCTTTTGCTTGCAAAACAGGATTGAAATACTGGGCAGTAAGGCTCAACAAGAACATTTTGACAAACATTTCACATAATGCAATTACACCCACAGGTCTGCAAACCAGAGCCCTGGTTCAGTACAGTTCTGATTTGCTTTAAGCATCATGATGCTTGCATTGAGCCTGCAGTTGTTAATACAACTGTGCTCCAGTGCTTATGCCCTTCCTTGTTACTCTTCTGCAGTTCCCCATCACGAAAAGGCAGCTTTCTAGTAAAAGGTGCACATTTTTCTACATTTTTCTTCTGGCAGACAGAGAGAGAGACTTCTTAGCATTTTAATAGGCCTTCACTTTAAAACTGACTCAGCTTTATAACATAGAGTAATACCCATTTGTTTCCTTTAAACATCACTCAGAAAGAACAGTTTTTATTCCTTGTGGACATTTGAGTTGCAGCTTAAATAGAAGGCCTAATATCCACATTTATCAGCCTCACACACAAAAATGATTTTATGCAGAGCTCATTTTCTTGAAATCCTCTCTAGGAGATAGACTGTAGTTAAGTGTCATACATATAAAATCTGATCATGTATCAAAACAAATTAAAAGTAACTCTGTAATGCAGGCTGGGTTATCTACTTCTTAATACCTGTTTAATTCTCACACTTGGAAAACACTTCACAACAATTCAGTTAAAGATTCAAAAGCTTACAAATTATTCCCTGAAGGGCTACAAACAGACCTGCAGAGAACGCAGAGTTATATTTAATAAAAGAAAAATCAAGTACCACTGGATAATGGAAAAAAAAAACACACACACACACAAGAATTTACACAAATGCAGTTTAAATTATTCTATAGGTTTTCTGCAAGGATACCACTTTTACATACGGTTTCATTGCAAGTATGGAGATTCTTGTTAATTTATAATATATTATATTATTGTTTCTAGGTGACAATTTTTTTTTAATTCTAAAGGCAAATTTAAATGAGAGAGAGACAGAAACTAAATCTATAGTTCATTTGAACTCATTTATATTCAGCCTTAGGCATTTGTCTTCTCCCTTCTGTAATGCTTTCCCTAGAATCAAAGGCATTCACTTCAGCAAAAGCATTCATATAATGAAGAATAAAAAAAATAAAGAAAGCAAACAAAGGTGAAATGATAATTCAGCAAAGGGGAGAAAATCACCTCTTTGCCTTGGAGGTGAGATTCAGTGTTTTAATGAGGTCATTTGACAGACAATGAATTCTAGGCTTCCGATTCAAGTCTTCCAATTAATTCTGGAGACTAATTAGACTCTGTCTCTCCAGATTTCTCTCCCACAAACAGAACACATGTAATAGGAGTAGTTCTTAAACTGAAATGTAGGGTTTCCAGTGTTCCTGCTTGACTAGAGCATGAAATGAATCCTAAAACAGCTTTCCTCTACAGCTTTGCTTCCTCACAGCCAAGGCAAAAACCAAGATAGAAATCTCCTGGGAATCTCCTGATGGATGCAATAAGGTCAACCTGGAGACTACTCCACACAACTATTTGGAGAAGAAACCGAACAACAGCTCCCTGTTGCCTCTCAAATGGAGGAGAGAATGGAAGTCTCCTTTCAAACACCTCCCCTTCCCCAAGCTCAAACCTTGAGCTGATCATAGCGAAAGAAGGGAACTATTGAGGCTGAAAATGATTCACAAGAAAGGGGCCAGAAGTTGCCTTCCCTCAGCAAGAGCTGGCAGGGCATCTCTGCAACCTCTCAATCACACTAGCTCCATGTGGCTTCTCCAGCCTGGCCACCACAGCAGTTTTCACATCTAAGACGACGTGCGCTGCCAAGGAAGGACTACACAGAGCAACTCAGCTTACCAACATGCCCTGGGCAGTGTTGGCCAACAACACAAAGCTTAGCTATGGTCAGACACCAACTCCAGGTACCCTCTAAGGCAGTAACATGTAAACAGGCATGACTTATTCTTGTCAAAACACTGCTTTCTTCTCCATTCTTATAGCATTGCTACGAGCGCTTACAAGATATATTCCTGAGTACTTGTAGAAGTGAAAACATGCAAGTTTAATTCTCTCTAACACTGCAGTAGAATATAGGACAGATCTCAGCAGGCATACTAACAGTTTTACTTCACTGTATTCTTTGGTGGTCAAATGCATGAAAGAAACCATGTTGCTTGTTTGCTTGTTTGTTTGCTTTTAGAAATGCACTTTTTTTCCCCATATCCATGTTTCTTAACTTTTTTCTTTACCTATTTAATTTCAAGTAATATGGACCAAAAATTCAGCTACTGTGGCTTAAAACATTGATCACCCAGCAGCTGAGATTCTGGCTCCCCTGGATGTAATATTACTAAATCAACTGAACTAATAATATTACTAAGCTTAGTAATATTATCAAATATTACTAAGGTTTTAAGTGAGGCTGGCCAAAGAGATGGTTTATCTTCAGTTACTATTGCTTAGAAAAGTTTCTTAGGTATTGCTGCTTTGTGATTGTATTAAAATCAAATAGTAATATGAACTTGAAAGAATTTGTAAGATAGCATGACCAAAAAAAGATATAATCCTTCAAAAGTTTAGAGGCTCATTTTCAAAGAATTGAGCTTTCTATTCAGGTCTGCATGCTAAATACATACATTATGTGAAGACATACTCAAAATAGTTCTAAAACCACAGTGCTTGAACAACTCTAGAAAGCTGTATCACAAGCCTCTCATTTGCTCCAATTAGGAATAAAGCTTCAGGAAACATATAGTTAGGGAAAAACATCTCCCTTCATCTCCATTTCCCTAAATGAAGTGTACATATCTGCTGAAATATTCTACCCACTGAAGTAACCCTGCATATGCTGCTGACTTAAATCTCTGGTCCAAATTCTTCAGAGAATATGCATAGCAATTTAACACAGAGTTTTTGGGCATCATATTGAAAATTGTTTTTAATTATATGTTCCAACTATGACATAAGAACTATGACTTTTATGACCCAAGTGATGCAACATGGTCTCCATTTTTTCCCATTTTGCACTGAATAGAGAAATACACTAACAAGATGTTCTGATTAAATTTAATTCCGCCTGCTTGAGCGGAAAAGACTACTAGACCATTTGCCTGAAACTTTGTATATTTCTAGGAGAAAAGAAAGAACTAAATAAACCCCAAACCTTATTTATCTAGTGCTCTTCAAACACAAATTTTCTCTAGACATTGGATAGGTCAAATACTTCTTTCAAGCCAGTATACATACAAATTGCCTAGTCACTTGATTTCTCTCTTGTAGTAGTTTAGAAGCATCGTAACACCAATTGCTTTGGCAGTCCCTCTTGCTCTAATCCAGATTTGTTACAAGTATTTTTGATTTTCTCCATAGGCTAGTTTTTAAATAGGTTGACTTGTTATTACCAGTAGTAAAGATGTAATGACATAGATATAGTCAGCTTCTTTCAAAGCACATGTCTTAATAATATCTCATTTATTTGATACCCACAACAGTCTTCTTATTCTAAATAAGAGTCTATTGTCAAAATTCAGAACTCTATTTTCCTGACTAGCTTTGTTAAATTGCTTTGTTACATTTATCAGTGATAGGAGATTCCAATTCCATGTGTCCTACATGAAAGTCTCCAACAAACGGAGAGAACACTTGATACAAGTCAGGGTGGGATTTTGCACAGGGGCCAGGTGACAGAGGGAATCACTGGCTGCTCTGGCGATTCAGGTGATGCAGAAGGAAAGCTACAGAATTTGGATCTGAGATTTACTTATGCCACTCCTTTTCCAGAACCTAACATACCCTGTAAGTTTATGCAGCCCAAAAAAACGAAGAAAATGAAAAAATGTTCTCTTACACCAAGTCTTGGCTTACGTCAAGACTAGATGATGTGTACTTTTGAGCTATATATGATAGTAACAGAAGAGAAAAGCAAAAGAAGAGACAGTGCACACTGGCTGAAGAATAATTCTAGCATCATTTAATTTTGCATGATTGCCACAATTACATAACAAAAACTTTGTCCACATCTGAGATCTCTGTGAGATTTGCAACTTTTGGCCAAAGTTGGGTCACACAGCTACTCAATTTTTCTTCAGCAAATGCAACTTTACATCATGCAAGGAGATGCTGACTCAAGTGAAAAATATGTAGTATAAATACGAATCACATATTGCGGTGATTAACACCAATGAGATTATACACTTTCCAGTTTTCAAGCTAACAAATGCATCTCTTAGCCACTCTTTTTTGATTATTATGTTTGTAGAAACAGACAAGTTGGCAAGTTGTGCCCAGAAATTATTTTTACTGTCTGGCACTTTTTACAAAGCTAACTTTTAATACTGAATGACGCTGTGCATCAAAATAGGACATCAAAATTTTGATTTAAGGATCACTAATTTAAACTTGGTATTATCCAAAAAACATATTAACAGAAAAACCATACTAATCAGCACTTTCCTGATTAACCTTTATAGCTCTGTTTGCATAAGCTAAGTGATTCCTTACAACAAGGTTAAGACTTTAAGTAAGTTTATATACAGATTAAACAACAGTTGCTGCTACCTTCAAAGACCTTTAAAAGGTTTTATAGAATATTTAGGAGTCTAGCTATATTTCACTTGGAAGAAAGTTTTCCTAGAAGTTCCTCATAAATTACTGCCAGCCACTATCTTTAGTCAATTTATTACAGAAGAAGACATTCTAAATCCCTGCTATCTATCAAGCGATCTGGATAAATCTGTTCCTTTTGATGGAAAATCAATGTAGAAAACATGCACAAACTCAGTCTTTGCAACTTCTCAGTCTGCCTAATCTTCAGACTAAGTAAAACTGACTTACTTAAGATATCTCACCCACAAAAATAAACTCATGTAAGAATTTATTATATATAATTTATTACATAAATTATGTAATTTATATATACTATAAAATTATACTATAATTACTGTAATTATATATATAATAATAAGCTCAAGTTACTGAGCTTTCTGTTTGTAGTAGTTTTCCCTATTTATGAATAGCGTGGACATCATACTACAGAATTTTTCCCTAGTTCAAATTTAGGAGTATAGCCTTTTTCAAACTATAGTACTCTTGACGCTAAAATCTCTGGCATACTCAAGTTCAGGAGAAATTCCAGCAACTCACATCCATTCTCTGTTTTCCACAAATCTCCTAGAAATCCCTTCAAAAAACTCAATAGTTTTGAATGATCTGCAAATTGGAAAGGATTTCAAATTTTCTAGAAGAGGTATGTATCCACATAAAGCAAATTTAAGCCTCATTACAGAAAGCTTTTTTTAGTCCACAGATGACAAGTGAAAAAATCACTGTTTTCAAATGACCTAAATTAGCAGTCATGTGATATTACTGGGTTTATCATGCTGCAGACGGGGAAGAAAAGCTGCTGTTGTGAAGACAGCTCTGGGAAATAACTCCCAGTCTAGCCTCTTCACTGACTGGATTGAGTACTTTTCTCAACTGTGCTGTCTCAAAAGATTGTCAAGAAAGATGGATTTCTGCCCAGATAGAGGAGATGCTTCCATTCCATCAACAGAGGACTAAAGAGCCAAATCAGGAGTTCAGTGTTAAAATACCATCTTGACCCTATTGCCCTGTGAACAGTTTAGCATCAACACACATATTCAGGATGTTATTTCACAGGAATTGCCATACCAACTTACTTTACCTGCTCTGCACAAAGATCTCCTGCACATCTATAAATAAGCTTTCTAGTGGAATGCTAGCAAAAGTCACTATCATCTGTCATGAACTCTCATTAGAGCCCTGCCATTTGTTCTTGCATGAAGTGACAAACTTCAGAGCTAGAAAAATAATAATTCATAATACGTGCTCAGAGAAAGAGCAAGCAACGTAATCCTAGCCCATGCCTACCGCATCCTCCTTCAAATAACACAAGGCTATAAAAGGTCAGCACATGAATGGCTGTTAAAGTCCTGGTAACTTTTTCCTCTCGCTTCCTCACAACCTCGACTTTCTTCAGCTATATTCTGACATGAGCCATGTCAGCCTCCAGGCCATTCAGATCTACGGTATAAAGAACAACAAAGCCCACACCTGCTGCGTAAGGTGGACAGGAGACAACTATAGTGCAGCCTCAGTACAGTGAGACATCTGAAAACTTGACTCTTTTGCTTGGCATCTCCATATCAAGAGGTGTGTGTCACCACCTAGAAAGAAACCAAGGAAGAGCAGAGCACAAGCTATACAGGCGCTGTCGTGTAAGCCATTCTGGGTCAATCCCCTGTACTGTCATAAAGTTATTACCAGCAACTCCAATAGCAATTACTAAAGAACTTCCCAAAACTACCATAAGAATCAGTAAAAATGGAAAGGTCTCCAAACAAACAGATATGCTGGGAAGTGTCCATTTAATAGAGGCGGCTCTTCCTGATAGTCAAATTGTCTTTAAGCAGCTTAAGGGACTCCAGCTACAGACATTATACCACTGCTTGACCTGAAAGAGGAACCAAGCTATGTGCAGCTTTTTTCCAAAAAGGAAAACCCAACTCCTAGTCAAATCCAACTAAGAAATTGCTAACCAGGGTAGTTCTATACACCATCCAGTCTATTAAATGTTACTCAGTGCCTGCTGATCAGAAATCACTGTCTTTATACACTGAACCAAGACACTGACCAACAACTTAGGCTTTGTCACCTGCTTTTTAGCTCTATTTATTGCGCTTGTTTTTTTTTTTTTTTAATGAGTCCAAGTTTTTTTACAATACTTTTGCTTCCTAGTAAGCCTTCATTACTATGAGAAATAGGTCTTGTTGGCACTGTACAAGTTAAGGGACATTCAAGCTGAAATTTGAATACTTTTAAATAAATCCTGTTACTTTAGGTTGTCTCACTATTGTATTAAGTCCATTTAGAAAGACAGTTAGCTGAGTTGTGTATATCTGCTTACCAGTTCCCAGAATAACCAAGTTTATTGCCATACATAAAAATGAATATTTTCATACTGAAAATTCATACTGAAATATTTCATACTGAAATTCATACTGAAGAGCATACCACACATCAAGCTGAAATTTCATGCAAATAGAGTAGGGCCTTGTTTTTAACTATGTGATGGAAACTGTGCTGAATGCCCTTGTATTTGGATAGCTTTAAATATCGTTAAAAGTAGTAATGGCATTACAGAACGTAATATCAAAATTTCAATGGAATGATAAGCAGTTGCCCCAAACAGACCAATCCTAATCAAGTGACAGACAGTAATATTTCCAAGAAATAAAATCCCAAGCCCTTCATCTCCTCATGAATATCCCTACATTTACTTTAGCATAAGAAAAAAAAAAGTTACTTTAGCTTAAGCATAGTACACTTTCCATAGACAAATGGTATTTAAGAAAAGTCATTTTACCTCTGTTGGTTTGTAGCAATCTACAAGAGTTTCCTAGAAGCAAAACATGAAAGTGTCAGTTTAAATACAGATAACAGTGAACTCAAATCTACAGTACAAAACCTGGCAAGGGAGTGGAAAAGGAGAAAAGGAGCAAGAATCACAAATCACTGTATGAAGATGCTACCAAACTCTGAGTGTCATAGCAGATCACCTCTATTCCCAAGGTGGGTCTGAACAATTTATGACAGGAGAGAAGTAACAGCTGCTTCCTCTAAGCTGGAAGATATAAAATCCCTCTCTCCCAGAAGACTGGGGAGAGGAGAATCCAAGATCATTTCTCTCAGCAATACATGTAAAAGGTAGTGAAATGCAGAAATACTGACATTACTAGGTCAGGGACTCCCGGTAGGGCAGTGGCAGCAGCTAGTTTGGGCAGAAGCAGCAAAGCCATGTAAACAGCTTGGGGACATACCCCAAGAGCTTGTAGCAGGGCAACAGGCACCGAGAAAAGGTGCACTGCAGTCAGATGCGACTGCAATGCTGGTGCATCCAAGCACCAAGTTAGTCATCTCCTAAAAGAGAGCTGAGGCGCAAACCATTCCTTGGTAACTAGTTTCTGCCCATCTGAAACCATTATAGAGAGCATCATATTGTTTCTATGTATGTCTCAAGAAAGACAAGCATATTTCTTTTCCATTTCTCCTCATTCTTCCATTCATCATCCTTGATCTCAAGCAGAATTCAGGCAATTAACTAATTCTGGGGTTGGAATTGTGTATTTTCTGCAGACAGGTTCTGTATTTGCCTACTAATTCCTCTTGCTCACCATCTTGATCCTTTCCTCACACTTTTATATGGTTTACGCCAAGATAACTTGATGGGTTCTACTTACTAGCTGGTACAGCTAGAGAAAAAAGAGAGTTTCCAGTATCCTGAAAAAAGGAGGGATATCTGGTCTATATATAAAAGCATATTTATTTCTGATGCTGTGGTAAATCACAAGAATTATCTGTTTGTTATAATTGATTCCCAGCCACACAATTTTCTATGTTCTTTATTATATTCAAAAGACAAAACACATGAAGGAAGAATTAGGTCTTTCTAACTTGTCTCAGCTTACTTTCCTGTGTTACAATATTATTTGAAATTTTTTTTCCTCCTACTATCACCTAACTTCCAGAAATATCATATTCTGAGGGATCTTGATTACCTTCATACAGACTGTGTTAAACTCAGAACTAGGATCCTCTCAGTTCTACTTCTATTTTCATTGTGGATCTGATCAAAACTAAAGATACAGGCCCAGGCGCATTGACTCAGCCCCACTCAGGTTTAATATGAGAAACAGTTTTACCTGTAATTTGAGAGCTCTTTCCTCTTCATTGGCTGCATCAAGAAGGTCATCAATGTCGATTTCTACATCTGGCATCTCTTCTTCCTGAAAAGGGAAAATTCCCATTTAGCGCATAGAGGTATCTCTCAGCTAACCACAAAAGCTGATCTGGCAATCTTCTGATAGCAGACATTTGCCAGGACTCAGAGAAGAAGGAAATCACTAAGGAAAGATGTCATGATTTGTTGCTCCAAGGCCAGCAGTAAGCTAAGCCCCAGTCAACCAGAAGGTGATGGCTCTTAAGCAACCCTTCCCTCAAGTCAGGGGCTTGTGTTACTAAGCCATGACTAGCAGCACAAGTCTGCTGTTCTCCAAGTACTAGGAAAGAAGATGGAAAGAAGAGAAGAGGTCAGGGAAGGGGATGCAGATTAAAAACTGCAGCAAGCTAAGCAATGCTTTGAAAACATTCTTGATGGGACTGCTTATTTTCTTATATTATGGCCAAACTCCCTTTCTAAAAGTTGGCTTATAAGGAGAATATATAACTCCCATCAGAAGAATTCAGATTTCCAGAACTTGCACTGGAGCAAGAAATCTAATGCATAAAATAGTTTTTTATTCAGCATTTTCCTTTTTCTGTCTCCTTCCCAGTATACTGGTCCTTTTGTATCACCAACGGATCATGTTGTTTCATGAGATACAGCAGCAATTTACACATTCTGAAGCATCTTTGGGTATATAGTTCAGGAATATCACTTCTTGTTGCTGTTGCAGTTACACTAAATAAAATTTGGACATTTTTGCATTTTCTAAGCATAACACTTCAAAATGGCAAGGACAGGTTCAAAGCTCTGTGGCTTCAGAACCACCCCGCACATACGAACATCCTAGTCTCAAACCCTCTGCCACGCTGGGTCCTCCCCACACAGACACCCTGGCATCACAGCCACACAGCTTCTCCATCTCCCTATTTTCACCAGCTAACACACCCACGCTCCGAGTCTGCCCTCTCTCATCTCCCATGTGCACGGCAGCCTGACCTGCCCCCAGCACCCAGATTGCTACCTCTGTACTACCCTGGTATTTCCTAAATGACGAGAGGGACCTGGAAGTGTCCAAAGTCACAGGAAAGCATTCTGGGACCAAAGACCACTATCTATAGCAGAAGCTGCGTCCTTCTACCCAAAGACCCTTCAAGATCCTTAAAAATGCATCTTGACAAAAACAGTTTTGAAATAATTTGGCAGTTCTAACAGCAAGACTAAACAGCAACAAGTAGCAACAAGTAATATTAGGGCATACTGCTCCACTGGATTAAAAATAGTAATAATAATAAAGCATTAGTGATGAAAAAAACATTAGCAATGAAGCTACTTGCCAGCTAGCATGTTCACTCTTTTTCAACATGTATTTTAGGAAGGAACTGTGGGCATTTACTAAATGAAGCATGAAAATATTAGTTACTGAAAGATACAAGGGCGTTTTGTAATCTAGTGCTATAGACTTTTTAACAATTTATAAAAAAAAAAAGGGAGAAAATAAAAATCCTGACATACTGCCATGTGATTAAGTTACATTTTCTATAATAGGTTACGTAGATCTCCATCACTTCACCTCAGATTTGAACTTCGATACTCAAGAGAGAGGGAGGTAACTCCTGCTTTTACTTTTGACTGAACAAACAAGCAAGCACTTGCATCAAAACTTTATTCTCTGCTGAGCTATTACTGTGCCTGCAATATCTCAGAGTTCAATACAAGCTATGAGCAAAATGTCGAGGTCAGGAGCATCAGCAGGCCACTGCAGCTGCAATGGCAAAGGGAAAGAAAGAGCTGCTGCATCTTCTGTTTGCCTGATTCTTAACAGGCACCAGTGAGACAGATGTGGTCAGTCCCACTTGAGTTAAACAGTTAAATAAAGGTTAGACTGGGCCAAGCCTGGAAGGGTTTGTATATAGCCAAAGGGAGTTTGTTATTGCCATTAGGCTGTACTAGAATCCTAAGGACTGCAACCTTCCACTTCAGTGAGAGGGAAACTATTGTAAATAGCAGGTGAGGGGAAAAAAACAACACACAAAACAACAACAAAAACAGAAGAAACAACACAAAGCAGCTGACAGGCAGCATCCCACAGGCAAGCTAAGACAGAAGAGGTATAGGGGTTATGGGTGAGAATACCCATCAGGCGAAGCACTGCAGGGCACGGGGAGCGAGCAGAGACTCTCCTTTAAGTGCCCGCGCCAGCGAACATTAGCAATGTAGGCAGGTTTCACTTGAACATTCAGAAGTCCAAAAATACTACCGAAGCTGACTTCTGAGCTATTTTATGCAACTTAAATTACCATGAGGCTGTCTTCCAGTTAAAGATTCCAATTAAAATTATGCATCCACAATCAAAAACGCAACTTCGTATTTAAAGAAAGCCTGGTTAAGGGGAGAAGAAGAAGATAACAACTAAATCAAAGCTGTTTGCAACACAAAAGGGCTGATGGTGTCTATTGACTGGTATGAGATACAAAGGATTATTAACATAGGTGGCAAAGACGGCACAAAGATATTTGGACTCTGAGGGCAAAGGACTTGTTCGTTAATTGCATTAGGAACAAGTATCCATATAAATGGTATAACCCAATTACTGCATGATCATATGTCTTCCCCATCCCAAAATATACAGTATATATATGGTAGCTATGTCATAGCAACCATTGTGATCTAATGAGAGAATATAAAAATCACTTATTTCAGTTGATCCACGGGAAATGGATCATACAACACTAATGTTGATTTATAGTAGGTTGCAAAGTCAATAACCAGTGAACAAATCTGAGAAGCAGTTCTCACAATGACACAATCCCTATCATGCAATTATGTGCTGCTTTCTCCCCCATTAGACACTTATCCAATTAGTGACCAGTTGAAGGATACACCAAGTACGTGGCCTCACATCCCTGAGCACATGTAATCCAGTCTTGTCTCCAGCTGAGAGTTAGAAATGCTTGTGTTGCATCTAAGATGTTCTGAACAGCGGAGTCGCCTTTTCCCACGCATCAAGTTTAGCTTTCTTCATCACTTTCATTTATTAAATGAAAGTGCAGAGAAAATAAAAGACAAAGTTACCAAATTTGCCCATGCATTTTGTGATGAGGGTCCTATTGTTTCTGAATACTCAGGATTTATTTGTAGTATTGCAAATATTTATAGCCACCTTCTCCTGTGATGAGTCAGTCTTCAAACAAGACCTCACATGGGTCAAGGTAAGCACCCAGAAAAGGTGAGAAACCAAATGTACACCTATCAACACAACAGCATAAGCAAGCTGCGCGGTGTCTCATAGGAACATCAAGCACTTCTGCATCTACATAACACAGATACATGGATAATAGTTGGTGACATGGTGATTTATCTATACAGCCTGGGTCTGATCTACCCTGTCCCTGAGGTGAGGAGTTGGGCTATGCCCACAGCCCTGCAGCCACCACTAGAGGGGGGTAACACTTTGCAATCCTAGCGAGGTCCCACCAAGCTGCTGGTAGAACATGGAAAGCTCTTCCAAGCCCTCGAGGGAGTTCCCGCTTCTGGATAAGAGCAATCTTTAACTTCTGTCCTCAGGTATGCATTTTCCTCTGCTTCTGTTGTAAAATGTTATGTCCTCTATTTTCCCTCGCTTTGGGTTTGTTCCTGCAAAATCTTGCCTCCTCTGTTTCTGTTTTGGTGGTATTGTTGCCACTCCTTTCCAATGTCCCTTTGCTCCTCTGGCCAGCCCAGTTGAGCTCCTGAGCCCAGAAGTGAGCCATGCTCAGCTCCCAGGTACTGTCATTAGTACAAATTAGTGCCTGCAAAGAAGAATTGCAAGAGGAGTCCAGCCCTTCCCAATTGCCTATTTTGAAGCATGTTCACAGAAGACAATCTTCACAGCTGGTTGCCAAACTTTAACAAGTTTGGGCACATGATAGGCTTTTGCAGGAGAGGAGGGAAGACATTTGATGAAATGGAGAACATTTGCCTAAACTGTCCACAGGCACCTCTAGCACAAAGCAAGTCTGGTCGCTCCCAAACGGCAAATCAGACATACTAGAACTTCAATCTAAGATGTTGAAAATCCTCTAGATGATACGGAAAATACTGTCATTTTCTCCCAGTTTCAGTCTCAACATCTGAAACAACTGAACTCTTACCTAAAAATCTTTCCAAGAAATTCCAGCTGAGACAGGTACCTACTGTGAAAATCTTTTCAGCTCAGATGATTTCAACCTGGCAAAGTTTAACATTTTAAAAGCATATGTTTCACTTAAGGCTAATGCCAAAAACAATGCTTGCAAGGCTCTGCAGGGAAGAACATGCATCTTACTGTGAAGCAGGAGGAGAGTGTAGGAAGGCATCATTAGCACATGGCAGTAAAAGTAACAGAAAATAAAGGCAGGTACAGTCAAACCTGCACTTGCTCAGCAGGCATGCACAAGCTGCATGGTCCAGAAATTAGATGTTAGCACAGCTTTAGAACTGAGAAAATACACCCTTTTAGCAGAGCATCTACATTCTGGTGCCATAGTATACTAACATGGCAATCAAACTTCCAGACGGGAGCTCACCCACATCCAGGTGAATGAAAGCTACCTCAAGCCTGTCTGCACCTGGAGATCCACCCTACATTGTTTAGCAGCTAAGTGGGTAAATAGTCTGAAACATATTCTTGCACGTTCTACTCCAAGCACATTCTACTCCAAGAAACTCATGAAGAGAAGACACTTATTGCAGACCTGTACCACGATCTCAGTGTCCCAGTTCTTAAGTGTTACCTAGTCATATCCCAGCCCCATGTCAGCACATGATTCAGGTGTGCATTGCTCCAAGCCAAACACATACTATGAAAAAAGAACAACAACTACAACATAGGATTACATGTTAAAGGGATACCTCCATGCCACCTGGACGATTGGAAGAGTGTGCCTGTCCCACATTCCAGTCAGTATGCACTCAGTTGGCATGGTGGGGAATATTCCTTTCTCCTTCCTCCCCTTCTTTCATCACAAACAAATGTATCCTTTTAACGCACCCAATGCAAAATGCAATGACAGGTATGCATAAACAACCTTATTTTAAAATAAAACCAGAAATGTCTGGAAGGACAGTGCTGAGTGGGTGGAGAATATGACAGCGACTAGATCCCTTCACATTTTCCAGGCTAGTGCTTTCTGTATAAGCCACACCTTCAACATATTGTTCAGCTACTTAAAATGATGTGTATGGACATGCTAATGACTCATGATAATACAAGTTCTGTTAGCTAAATTTTCTTAGAGCAGGGAGCTAACTCTTGACCACAAGAGTGCAAGGAAGAGAGAAGACTGAAACTCCCTCTTTAGTTATAGATTGGCAGTTCACTTACTATTGCTCTTGAAGAACTATGTAGCTTTCACAATATTGTCATCTGCGAAGATACCATCACAGCCAAACTGAGATACTCATATATTAGTGTCATTTATCAGCAGCCAAGTACAGTTTAGAACTTAGAAATGGTTAAAAAAGTTAGACAAACATTAGACAAACAGAATTTAAATGGTTTCTAGGAATCCCTTAAGTACTAGGGCATCTTAATGTTGCCATATATGTCGGAGTTAGATACAGCTGTAGGTTCAGAATTCAAATGCAAATGAAAGGAATACCAACAGGGCAAGGACTATACAACACACACAAAACTTTTCAAAATGAATACTATTAAAATAATTAACCCTAACTGATATTTTCAGTAAATAGGACAGGAGCACCTACCCGAGCTGACTGTTTCCATCTCCTGTCCAAGCTGGCTTGTTCTCCACTCTCAGAGACTGTGGACCATTTAGCTTGGTTCTGAATTAGCACTGCTGGACAATGTCCTCTCCTCCTGGATCTCGAGTGATTAAAGAGCAGGTGAAGGGGCAATGACGCTATTTCAGGTGCTATCCTAAGAGTCTGTCCTTCTGAAGAAGTACCATGAATACTTCATTTTTTTATATAAAATAGTGCTTAAGTACCTCAACTAGCTACAACACAATCCTGATGCTTCAGTGATGCAGAAAGAAGCAACTGGGTTATGCTCTTACTGCAGCGTGAGCCCCCTTTATGGGCAAGTCGTTGTAAAAGAGGACAGGTGAAGGACCTCAACATCCAGAACAACACTTCATTTCACCCCCACCTCACTGAGTATCTTCACCCTCCCTCAGAAAACAAGACAGGAGCAGCTGCTGTGTCTACAAATGCCATTGCGGTTTTGCCTTCCTTTCCATTAGGAGGCTTCAGGGCAGAAAGACCATGAGAACACACTGGCATTTCCTCAGGACAAACTCCTTATCTAGTTTACATACTGGCCAACTGCTAAATTTAAGCCACACAGACTGTTCAACAGTACATTGTTAGCACGTATAACATTTTACCCTGTGCAAGAGGTAGGCAAAAAACCATGACTGACAGTTTCCAAAACCTAGTCAAAAATCAACTAGAATAGGGGAAAGAGAAGTTTAGTTAAAACAGAGTCAAGCAAGCATAAATACGGCTAATCCATTCACTGAAGAGAAATTACTCTGGGAAAAGTAGGTAGGAACAGCTTTGGAAGACATTTCAAAATATACAGGTTATGTAACTAAAGAATTTCAGAATTAGAGCAATAAAAACACCAGACTGTTCTTCCTGCTATGGGGTTTTGACATATCATTGACAAAATCTGTATGTTACATCTAAACTACATAAGTGCCACACAGTTTTGCCTACACCACTCAGGGAACAAAACATGGTACCACTTAGCACACAGTAAAAGTGCAAGCAGTTGGAAAACTGCTGACCTCTTTATTCACAGCTGAAAGTTTAATAACAGTAGTAGCTGTAAAAGACAAATTGCCCCATTCAACCAGCCATTTCTGGGCCAGAACCTACACCCAGCGATGGTGGTAGCAGGATTTTCAGTTGGAGGATGAGGTTTCCAGAGGGTGCTTTCATCAGCAAAGGTTACTTAGCCATTGATATTCATTGAGCACTTCTGCGACAGTGTGACTGCTGTCAGGGACACTTCAGTGTTTATACAGCCCGTATGAAATTGCCACAGTGACCTTGGTCAAATATTCTAAAATCTTTTCTCCAGATGAGTAAACTTTGGTTTCTTCCCAGTCCTCTATTTCCACAGGCCTCTGTTCTGCTTGCTAGCAGGGCCACAAAGCTGCTATTGAAAGCCTAATGCGCTAAGAGAGTTAGGCTGAAGTTTTATTGCACTTCATGCTCTGCCAGTTCAGTAGAGATGGGGCATGTCTAGCAGACACATTGCCCATTGCTGGTCACTCAGCCTCCTGTCAAGTCTTCTCAGCTGGCAGGCAGGCTTTCCGCGCTCGTTCCAAAGGCCATGCTTGTGTACTTGGCCAAGCTGACGTGGGGTGGCTGCCACATCGCACCGAGCACGGTCTCCCTTTGGGAGCAGGAGATAGCTCTGCATGCATGGGTGCAGGCTGCAACTCCACTAACAGCCCGGAAAGCTTGTGCAGACATCTCACTCGGTAAAGGGAAATAACACAGCCTTTTACTTCTCCTCTCCCTATTTCTGTTCGATAAACTTTTCCCTCTCAGATTTTTTTTTAAATTATATGGGAGATATAGAAAAATCACTTATAAAGAATCAACAACAGTAACTTCTCTTCTAATTCGTTGCTAAATGGGCTTTTGTAAAAGGAAAAAATGAGTACATACATTACTTATTTTTTTTCAGCAAATGAATTTTGACAACAAATTTTCAAAGCAATCTATTATGTAGGTAACTGAAAATACTTATCCTGGGCCTCAAACTTGCTATTTTTAGTTTGGCATTTCTCTGCTCCTTGAATGGCTCACTGAAACTCTAGTAAGGGGTCACATACTTGCAGTACTGATTCCGCCCTGTCCATACACAGTAGTTCTTGTGCGAGCAGCTGTTTAGGAAGCACTTGTCCAGTTCTCCTGCCACAAAACATCTAGTAGTGAGAAACCAAAACAGGCTCTGACTTGGAACAGAACAGCTCCTAGGAATCTCGAGCTAGCCAAAAATACAGTTTGGCAAGCACTGCCTGCTTGGTTCTTGGCCCCATCATTCACTTCAATACTGATATTGGTTCCTTTGGGAAATGGAAGTTGAGTGTGAGACACAACTTGTTATTTTATCCCAAGGATATTTGATAACTTTAGAAAAACGTGAGAGTCCTGCAAAATCAGGGAGATTTAACTATGACATTGATGCAGCTGTCCAGTACAAGTAAAACATGGCAAGATCTCCTAAATAGAGAGAATACGTCATGGTGCTTTCCTGTCCTGCTGGTAAATCCTTGCTTATATCTACATGAAACAGTCTTTTCTTGCAGGTGCAGCTGCTAAGTTAGAAAAGGCACCTTTTCCCAACATTTGTATACAAAAATGCTTCTGAACCTCAACTTCTCCCACATTGTTCTATCCATTTCACAAGGGAGCCCCTTCTGATCACATGGGCATGCCTAAATACCCCAAGACAAGCAAAACTTCTTGGACTGCTGAAGAATCATACTCTGGCCAGCCAATTGCATTTCTGTCTTCACAGTGCTGCAATCCTGAAAATGGAAAATGAGCAAGTATCTTCTGACAGAGTCTGTAGATAATCTGAAACAACTGTTTTAAAAATGGATACTAGTTTAACTACTTGGCAGGGTAGCCTGTGGGTGCTGCAGCATCAGGACCTCTCATTTCACTCCAAGTATCCTGAAATGGTACACTTACGTGGCTGACTTCTCACTTTGCTGTGGTCAGCCTAAAAATTTGTTTTTCTTCTGCTTCTTCCTCAAGCCTTGTCTTTTTAGAGACAAATGATAAAGATATCAAAAAAAAATTAAAATATTTTCATCTAGTTTTCCCAGAGACAGAGACATAAACTGGCAAAGTCAGGACTTGTCAAAGATCTTTGTTTATCTACATTGCTGGAAACATTCAGATCAAAGGAAAATGTGTATTTCTGCTCCCAGTGGGATCCCAGAAGAACTAAGAGTTACAAGTGATACGGGTAACTCTTTTCTTTAAAGGAATGAAGGCTTTGTGGTTCTATAACCATAGCCTGAAGAGTCATTTAAGGCATACTAAGGGAGAAAAGTATAGCGTAGGGCAAATATTTGTTGTTTTGGCTTGCTCTAAAAGCACAAAATGAAATTGTTCTGAAGTGTCTAATTTACTTGCAGCTTTACTTTTCAGATGCTAAGGAGCCCAGCATTTTCCACGACACACTCTCTTGCCTGCAGCAAGTGTGAGGCAGACATTTTCACATTGGATAATGAAAACTTGTGGTGGGCTACATAAGCATGACTGTGATAGCAAGCCCCAAAAACACAGTGCTGCCAAAGCACTAGTATTCCTCTGCTCCTTGGATACAAACAACATTTTCCACCACAACTGTAAAAATTTCAAATGTCCACGTAGCAGCTGTTAGCCCTTGCAAACCACTGTTTGAGACAGCAGCTGAAAGATGATGCAAGCAGAGAGCAAGTCCAAAACTGAGGAGGGCCCTTAAATGAACCTAAATGAGAAGAGCTTACAGATTGCCAGTACCAAGAACAGAGAAACTGCAATTCAGCTGGGCTGGCGGAAAGAACCTCAACAGGTTCCTGAAGGGTAAACACAACTGACTTTGTTTTTCAATCCCTCTCAATACCACAATTCTCATGTACATGCAAAGAAAATAACAATTTAGAATGTTTCCTATGACTGAAGTACAGCTTTACAGCTCTATTTTTGAAAAGCTACATTAAACCTAGCCCATCATTACTGAGTTGGAGCCCTGGCAGAAATGCTGCAGACCACATGATGCCAAGATAACAAAAGAGACAGTCTACTCTTAAATATGTTAACGATTCAGCTTAAAACAAAAAGGTGGTAGTGGGGAGAAGATCTGAAGGGAAGTGCAATTTTCTCAAGTATCCCTTAAATGCTGGAAGGCGCCACCCTCAATCATCAGGGATACCAAAGCTTTACTGTTCCCCAGAAAGGAAAGAACTCACAAGCATGCTTAAGATGCTTTTATTTTAAATAGTCTCCTGATTCTAGCAGGATAATGCACACCAGGACTACCTGGGACATGAAGAACTTAGGTGTAAAGCAAAAGTCCTCTCCAGCTCCTGGAAGTGCAGTGTACAATTAGGATGCTCCTGGTTAGAACTGTGATACCAGAAACCAAAATAAGCACACATTTAAGCACACATTAAAGAGAAAGTGGGCGCTTTCTCTTTGTCTCTTTGTGGCTGACTAGACTCCATTTTTCAGACAGAATCCAAATGACTACAGCAGTCTTTCAGTTTTCTTCTTATTTACCCACTATGCAAAGCACTTGCAACTGCTTAGATATATTTTTTAAAAAAACAGTTGAACAGTAGCTTCATTCAGTTTGATGGTATACTGAATTGCAATATTATTTTACATCATGCCAGCCAACAGCATACTATACATACAGTATACTAACCATTCAAAAGCTTATTAAAATACCACATATATATATAAATATATATATATATATATATGAAGTGGTTACCTATTTTTATAGAAAGTTACCAGAAGGGAAAGAATCCATACACAAACTTAAGCAATGGAAAGCTTAGGTAGTGAGGTCCTGAAGAAGCATTGCTAGGTGTAGTACAGCAGAGCATTTTAACAAGCCATCTGTTCCTTATAAGAAGCTAGACTGGATTCAGCTCCTAGCTGCAGAGATGCTACCTACAGCATGTACCTTGATCAAGCAGACAGTTTTTGGATATTGCCAACGTTATATGGATGTTATATGTCTCTGCCACCAGCAGAGTCTGAGTTTTAAAACTGCTTTCCCTGGAGGCTGCGCCTTTGAGCAAAATTAGTCACACTAACGAGCAGCCCAGAGGCAGGTTCCTCCAGCTAAAGATATGCAGGCATAACCAAGGCTATTTGCTTAAAGCTCCAAACTTCTGCTCTCACCTCAGAGAAAGACACATTTCATTTCCAGACACGAGTACTGTTCTTCTAGAAAAAAAAAAAAGATAAAAAGAAAAAAAAGAAAACGGCTCTTGGAAGAAGATGCAAGAACCAGCTTTGTCCCTTGTCCTTTGCAGGCACGATATGATGACTCGTCTCGCAGTCTCTCTCCTCTTCACACGTCCCTGCCACGTTTCACCCTTCAAACAGAGAAATTGTGAAACAGCTGTTGCTTTTGCCAGCTATGTGAGAGGCAAAAAACAGCAGTCAGAAGTAGCAGCAGGGGAACTAAACTGTAATATGCGCTGGGTCCCATCTGTTGAGAGACTGGGAAACAACAGGCCAAGGGTGGGGGAAGAAAGAGGGACTCCAATGTACAGCGCAGCAGCTCCCTCCCCACCACCAACCCTGTGGTTCTTTGGCTCCACAACCAGGGCAAGGGGAAGGACAAGGCGCCTCGCATTAAATGTGCAATATCAATTAATTTAGCATTATGATAGCATTCACAAGCAAGTTGTTGAATAAATACAGTGTCCAGTCAGTATTTTGGCTTAGTTATACTCTGCCATGTGGCAAACTAGACAAAGCAGATGGTCAATAAGCTCTGTTAAACTGTCAGGGCCAGCTATTGTAAAGGGATGAACCAGCTCTCTTCTAGTTCCAAAATCCCTAAACTAAGCCTTAGCAAGCTCAGCTTAATCCCTCCTCCTACAAGTGCCAGCTTCAAAAGAATCAAAATAAAACTAACTGCTTTCCCAAGGCTCCAATTCTAAAATTTAGGACACTCCAAGCTCTATCTGAAAAGATGCTCAAGTTCATTAAAGGCCACAAGAATGTGAGAAGGGCCAATATGATCTGTAGCACACTGAGAAACTACTGGCTTGTTAAATCTTGCTATTTTGCATCACAGAAAAAAAAAAGGGGGGGGGTAGCACGTATATTAGGAGAGCTAGGATTAAAGCCAAATATTATTTCCTCAGCTTTTGAATTCTAAGCAGGGAAATAGCACAGCTTGAGTCTTACTTAAAAGGATGAACAGGTTCACAAACTAAATTTTAAATGTTTTCTGTTCTTCTCCCCCCCCCAAAAAAAATAGTTGTCATTCTTAAACTCAGAAACAATCTCAAACACTTTACGTCTCATGTACCTCAAGATGGTACATTGATTCTCACAACAAAGCCACCCCAGAAACACTCTTAAAAAATAACCAAGCAGAATTCGAGTCTGGTTCAAACTGTGCCAGCTTTGCTGGGTTGCAGCAGAAGGTCTTGATGTGGCGTGCTGGTCCACCTTGCTTCATCCTGCTTCCTCTTGCAGCATCCTCCCTGCTGACTAGTCTAGAGGCATTCATGTAAAGGGCTTGTTTTGTGTTGTCTTCAGAGACAAATGCTCACATTTTGACAAAATCATTCCTTCCCCTGCCCTGCCACTTTCCATGACAGCAGTTTTTTCTCCAAGGCCTTCAGGTGCTACAGTTTAACCTCTGTGTTTCACCCAAAGGAGGGAGCACTGAGCAGTGTTAGAGCAGAGCCTGGCTGTGACAGCTGCAACAAACTCAACCAGCAAAACATGACACGCTGGCAGCCCTGGGGCTCCACGGAGCTATTCTTTTTTGATGCTTCATTTCAGGGGACTGGTGTTTTTATAGTGCTCAAGCAAGCGATTTGGCCATTTTATCTGCAGTTCTGCTTTTCCAAATAAAAGCAGCTGAACTTGTACACCAGGAGTCTAAAAACAATTATTTTTATTTATTCTCTAGTGCAACAGACTAACTTTTTAATCAGAGCCAACCAAGTAACGAATATGTTTGCCTAGCACAGAGTAGAAGTGAAAGCCTTTTAAAAATCATGTTTTAATGCAACCGTTCATCACTGAGCATTTGTGTGTCTAAGTCATCAGACTTAAGTCCTGCCTACACAGGGTAATATATTGGCTATCATGATGCTGGCACGTTTTTCTCCCACAGAAAGCCAGGTAATGCCATTATATACTGTTTGCTTGTGATATAATGACCGAGCTTGTGGTATGCCTTCTACTTTAGCACTACAGCTAAGCTTTGCTCGGGATTTAAAAGTTTTGAGTTCAGTTCTATGTAAACCACCATGAGAAGAGAACAGAAGTATAAATGTGCCTTTTGGGCCCCAGAACACATGGAATAGTGCTGCAAAAATACTATAGTTAGAAGACAGTTTGATTATGCTATTTCTTGTTTCATTTTAACATTAATATTTACAGTAACTGAAAGTTTACAGAGAAACAGGGAACTTAAATATTACAGAGTCTCTACAGAGTATCTAGTGAGCAGATATCCCTGTCTCTGGGAGCTCTTGAAAGTAAAGTTCTGGAAGCATCCCAGGCTTTGTTTTCACAAGCGAAATATTTGCAGATAAACCTTCAATGCTCAGTACCTCTTCAAGGCCCCAAATTGACTTCATCTTTATGATATCCCTTTGAAGTTGGCCACCTTAAATGAGATCTTTAGTCTGCCAGCAGCTCCTGAGGGGACCCTACATCAACACACTTTGGTATAGTACAGTCACCACCACCAAGCCCCTCAGAGGCAGATTTTTCAGGAAGGACTCTCTCACATGTATTTGCAACTGAATGCTAGTCATAGCAAGGCCCTAATCTTAGTTGCTTGCTTTGGCAAAAGCTCCCTCAGTAGCCTCCAAAATCATTTGACTCGTGATAAATTTCCAAGAATTGGCATCACTCAGAAATTGCTGACAAGAGTAGGTAAGGAATCAGGAGTCAGATCAACTTTGTTTATTTTCTCAGTTATCTTATGATTTGAGTAGTATGGGCTCACAACTTCTGTGCTCTGGACTCAGTCAAAACAATGCATTTGCAGCAGGGACCCAGACCAGCTTGACCAGCATCACGTGGGGCTGCAAGAGCATCTCCTCCTTCTGGAGGAGGCTGGCCGGTTTCTAGCCTCTGTCAGCCTTTCAAAAAGATCCATTCAGAGATCCACACTACAGCCACTCATCCCTGTGAGTTTCACCTTCCTTCCCCTGTCTTCTTCCCTGGAGGTTTGCCTTCCCTATCCTTCACCTTCCCTGCTCCCAAGCAAAGGCATGAATTGTGAGACTACCATACTCTTGCTCGCAAAGCCACTCAATATACAAGCAGGCACACCTGACTTAGAGCAGGCATCTTCCAGAATGGGACCCTTACCTGATCAAATCATTTTGTGTTGGGCAACACATCATAAAGCAAAGGTACAAAAATATCACATTCTCTACCCAGGTCCAAAACTCACATGTTGAGATTTTTCTCACCTAGCTTTAGATGTTTACCATCCACCTACAGTAGGCAGAAGGAAACTATAAAGGTAGTCTCAAGCAGTGAAGCAGCACCTAAATAAAAGGAGTATTCAAGCCATTTAACTACTTTGGGTTAACCATGGGCAGTTTTAAATCAATGTGTTCAACATGCTATAAGTCTTTTCAGTAGAAAATGATTTTGCACTTCCAGGTATGAAGAAATGGAAGAACAAACTTGTCAGCATCATTTCTTAAAACAAAGTTTGGCTTTTTCTGGTTGGCCCATGTTAGTCAAATAAGGTTAACAATTTTGCATCCTTCTCACATGTTACTTCATCTCTAAAATCAAGGATGGAAATGCAGGAGAAGTAAAATTTAAAGCAGTTAAACATTACAAAGTAAAAATTGCCAACAATGCTTTCCAATGATCTCAGTAACACATTGTATATACATAACATACACATTTACATCCAGAGACTTTGGGTGGCAGTGAAGTTTGCATAAACAGCATAACATTATTACCCCATAGGGCACAGATAAGACACTAACTGAAAGGAATTCAGAAAGAAGTCTTTTGATAGACCTCCTTCTCAGATGACAGAGACTTGCAAAATGCTTGCACATAAACCCTAGTACCTGCAACAGATTCCTTCTACTCTAAGGATGATTTCTGAAAGAGACTACATAGCTCTAATTAATCTCACACTTCATGCAGGAAAAGACAGAAACCCCATGCAATAAGACTTCATGGTCAAGGTACACAACTGATGCCACCAAAAAGAATCTTGAGGTACCCTTGTGCATATTTAAATTTAAAATGCTTGCTCCAGTCCTGAATTAGTACATGTCTAATGCAGAAAAAACATTCCAAAGTATTTCAAAATATCCTAGTGAGTTAAACAATGCGAAAGCAACGAAGTACATTTCTAACTGGCTACTTTTCTCATAAACATCCGAACTATGAGAGGTAAGGCTCTTGGAAAGACCAAGCTGAGCATAGATATGTGAGAGGAACATTTCTGCAATTTTCGCTCCTCCAGATTCTCACAGGCCAGCTTTTATTCCCACCCTCAATGTTTCTGAAACGAGAGGTATTCCAGGGATACCAGAGACGATAATCAGGTCTTAGACATGAACCTGCATGAACTTGCATGCAGAACCAGGTGGAAGAAAAGTAGCAAGATCAAAGTCAGGCACTCCCTTTCCCTCTCTGGGAAAGAAAGATAAGACAGGAAGCTCTGTGTTGTTTCTGTTGTGTCCCACTTTAAAAGATTTCAGCCACCAAAATAATTTTCAGCACAAACTACACCTAAAGCAATCTGAAACTGCTAGCTTTTACAAGACTGCCTGAAGGTGGAACAAGAGTGTTCATCCAGTTTCCAAGGCAATATATAAGCCCACTGGGGCTTTGGGGGGGTATTTTTGCAGTGAGTTGTTTTGGTTTGGTTTTACGCTGTAGCAGAAGAAATAGCAATGACTCACTCCACCTATGAAATGGTAAAAGCAGATTCAGTGGATGACAAGAGTAGCTGGAGAAAAAGCTTCACATCAAAGTATTATTTGTTACTAATAGATAATTTTCTTTAATGTTCACTTTAAAGTGAGCATTTTCTCCCATTAGCCAAAAAGAAAAGGTTGCAGCATGATAAATTGCCACAGTTAAAACAGCAGATTTATGTCAGGTATGTCAGAGACCAACACTGGAGCTATGCAAGAGTTATGCACCACAGTGGCGATTGGACTCCTCATGTCTGTTCTTACTCAGAGCAAAAACAAGCACAGGCTAAGAAGCCATGGAGCTGGGGTTTCATGTCGTGATTCTCAAGTGTTCAAGTAAAGTTTTTTCCCTTATTAGACACATAACAACTTTCCTATGTGGATTCACTAGCACCTAATAAAGGATGGGCATATTCACTGAGTATAATCGTAGGGTCTCTTCCCAAGTGCTGTGAAAAGAGGCAGCTGAGTATTAGTGTTGTTACTAGTGTTATTAGCGATCTCATTATCCCATGAGATCATTAGCCCTCTGGTGTATTGCAAAGTAGTGTTACAAGAGTTAGCGTGCCAGAAGACCCACACAGGGATTTTTCTGCCAAGCACTTGTAGCTTGCTATTTCAGCTTAGTAATGGAAACACACACAGTCAGTGCTTCTAAAAAACAACCACCCTGTTCTAGCGGCAAACTGTCACCAGCTATACCAGCAGCTTTCCAGATCTGTGCTTGAAGGAATTTAGCAAGTTCTTCCGAGCTTGGAAAAAATACTGATGTCCATAATTCTTTCGCTTGTCTTTTAAGGACCTTGCAGCACCAGATCAGAAGACTTTCCACAGTAGTAGAGTGGTATTAATCTTAAAATCAGTAATGATGAATCAGGGGTCAAGTAGCTCAAGAACCACCTTCTTGCCCAAATTAAAGGTCCGAGGTTCAGAGAACTGAGGTCACCCCCATTCAGCATCACAACTGCACGCAATGGCCCTTTGTCCAACCCACATTACCCGATTTCTCTAAAGCTCTTAAGTCCTCTCTTTTTAGCCATTCTAAAACATGTTTGCATGCCACATTAGCCACAAGCTGCAAGGGATGCACATTTTCTTAATATTTTCTCTTATCAATGAGCAAGGAAACAAAACAAGGAAAGAGCATAATCAAAGTGACAGGTGGGCTTTGAAACCCACTTCAGGCTACAGCTAATAATAGAACACTCTGTTTCAAATTAAAAGTTTGGGTTAGTTGTCTGGCATGCTTAGATGCTCAAGAAACATTTGTGCTTTTCCTCGAGGTGGTCAGAGGAAGTGAACATGCTAAAAAACAAAAGCAACACTGGAAGCTTCTCTTGCAGTAATGGGCTTGAATCCAACCTCCTAGCCAGCCTCTTTCCTCTGACAAAGGGGAGCAGGGCTCTGCACATACGCAGCCTCCAAAGGCAAACTCGACTTCTGATATCCCTCTTAAGAAGCTACATCTGAGTAGCCACATCTGAGTGATGTCTACAGACCCCACCTTTTAATTACAACCCCTCGCTACCATATAGCTATTTAATCCTCTTCAAATACTTCCAGACCCACTGAAGATGGAGTATTCCCCATCACTAATCCTCACAACCTGCATGTGTACAGACCCCTGCACCAGTCCTGCTCATGCAAGCAGGAGATTTGGATGAAACACACAGGGCCCAGCTCCATGTACATGCTGCCAAGCATGTAAACTAGTCCTCTCAGAAATCCTATGTAACAGGAAACAGTGCATTCTGAAATAAGTCTTCCCACGATAAATTTAATTAATAAACAAGGAGTGCAGCAGTCACCAGTTGGTCATTCCAGTGCACCAGAAACAGATGTCCAAAAAGCACTTCAAGAACAGGAAACAGTACAACCTGAGCTTCTCCAGCTGGTCAGTGGAATAGGGAGTGAAAGGAAGGTGGCAGAATCCATTGCCAGTCACTAAAATTAAACATACCCCATATTTCTTCATTTAAGAGTCTCACTAGCTACAGATACAAGCAGAATGGACCAGCAAGTACTCCAGCACGTGCTCCTCCTTAAAAATACAGGAGTGCCTTCACGTAATGCCTTTGACTTCCACCGCTAAATAAAGATAAGTCAAGACTTAAAACATTTAATAAAAAAGCAATATTCAAAACTAAAATATACAAACTTGCAACACCATTTCCGAATCCAAAAGGATTAAAAAATTACGTATTTAATTAGAATTGGAACATGAGATTCACCGTATTTCTATACAGACTAGAACTCTTTTCCTGCTGTGGTTACAGATGCGGCTCTGGACAACTGCCTATTCAAAAACAATTAGAAAGTCAGGTTAACTTTTAAATCCCTACCTGTTGTTCTTATGGAAGAAAAAAAAATCATATGAATAGAAAAATGCATAACCACTTTTTACAGTTTGAAGAGATTCCAGGTTGCATTCAATGAATACAGACATGATAAATCCTGAAACACTTCAGATGTAGCCAAAGGTGAAATAATAGCTGGCTGAGCTTTCCAATATACGAGGAAGATTCCAGCTACACAGAGGAATAAGAGAGGGTAAATTAGAGCTGCAGTTAAGAATTACTCATCCCTTCGTAAGTGCAACTTGATAGTTTGCACATTCAACCTGGCAACCTGCTTTGGGTGGCAGGGTTGTTTTTAGCACTGGGCCAAAGTTTTACATGAGAGCAATTTTACAGTGCCTTAATAGCGAGGGCAATGGTATCTTTCTTGTATGGTCATTTTTTCCATAAAAGAAGGCCAGAGCAGTTGCTTTACACTTTGTTCTATAGCAAGATAGCTTAGGCCTTTACTCATACATTGCTCTTAATGAGCTTCTACCCACACAAGCACTCACCATGCATCACCACGCTTCACTCCCAGCCTCACTGCCCCATTTGCAGCTACAGGCAAAACACTCAGGTGCTGCTTACTCTGGGCTGGTGCTCTTCCACCTTTTGATGACTGCAGCCCTCTGATTACAGCCCTAAAGCAATCTCAGTCATTTGATGCTTTCCCACAATATATTTCCCCTTCCCTCTGCCCCAAAACATGCCCCAAGGACAGGCAAGCTCCCGCAGTTCGCTGGGAAATAAAGAGCCACTCCATTTACTGCAACCAAAAAGAACTACTGGAATAAACCGCTAGCAGTCCTAGCAACAGCCACACATGACTGGAGTCATGACTGCCTAGGTACACACCATACCCAATGTGGCTTACAGGTCCACTGGGCCCAGGCACACAGGTTTGCCCACCTGCTTAACAGCTTCCCCGTAAAGGACTTGCTTTACATGCAGTGTTACCTTGTACAAAGAGAAAAGAGTTCTGAATTTGGGAAACAGGAATCACCGGTAATGAATAAAGCTAGTCTTGTACTTAAAATACATGAATAAGAGATCCTAGTACTGAAGTATCTGTGTGACGTTAGGCAAGTCATAATGTGACAGCTTCCCGCTCTGACGTAGAGGAAATACTTAGCTAGCCCTTAGTCCTAAAGCCTTGTTCATTAACCTTTGAGCACTTGAGACTGACTGTGTTTCAGAACTAAGGCAAAGTAAATATTTACCTGAGAAACAGGAAGTATAAAATACAGCAAATAAAAGAGTTGAATTAAAACTAAGCACAGTTTTAAAACCCACCTTGAAGTCACTTGCCTGTCCTCAATTGCACAGCCCCAATGTTATATTAGCAGGCTTCACCCTATTTAAGCACATATAATTTTTCTTGAGATGTGTGTTTAATCCTGGCAGTCAAATGGATCACTAGGATTGAAAATGTTCATCTCTTTGGAGATAAGTTGGATAGAAAGGTGAGTTTCTGTTTTCAAAGCTGCCATTAGCCTGCTGATAGTTTTCTTTAAGGCACCATTAACACAGCCTCAAAGATTGCTTTATATTATTGCAATGAAACTATTATCCAACAAGTTTCATTCTTTTTCCTTTCCCTCATCAACATGAATCTTTGCAGAAATTATTGTGTGTCTGTTTTCATGCTGAGTATTATGAAGATATAACTGGAGAAGTCCGCAGTTTCTAAACATCTTTTTATTTGATATTATCCATCACTGTAATTCACGACAAAGTGACAGAACAGAGGTTGTGTGGCTGACATTTGAAGGAGCACTGGATCTGAAAAGGAACCCAGGCTCTTACTATCTTCCCTGCTTTTAACACCTCCATTCATTCTTCAGCCACTTGCATTTAACTCCAGCCAGGGCTCCCAATAATTTCAGGTAATTCCCAAATACCAGAAAATAAGGTATTTTCTGTCAGGAGACTCTCTCAGGTCTTATATATGCCACCTCATATTACCTAAGCGCGCAATGGAGCTTGTCTGCTCCCTTCTTCTCTCCTCTACTCTTGCAGGGTTATTTCATTCTCAGTATTGTGAGTCTGTTGCAAGCTGAACTTTTCAACATATTGAGCAGTTAACAAACTACTATAAATTATCTTCCAGAAATAGACATTTAGATGGGTTTCATGGTTGAAGAAATGTGCTTCAAAAATGAATCTTTAAACAAAAAAAAA
>NW_010586480.1:0-35983 GCF_000705375.1 Tinamus guttatus
ATATCACAGGAAAAAGACCCAAGGACTCTCTGCATTTTTTTTATCGATAATTGAAGGAGAGACTGAAAGTGCAACGGTAGATGGAGAAACACATTTTGGATACTGCTGGAGATGCAGGGCTCCCAAGTTCCAGTTTCTGCTCTAGGCAAAGTTTAATTGCTTGCTACTAAGAAGGCAGATAGTCCACCCTGAAAGTGCAAATTTGCTATATGGAGAGTTTCTGATTCCAGTTGTAACAGAAGTGTTCATTGCATTTAAGTACTGGAAATAGCAAGTCAAAATTTGTAAAGTGAGAAGAAACTGCCTGTTTTGTTGATTGCTTATATTCATGCCTATAATTCCCAAGGCATATGCATCACTAGATAATATATCACCAGTCCACACAGAAGTTAAGTATCCAGAAAACTGTTGATGTTTTAATAAAAGTCTAGGTGAGGAACAAAAACATTGCCTTTGAGAAATTAAAGTAGTAAATTAAGAAATGTGTATGCCTATTCTTCCTTCTCAGTAGATGTAACCCAATTAAATAGAAACTTCAAACTATTCTGCTTCATCATTCTTGTCATGATGCTTTGTAAGCCTTTCTGTCATTTTATGCTCTTGCATACCTTAGAAAGAAATAAAATGATCAGATATGTAATTTAAACCCTCCTATATTCAGCCACAGAAGACTGCCTTAAGAGCATGGGTCACTGAGAGTTAAATGGATGCAATCAAATCTGATGCTCTTGGGCATCAATTGCTTTCCTGAGATGATTAGGATGGATACACCACCTCCAATACACCAAAAGCCGGGTACCCTTTACAGAGTTCAGGATTAAATTGGTGCGCTGTCAGAAGGCATTGCCTTTCCCCTGCAGCACTTATGGCTCACAGCCATAGGCACCACTGCACACCAAGAGTCAGTCCTGAAAGCAGCAGACCACTACTTTGACTTCTCCACAACCTGTATAAAACTGTACATGTGCAATTTATAGCAGCACTGTTGTTTAGAGCACATATGCTGTAGGCATAAGTTTATTGGTTATTTTAATTTATGTACTCTTTGCTTTAAGGTTGTAAAATGACACAAGTTTCTAATCCGTTAAAAATTTGGATGTGCACAGATTCATGTTCGTTTCAGTAGAATATGTCATATGTGTTCAAGTAGATCTTATGATCATGCCTTTTTTTTTTTTGATTTTATTTCATGGTGACTATCCATGTATAGTGTCATCTAAATTCTAACTTTGCAGTTTGGTTTCCTTGTGAGAAAGTCTCAAAGTACATATTGCTACAGTTGTTCTTGATTAGCTCCGAAGACAGATTTTTCAAGACTTTCATCAGAAAGTGCAGGCTGCTGTAGCTGATTAGACCTGGAACTGATAATCAAACTTTATTAATCCTGATGTTAGCTGTCCTGAGCGTAATTGAGCACCATTCTAGCCTGGTTTGTAAGAGGACACCTGAACAAGGTCTGTGAAGATTAATCAACATGTAGTTTGGCTGCACACTGAAGAAATTGAACCTAAGTTTTTAATGGTGATTAATGAATGATGCAATACTCCTCAAAGAGAAATTAAGAAATTCTCAGTTGTGATTCAGACTGGACTCCTCAAGCAGAATGAAAATCAGGCTCTCCTAATTATTTCTTATTGTTATTAAAATAAATACATATTGGATTTCCCAAATGAATGCATATTATTGAAATAATATACCAAGATTAGCAATGATATTAGACTTATTTAAAAGAGAGTTTTTAACTTGTGTACTTTTCAGCTGTTGAATTTTTTTGTCACCTACTTAAAATCTCGTCCTTAAAGCAATAATAGATGAGATTTATCAGTTCCTAAACAGGCTGACTGAATCCCTTACAGATCATTAGATCTGTGTATATGTATATTTTCCTAGTATATCAGATTCTAGTTTGTGCATTATTCTTTCAGGGTGTCTGTCTCAGAAACAATAATTGTGGAATGAGGGATAAAGAAGAAATGGTATTAATCAAGAATCAAAATTAAATAATATTTATAAATTGAAAATGATGAAGCACTATGGTGATTACAGAATTTTCAGTCAAAATTTGAAACCACTTGTATGGATGCTAATATCAACCCAATTCATTTACCATGGAACTGGATGTTTTAAACTATAAATTAACATCATGGTTCCTTAATCCCCTTCTTTAATATCAAAATATTGAGAATTGCTATCTTAAATATCAGTTGATAAACTGATCGAATGATAAGAGGCAATCAAAAAGCTATTAAAATATGCCATGCATGTACATGTTTTTGTGTGTTTGTGTTTTTTTAAATAAAAAGGTCGAGAAAATGGATTAGTTATATTAATTTACAGTGAATTGTTCAGTCTCATTGTTCAGTTTCAGAGATTTAAGGCAGTGGTGTCAACATTGACATTGACTGACCTCAGTGCTGGCTCCATGATTTTCTAGTCTTGTACCTCTTTTTGCTAATACTATGACCTACTTTTCTAAAAAACTATTTTAACCTACATTATTATGATGAGGAAATAAGATCTACATCCCCAAGCATCATCCCACTATGAAACTGTAACATTGAGGGACTGGTGTGCACTGAATTCTGGGAGATGTTAGATCTCACACTGCTACTACAGTCTAAAATGTTCTTCACAGAAATCAGGGTACAGTAAGCCTCAGGTGGTGTTCTAGTCAGAAGAGTCTAGGACTTTCCTTTAATAGGATGCTAAGTGACTAAAATAGGCACCTATCATAGAACTATGAAGGCCCAAACAAGCCTTCAGTTTATTTGAGCTATTAGAAGCATTATTTGTAACAAAATTCAAGTTTATTTAATTATATGCCAATTCATATTTTAATTTGAAAAAGAATTGAAAGCATTTTTGAAAATACTTAAATGCCTTGTCTGTATCTGCAGTGTTTCCTTGCTTGCATTTGAATACAGACAGAAGGTATAAAACACTCAGAATTTCCTATTCCTATATTTCATTGGAGTTTCAATAAAGATGATATTACCGGGTGACTTCTTTCATATCACAGCCCACTATATTTTATCTAATCACTCTTTATTAAGCCTAATAATTTGTGTTTTATTAAAGTCTTGTCATTTAAATATGATTTTTTTCTCTTCAGAATAGTCCCTTTTGTTCATTTATTCTGTCGCAGTCCGGATGATCTAACTGAGATGTAGTTTAGTCAATTTAGCTACAAACTGATGAACATTCTCCATTACTGTGTCACTTCTGAGTCACCAAATAATCTCTGCTCGTACTCCACACTCCATTTGAAATGCAGATAAGCAACTAACTGCATCTTCCTGTCTTTCAGGAACATGACTTGCATCCATTGAACTTTCTCTATAACCTTTGTCTTCACTCGAGACACCAGTAAAATCTTCTGTGTTTCTCATTCCTCATAACAAAAGTATTCACTTTGGCACTGCCATTAAGAACACTTGTCTGAGGAGAGTGAAAAATATTCTTTCCATATCACTGTGGTGAATAGTACAAATAGTCAAAACACTTGTATTGTTAGCGGCACCAGCCCTTATACTATACTAGCATTGCATCCTTTTCTTTCTTTTCTACCAATTCCAGCCTGTGTTTAACCTATGAGGTCACCCTTAGAAAGAAGACAACACTGCTAGTCTCCAGCATACTCCTTAAGTGTACACCTAAGAATCTGCATGTGATAATACATCTTAAATACTGATTTGGTTTTGCATTCATTAATTAATTGTTGTGTTTGCTGATTATTTATGCCCATATTCATTAGCCTTCTTCCTTGTTCTATGTAAGAAGTGGGCAAATAATTACAAGAAACAATCTCAGCAATGTATTCCCACATTTGTCTTGCTTAAAAGTTCTGCCAACTGATTGCCTTTGTCCCTGTGACAGCCTCAGGTGAAGTGCTCAAAACTAAGTAATGGAGTTATTTTAACTTCTGTAATATAAGCATACATTGGCATAGTTTTTTTTTTTTTTTTGCTTTGTTTTTTTTTAATAATGCAGAGATCTGTCCCAGAAAACAGACTTCTGACAGAAAGCCCAATTGCAAATGCAGCATTATTGTAAACATTCAGGAGAGTAATCCAGTCCAGTAATCGTGTCTACCAACACTCCGAGTCCCATGAGCCTCTTCCTGTCCAGCCATACTTCTGAACCCAGGTCACAGTTCCTGGGCTGTAAACTCACAATGTGTAGGTGCAGTCGAATGGACTTAGTCAAGTAATAGAGAAAATCATTTTGATATTTCAGTTAGCAATAATGATAATAATAATAAAATTGAAGTAGCTGATAGAGGTCTTCCCCAGGTACATGTGAAAATCTTCCTTACTTCTGACTGGTATTTGGTCTGGTAGGACAGTGATAGGGGGCCAGCTCTAATATTAGGTTCTACAAATGTATCAGGAGGTCATAAGCTGTTTAATGTGCCACGCTGTCCTCAGTACTCCTTGGAGGTCTTCTATGATGTGAGCATATGAAACTGTAAAAGTGACAGAGAGAACCCTGCTCCCTTATGCTTCATTACAACTAATTGGGCCGTGTGCCTGTTCCCCATACAGACCGAGTCCTTAGGCCAGTGCTGTAAACTTGATGAGTATTATGGGACTGAGTTAAGAGTTGAGAGCAAGTCTAATATGATTAAAATTCCACACTGCTGTATCATTGTGAGCATTTTCATTATTCAGATGCATGCGATCAGGAGTGCTACCCTTGCAATCCTTTACCTTTCTGAAAGTTACACTTCCCTCTACACATTAGATGTAGCACGCCATAGATTATTCTATGGATCTATTCAGCTTTCCTGTCAATAACTGTAATCTCATTGAAAATATAGATCTATGTGAAAATTAGAGAAGGCAGCGGAAGAAAATTAAATGTCAGATTTTGCCATATATTACTTAATAGTAGCCACTAGATAATGCCATTAATTTTACAAGTGATTTTTCTCAGAAACTCTTTGACATAAAGGGGGAAATGGGATGGTCTGTGTTCTTTGTGGTGAGTTTTTGCAAGCAGCAGCAGTTTACCTTGCTGCTGTATTTCTGTTTACCTTGTTCCCTATGGATGGGAATAATTCCTCAGATGTCTTAATCCTCTGGAGCTGCTCATTGCAGTTTGGACCCCTCCTTCCTGCTCCCTCTCTCCCTCGCCTCCCCCCCAAAAAAAGATGAGAAAGTGATTACAATTCACATCCATAGAATAAAACCTATTGCTTTATTGTTACTGTATTGATAGTTCCTCCTGTTTCTTTTCTTTTTAGCTCGTCAACTATAACTTTTTTATATAGCGTTTGGAATAATGTGATTTGAATGTCTGCAAAACTTTCATTCTGTTATCTAATCTTTTTAAAGCTATAGTCTGTAAACATTTGCTCAGAAATCCATAACTACAATCCTCTCTCTTTTCACAGAAAGTGTTGATTACGGACCGGTTTTTGTACAAGAACCAGATGATGTGATATTTCCCACTGATTCTGAAGAGAAGAAAGTGTCTCTGAATTGTCAAGCTCGTGGGAATCCTGCTCCCACATACAGGTACATGTTTTAGATTTTTATGTGTGTATGCATTTCTGAATATGTGGCCACTACAACCCCATTCTGCGCATCAGTGTGCATCAGACAACAATATAATATAAAAGCTCAGTGACCCAAAAGGCCTTCCCAGTTGTTGGGAGCAGTAAGTGTTCTGAACAAGCAAGAAGCACAAGTGGAAGAAAATGTAGACAAAGGGATTTGTAAAATACAGAATTCTGTTCTCCGTACACTGTGTCTATCCATGTGGAGGGATACTTTTTGTCTACTTTTATGACTCATGTCTATAACAACTGAGAAGATCCAAATATTTAAATGATCGATTTCTGAACAAAAAGCTATGAAAATATACTATAAAGTTAGGAAATACTATCTCTTTTCATAAAGAAAGCAATAAAGAACAGGTACATTAAATGGCATAACTATGCATTATAAGAAACCATGCCTGAGGCAAACCTGGTGTCTTTCACTGCACAGTCTACTCTTTCAGTCCTTAATAACCATCATCTTCCTGTTAACTCTTTCCTGCTTGCCCATACAGGCTGTTCCCTTGCTGTCTGTGATGCCATGCATGGGAACCTGAGACATCAGTGCGCTAATGGTGCCCACTTACAGTGGGGAGCAGTGTGCCGCATTCACCTGCCTCCATTTGCTGTATCTGACTCTGCTCATATTTTATGCAAATTACAGGCAATGAAGGAGGGCTGGAGGAGCATATGGTTAATTATTTTCTCCAGATACCCTTTAATTTTTTTCATAGAGTCATTCTTCACAGACAGAAGCATAAGGACTCTTAGACCTGTGTTTCATCAAATACAACGATCATCAATTCTGCATTTTATTTTTTACCTATTAACCTTTTCATTTCATTGGAGAAGCTGTTAGGATTCTGGATGAGCTCCACTGAGCCTTCAGTCGCAGGATTTCAATTTCCCTAATCCTTTGAAATTACCTGATCGACATTCCTTCTGTAATTTCTATTGTCTTTTGCTACTTTTTTCACTTATAAAAAATGATCTACATTAGTTCTCCATGCTCTTAAAGAGCTGTCAGTCCATCAAATATAGCATTTACCCATAGAGAAGAAGCAGAATTCCCACTCAGAAGAGGGGATCCTATGTTCAGTCCTGCTTGACAACCTCATTAGTATTTTGGAAATTCTCTCCTTAGGGAGCCTGTCATCTCCTTTCTTTCTTAGTCCAAATATTTTTTAATTTTTATAGTGTAATGAAGTAAAGTGATACAGAATTTAATTATATCTATTTCTTCAGTTTACCAGAGATTAATTGGTGTCAGCACCCTCATAAATACATTGACTTGACTGCTATTCATGCAAGGAAATTTTGGCCCGATAGACCTTATTCTAGCAACACAGTTTGACTGCTGTCTCCTCTGTGGTTGCCACTCATCTGAGCAATGAATGCAATGTATCAGTCAGGGGGAGGGAAATATAAATACTTCTTTTCCTTTCTGTATGGCTAGTGATACAGTTTTTACAATCTGTTTACAAATTATTCTTTCCGGGGACATTATTTCAATTTAACAGACTGGAAAATACTCACCTCATTTGCAGATTTTCTTCTCCTTTGATAAGAGCTCCTCTCTCCTTGGTCAAGCTCTACCCTGAAATCAGATTTTTTTTTCTCTCCATTGCAGTTATTAACATATCCAGATGCATTAGTTTAGTGCATAGCTCTGTGAGATATACTGATTTCAGTTGCTCAGAAGGTCTGTAAATCATACTTCATTACATTAAGTTGAGAGACATATAATGAGGAACATAGATTGCTGACCTTCAGTGAGGAATATGGGCATCCACAAGCCCCATAGGGCAGCAGTGACCCTAAGTCAGACAGACACAGGTTTCCCCGAGGGGGCACTCTCTTATACATCCCGCTCATGAAACACTGCATCTCCAGTTTTACATAGGATACACTTAAGCTGTTTGGAATTTTTTTTCAGTATTATTTTCTGATAGAAAAGGCAGCAGAGGGAAGGTAAAAAAAAAAAGAAAGAAAAGAGAAAAAAGAGGAAAAAAAGGAACATTTTCTGTTTATTTAAGCCAAATTAGTAAACTTGAAAAAATTTGTGTCATTTGCCTTCAAGAAAAAAAAAAAGAATATATTGATTTTTTCCACCACACCATTGTCTTTTAAGCATTATATTTAGTTTTCTGTCCTCCAGAATCAGCCAGAATACCTAAAAGAAAACATATCACATAATTCAGTGTTGTTTTCCTCTAGTGTGGGGAATATGTGAGGGGAATGAGATAATTCAGAACAAAATATATAGGCATGGAGCTGCCAAGCTGCAAACTTTTGGGGAAACACTACAAAAACATAATTTTGCATTGAATTCAACTGAAAATGAAACTAAGTGAAGCCAACTAATTAAAGAAAAATGAATTTTGCTTCAATTCCCATTTGGAAATGCCTAAGCATTTCATTTTGTCTTTCTCCTTATCTAAATTTCCACAATTCCTGGATCAATTCATTTTTATTCTTATTTCATATAAAAAGTCAATTTTCGTTATAATTAAATGCAAAATCTTAAATTGACATTAGGCTATGTAAATTGTTCAGGATGGAAATACTTACTTCTTTTTATCCCTGCTAAGTATGAACCTCTATAGAAAGTGAGTAAAGAATCCTACAGAAATATCTTTAATATCTGTTCTCATACAAAGTTATTGTCAGCAGTGTTTTATTCTTTGCATTGAATAATGTAGGGATCTTTTGCAATAAAAAGTTCAATCATGATTAAAAGGACAAATTAAAGTTTTACAGTTCATCCTTATGCTGATAATTCTGTCCTTTGGATTAAATAAAAATCAGAGGTACACCAGCTGAATTCAGCTGTCTGTATCTCATGCACCATGAATGTTAATAAGATAAGGTAAACTGTTAGTCATTTTACTTCATTAAGGTTGCCTCTAGAGCCCAGATGTTGCCAAGTTCTTACAGTCTTTTCTGAACTTTAGCAAAGCTTGAAGGTGCTTGTCAAATTCCCAAGCATGAAAATGGAGAGACTGCTAGGTTACATCTCAGCTTCAGAAGGTCAACGCTTTATAACATGATTCACACTACCTGGCTTATTCCACCTTATACTCACCTCGCAGAGGTTCAGGCTTCTCATTTCACCCCCAGATGCTTCCCAGACTTAGTCAATCTTCTGCCAACTCCTCACCAGATCCTAATTTCCATACTATTACCCCGACTAACTGCCAGATAATTCCAGTCTCCCCAGCCTCAATCTTCTCTCAGTTTCATGTATCCTGGTCCAGCTAATATTATTTTGCCTTTCTCAGATGCCGACATCCCTTAATCCCCAAGAGCCTATGTCTTTAAATCTACCTCTTGGCTCTTCACAGGTCTCTCTTCTCATTGCATTTGAATCAAATCTCTCCATTTCCTGAGTCCTCCCAAAACACAAATGCTGAGGGAATGGAAGAGAAAGGCTCTTTGCTCATGTACACTGCAGTGTCTGTGTTGTCAACTCTCTGAGGCCACCTGGGCTTAATACTTTCATGACAAAGTATGAACTGAAATTCTGATTACCATGAGCACAATCACATAGCAGTCTGGACATAAACATGATGCACCTGTTTTACAAATTTCAAGTCTCATGCCTTTGTGGGCAGCAGTGTTTTGCAGACAAAGAAGCTTCTAATTCAAAGCAGCATAAGCTGAATATATATCATGTGTTCTCTCTATATGTGTATATGAATATATATATCTCCAGAGGTAGAAGATATGTTTTTATTTGATTTTTTTTTAATTATCTGTCGATATTTTTTTTTAATTATCTGCGATGTCTCCATACAAAAGTTTGCCATATCTTTACATATCAAGTATCCTTAATAACAATGGGTGCTACAAGTTTATGTACACTGAGCATGATGCCTTCCTTTGGGCATAAAATGCTTAAGTTAGTTTGTTTGTGTTTCTCCTAAGATGGCTTCAAAATGGAACTGAAATCAATATTGAAAGTGACTATCGCTACAGTTTAATAGAAGGAAGCTTGATCATCAGCAATCCCAGTGAAATGAAGGACTCTGGACAGTATCAGTGTTTAACGACCAACATATTTGGCAGTTTATTAAGCAGAGAAGCCATTCTTCAGTTTGCATGTGAGTAACATTTATTTATTCACAATGGATAAACCAGATTTTTATATTGCCTGATGAGGTCTAAATTGTCACCTGTCTGTTTTACAGAAAAGTTACACTGCCTACAGACTTTATTGGGTTAGGTTAGAATCTGAGAATTAGAAACAAAATGCTTAGGGAGAAAGAGTTTTTTCCATGCTTTGAGAAAAGTCAGAATCAAATAAATAAGTCAGGATCAATCAGTAGAGAAAGTCAGAACTGACTAATAAAGCATTTGGGCATACAGCCCAAATATTATCTTTTAATGACCCATTTGTATATTCCCCAATGATATATTTCATTCATTGATATTTTTCTGAAACCTATATATTATTTATGTAATCACACTATTCAAACATGTGAGACTTCTTGTACTTGAGCAAGAGATAAAGAACATCAGAGTTACCACAGAGTTGGATAAAGTGCACCTATATTTGCTAAAAAGTCTGCATCCATAATTTTCTGTATGAGAGCAGTGTGTGTTAGTTCATCATGCTTATTATTATTATTATTATTGTTATTAAAGATAAGCCCTGCCATGAGGGTGCAAAAGCAGGTCAAAGGGTCAAGGGATATATTTCTACCCTTTCTGATAAATCAAAAAAATTCAGGGCTATTGTTTTAGTCTTTTCTGCTGCAAATGCTATTAACGTATAAGGACTATCTCCCTAAAGCATGGGGACTGTCTACTCCTTTCTGAGCTCACAGCGATACTGAGGTCTCCGTTCCTCACAGCAGTATGTTTAACCTCTAGACATCATAACAGTGGTCTTATCACTAGCTAATTTTGGAGCTCAATCTTAAATTTAGCTCTGAGAAAATTCCACTACATTTTATCTTTCAGACAACAAAACTATTGTAAAACAAATCACTTGGTTATAAAACCTGACAGCTGGTAAGTATGGGTTGTGCTGGAGCTTTCAACCTCAGATTTTCATTCCCCCTTCAGGAGAATGGCTAAAAGGTGGCTATGTGACCCCCAGCTGAAGAAATGACAAGCAAATTGAGAGCTGGTGCCCAAGCAGCAGAAAGTCAATGGGATTTCAGTGGCTAGGTCAAGAGATCATAAAGGACCCCATGTATTTCCAGCTACCTTATAGTGAAATCTGTTTTTTTCATTTGTTTGTTTTTTGTTTGTTTGTTTTTGACTACTTCCACTAAAACAAATTTAGCTAAGGTGGTAAAAAAAGAATAAGTTAAAAAGGTTGAGTCTTGCAGGTTTGTTTTTATTTGATTTTTTTATTATTAGCTCACACAAGTGCCTTGCAGATGTCAACATTCTTATACTACAACACTACAGTAACATACATATGTTTTCAATTCTTTGAAGTGTTAGCTTGGGAATGGCATGAAGCTTTTTTAGGCAAAGTTGACAGAAGATTGCTAGCTGAAAGAGCTGAGGTACAGCAAACAATGTTGCAGAACTTGCAATAGTTTTAAGTTGTTTTTTTTTCAAGTTTTTTAAATTTCTTTAAGTATACAGAGCTCTGTAAAAAAAAATGCATAACTGGCATAACTGGTTGAGATTCTTTTAGAAGTTTGTGAGCAGCCCTTGCATGCAAGCAAGGGACCGTTGATCCTTCAAGGATTTCTGAATACCATTTTGATAGAATCATAGAATCATAGAATCATAGAATGCTTAAGGTTGGAAGGGACCTCTGGGGGTCATCTAGTCCAACCCCCCTGCACACGCAGGGTCACCTAGAGCACATGGCACAGGACTGCATCCAAGCGGGTTTTGAAGATCTCCAGAGAGGGAAATTCCACAACCTCTCTGGGCAGCCTGTTCCAGTGCTCTGTCACCCTCACTGTTAAGAAATTTTTCCTTAAATTCATGTGCAACTTTTGGTGCTTCAGTTTGGGCCATTTCCTCTAGCTCTAGTTCTGATAATTTCAGTATATTTTGATAAATTATAAAAAAAAATCTTCTATCAACTTCTTGAATCTTATCTTTTATCTTCTCTTATGACCCTTTTTTTACTTTAAATCCCCAGCAAATGTTATACATTTCTTCTCTTGGTGTCAGTGTTTACTCATCTTTACTCTGTAAGTCTATTGTCATAGTCCCCAAACAACGAAGTTCTGTTTTTCTACAGTACGTTGTTCTGCATAAAAACTGAAGTAATATAGCACAACTAAAATAACAACAGTAATATCTCTTCATTCAAATCCCACGCACAAGTATCGTGGGCACTTCATATGTTTCCTTGTCCTCTTAAACTACAGCATACAGCAGTTATAAAATCCTTTGCTATTAACAATTTTGATATTCTCAGTAAATTATTATCAATAATTATTGGATAGAAATAATTACTTATATGCAAAAAGTTCTCCATTCATTGGGAAGCGTATCCAGAAATATTTTCTTGCCCTTCAAGCATACCCTGGAATAATAAATATGCACTTTTGAAATGTTATTTGTATCATGCAGTAATTCACAGTATAAATTGGTGTTAATGTACTGTAAACTTAAAGTAATCTATCAGAAGGTTAGAAAACACAAACATGTGTTAGGAAACCAACCCAAAACATATATATTTTTCACTCTGATTTCAGCTTTTAAATATTTTTCTAAGACACTCTTGAATTTTATCCAGTATGTTCGGCTAAATTTTCTTGAAGCAAATAACAAAATATTTTCATCCTAACATTCTGGGGGACATATTGTTTACAATGGTTCCCAAAGAGCTAATGTTCTTTATTTCTGTTAGAAAAAAAAAGAGATTTTGCCTTTCAGATCTTTTAACAAAAGCTCTTTATATTATAGCATGACAAATCTTTTGTGAATTAAAACAAAATACTTTTGTGCCCTATGACTTCATATCTAGAAAGTTTTCACAGTGTAATCCTAATGTTTCTGAAATATTCTAGTGATACTTTAACTAAGTTATATAGTATATGTAATTTATTATCAGACATAAAACAAGCATTTGCTTCATGAGATGTAGAGGTACACAAAATGGCATCCAGTGTCTCTTTTTCTTTGAAAGCCAAGGATTCCAGAAGCTTCGAAATTTAGCATTTTGACAGGAAAAAATTTTAAATAAATTCATAGATTTGCTTGAATGCATGGTTTGTACTGCCATGGAAAATAGCTACATCTTTGCAGGTCACAGAGTTGCTACTCAAATTAGGGAGAGAAACCACGTACCCCCAGAAAAAGCCCCCCCAAAAAGATTATAAACACCATTTAACAAGGGATTTGACAGTTTCATACAGGAAAAAATAACACAGCATATGCTATAATGTGCTTATGCAAAATATCATGACACTTGAAGAGGAGCATGTGGTTTGCAATGGATCTTGGCTTTCTTACAATTGCATTACCAAAAATCTAGTTGCTATTATTATTATTATGTAATATATAAAACATTATGTATTACAAATATAAACATCAGTGTATGATGTCACTTGTATATGAGTGTCTAATTAAAACAGGACTTTGAAATACCTGTATGATTTCTTTGGATTTGAAAATGTGAATGGAGAGAGGTGGGGCAGAGAGAAAGTAAGCAAAAAATTACACAATTTTATATAAGTTAAAAGACAGAATACTTGAAGTGGCCTTCTGTAGTCTGGATTTTTTTTATTGTGAAAGATTTTGCATATAATTTTCCTTTTTTTTTTTGATTGAATCCATTTTCTCTTTTTTTTTTCTCATTTAAACTAGAGATATTGATTAGATATATGTTATGTTTCAACTGATGAACTTCCATGATCATCCATTTATATACAAAATAAGAAGTCAGCAATGTTATAGACAAATAAATCAATAGCTTTTTTTTTAAGGAGACAGGCTGCATCTTACACATTTCATCAAGGCACACCTCTGACAGCTCGTTAGAGAATTCACCTCCTACGAAATGAGCTTATGAGCAGGCTCCCTGGACATCGTATTGGGTTTGCTCCATAATTTCCTAATAAAAATTAATTTCTAAAGAGATGATCTTCTAGACACAAGTAAAAAAAATTGACATCATTGTTAAGTCAAAAACATATATTGTAACAAAATGCTTAGCCACATTATGATATCAATATTCCCTTCTAAATCATACAAAGTTAAAGAGGATTCATGCAAAGTTAAACAGTACTAAGCAGTATAAAAGAAAAATGAGCACAAGCTGAATCTGGGAAAGGAATCAGTATTCCATTAGTCATAGTTTCATTTGTTAAAAATGTCCCTTACAATCCTGTAATACAGCCTATGTTCTGCTTTTCTCTGAAACATCATAGCAGTGTAAAGAATATTACTACACTAGTTACAGAAAGACAGGTATACCATAGTAATTTGAACTATAGAATTCTGGATTTTTTTTCTAATTCAAATTACTTTCAGGAAATATATGCTCACAATACACTTGCAAACAAGAATTACTTGACATAAAATCTTAATTGCATGTAGGATAGGTTGTGCTTTTGATGGTTTATTCATCGAAGAATATAATTTCAGTAAACCTGAAATTAATAAGAATTTATGTTTTACTCTACAAATAGTTCCATAAAGACTGAAGATTTTGCAGCATCTGACAGAAGGAAGGGATCTGATTTCTACTTCTTCTTTACTTCTGCTTTTTCAGTTGTGTGCACCCTGCTTCTGATCTCTTCCATTATTTATTTGTGTAAACTGGGACAGTTTCACAAGGAAATATTGTCAGTTTTTTCTTATAGAATGAGACCAAAAGATAAAGGTCCTATTTACAGAGAGTATAGGATGTGGATCAAATCCCTGGATCTCAGCTTCCCAGATTAATATTCATACATAGACTAAAGTTGTGCTAATATAATAATTGATACTGTGTCTATACAGTATCAATTTAGATTCACATCTGATATATATTACATATCTACTCTAAAATTCTGCAAATCTAGAACTTTTTTTTTTCCTAATAGAAACAGACAGATTTTTAAACAGGAAAATGTGGTTTTTTTTGAAATTTAGCTGCAGTAGTACTTATTTGGATGTTTGCAAAAATATTCAACATATAATTAAAAGATGCAAGATACTAAGAACGCTGGCCACAGCTTAACAAAACACTTCATCTTAAATTATTTGCAATCTCATTGAAATTGATGGGTTGGTGAATATGCTAAAAATTAAGCATATGTTTAAATTCTTTGTTGTTAGACAACTTGAGACAATGATTCTTTATATACCACAGTTCTCCAATAGCCTTTCTTGTTGGGAAAATTGTTCTGATGGTCATCAATGTGGCTACAGTGAATCTTTGAATAAAGACAGTCTTCATAGGTTGATCTTTCATCCAAGAATGAGACAAGTAGAGAGAGATAGATAAAAATGAGCACTTGGGAATACACGTGTAAGCGATAATACAATCCACTCTTTTCACCAAGAATGACTAGAATATTTATTCATTGTTCAGAATACCCCTCCAATCATTCATTTGTATTACCAGATGATGATCCTTATGGGAATTCAAATGATATCAGGAATGATATCCAGAAAAAAAGCCTGGTCTCTTGGAATTCCCCTTCCACATGGAACATGAAATATGTCTTCCTAAAATGGTCTCCTGACATGAGGTATAGTGCCTAGTCTGTAAAAACAAAGGCCCAGCTAAGAGGTCTAGTGGGCTAGCTTTCCGTTTGTCTTTTAGTTCTACTGCTGAAGGTCTCTGAGGATTGCAGCATTTCAATTCTGCCATATCTATATCAGCAGCAGTGAAACACCGACTGACTTGTCTCTGCCTTAGATCACTTTAAAAAGCAGAAAAAAAAAAAAAAAACACAGTTCTTCACAGTTCTTTCCCAGGTACAAAAATAAATGCTTTCTCTTTTTTATTTTTTTTTTTTTAAAAAAAAGGGAGGAAAAAAATCTTTTTATTTCTCTGCGCTGCCGTGAGTCATTTTCTTGTCTGCTCCAAAAGCAATTCCATGTCTCTGCTAGTAAATTAAACATTCTCTAGCACTGAGAAAAGTGGTATAGAGAGGCACGCGTCTGCTACTAAAACTTTTATCTTCCAAAATTTTGTCTTCCAAAACATCTAAGCTATCTTTCACAAATGGTCCCTTGTCATTCCTCTTAACATCCAAAATGTGACAAGAATTGTATTGGAGAAGGCAGTGATCACACCAAAGTATGTCGGGGACAGTTCTAACAGTCTGTCCATAACCATGATCAAATTCCAGTGGCATTTTTATTGGACCAGTATACATCTAGTCTGAGTGTCTTGAATCAAGCGTTTTGAATCAGTTTCAGATGAGTCAGTCACATCAGGCTGCAGTTTCAGATGAGTCAGTCACATCAGGCTTACTCTGCAACATGGCTCGAAAAACAAATACCATATTCCTTCACTATTTACAGTTGATGTGTGTGTGGTGAAATTACACATTATTTCTGACTCAGAGGACTGTTTTGACACAGCTAAAAGTCAAAACCCAGGAAGCTTTATAGCAAAGTCTTTATTTTTTCCAGGGTTGTATTAGAATGAAAAACAGCTTGAAAAGCTGAGGCCACATCTCTAATTATGGATTATGCAAAACATCAATACAGTGCACATTTGATTCTCATTATAATAGGTTGTTAGCCTCAAAAAAGGGTATCAATTCCGAATGTATTCCATTGAGCAACATTTATTATCTAATTCCAGTTGTATTATACAGTCATAACTTCAACCTCATTGATCCTCATATACCTCAGACATCAAAAACGTTAAGCTTATTTCAAACTATTCAAATGGGAGTGCAATCATTTATTAGTCTTGTCAAGTTCATTTATTGCTACATAAGTTTTGATGCCAAAAAAATATTATGAAGCTTAAGTTCTTCTCAAGCTTAAACTCCGAAAACGTATTTTAGACAATATGTTTTATATTTTGTGTCCTGTGGAAGCATTAAGAGAAATCAGTCATGTACGGAGACACAGTTTGAAATGTAATTATGGCAAACATTTAAAGATGTGCTTCTCATTTTAGCATCTTGCATTATTCCACAGGATTGGAAGGCTGCTGTTTAACCTGCCTATAACCTACTTACCTACCTTTCACAATCTAATTTATCATGCTAATGAACCATTACTCTTTGCATTTAAATATAGCTTAAAATAATTGAGTAGTGTTATTAAAAAGGAAAATTTTAAAAGGCTAATAGAGAATCCAGTGCCAAGATACATCTTTTAAATTTCCTTTAAAAGTTCTCATTTTGATTGATTTTTCTGTCTGTTCTCTCTACTCTTAACAGCCTTTCAGGTACTGTAGATTTTTGTGGTCAGTGCTCTACATTTCTTCAACCTAAAGATGTAGATTAATTTACATTTCTTGCATGGTATTTCCTACCCCTACTCTGCCCCCTCCATTGTATTGCCATAGATATACATTGCCCTTATAAATAAGCAGATTAGGCTACTGATCTGCTTGAGAAGCAAATTTTTCCACTGTTTTTTCTTCAACTCACAAACTAATTCAGTTGCATAAGTCCTTGTGCAACATGAATCTGGGAGAAAAGTGGACAGGATATTTAAGCAGACGCCACCACAACTGCCACTGAAAATTAAAACATTTGAGACAGTTTTGGTATTATTTGAAGTCATATGGAAAAAAAAAAAAAAGGTTTGAGAGAGCTGAGTCCTAACTTTATTAATAATGCCTTAGAGGAGGCATTAAATATAAGAAAAGCCTACCATGAATTAAGGAGATTAATCACCAAAGAAAACAACATCTGGAAGGTTGTGAAGCATATGGGTGAAATACGAATTACCAGAAGTCAAGCTGAGTTAGACTGACGAGGAAATTAGAAGAAATGAGATAGACAGATAAACTTTTAAGCTAGGTTAATAAAAATGAGCAAGAAAAGAAAAATGGATGAAGGGATAGGATTAAATTTAACCTACATAAGACCTCAGACTAAATGATTGCATTTTTATTTAGTTTTCTGTAAGAACAGAATAATTTATATGGCTGATTCCAAACAGAAGATAAGATATCAGAAATGATAAGTTATACATTCTGTTTAGGGATGAGAGAAGAGAGGAATAATAGAAGTCAACTCAGAATTTAAAAGTACTTCTTAATAAAAGCCAGTGTTCCTACCAAATCCATGAGGTCTGCTAAAAAAGTTTAGTACTTCAGCCACATAACTTTAGAAAGGCCCATTGTTCCAAGGTCAAAATGATATTTTCTGTGATGTCCATATTGATAAAATTAACTAACTGAATTATTTGGACTGTATACTAATATATACTCACAGTACTAATTTCTTTGTCCAGAGAACTGAGGGGGAGAAGACTTGGAAAACCTTGAAATAAATGCATACTTTATTTTTAATGTCTTTTACACCTGAGATTTTGAACACTGTATGATGACAATCATTTTGTATATGATTTCTTGTAATTTATTAAAAGAATAAAATCAAAATAAGCATTAATAACAACTTCTCACCATTGACAGTAAAATAAGTTAGAAGCATCCTCTGATGACCACCAGCAAATTCATTGAGAGTAGACAGGTGTATTCTGTCTGTAAACCAGGAGCCAGCAGTTCTTCATTTCATGTGTACCAGTTTTACAAGCTGTATATTCATTTACTTTGTTGTCAGAAATTGTTTTTGTACAATGTGGTGAATATAAGGAAAAAGACAAATCCCCTCTATAGGGCATAATGGAATTTGTCTCTGGACAGAGATGCACACACACACACACACACACACATGCAAACACAAAACTAAACAAACAAAAGCAAATAAAAAGAAAAATCTTTAATTATATTTCAACCTTTTATCTCAGCAAGCATATAAATATGTAAAGCTGTAAAAGTGCACTTAGTTTCTTATAAAAATACAAATCTTGAACCCACCTACCTATTCTGTACATCGTACGAATTAAAAGACAGCGCAGTAAGTCAGAAATTTATAACACTGTATGTCTAACTGCATGTTAAATATGACACTGTATGCTATTAGAGTTGCAAGGTCAAGCTTCCAAAAGTTATGGGATGACAGATTTACAGTTACCTGTGCAGTCTGAACACAGCCACTCTGTGCAATCCATTTTTTTCTTATATTAGATACCCTAGACTCAGGTCACAGGAAAGTTAATGCTCACTTACTGAACTGTATCCTGTTTTCTATTTTGTTTTTCAGTGCACAGCCCCCTACCTTCATTAATTCAAACTATTGATCTGGGGATCTGGAAGTGATCACGTTCCTATTTATCACTATAGCCCATCATTTTCTCAGTCTTTCTACCAGTCATAGCTTAATCCTACTTCTGATTTCAAACCTCATATTTTCCTCTTCTTAGCCTTCAAATCTCAGTTCTGATTTCCTTACGTGTTGAAACGATCTGTTTGTCTAGAAAGGATAGTAACATCCTTCTAATACTGTTTTGGTTTCCCTGTGCTAATCATGCCCCGTGCCTGCAGTCTGCATTCGCTGCTAGCTCACATTTCCCCTTTTCCAACTCCTAAACTCATTTTTTTTTCCCTGTCCTTCCATACCACCAGTAACATTTTGCATCCTTAAGAGAGTAAGTTAGCATTTAGTTAATTTTGTGACAATACTAGGAGTATATGAAGAAGGTTCTTTTGTAGGGTAAGTACTGATCACCTTAATCACAATAGTTGTTACCTCCTCTATAATGACTGAATTTCTTGGGTTTGATTTTTTTTTTTTTTGATTGCAAAAAGTCTGTATATCTTCAGGCTAAATAACTTATATTGCTACTCCATTAGCTCTTATAAACAAAGTGGGTCAAGGCTCCAAATGGCAAACTGTTACAGTACATTAAATAGGAAATTCCACTGGTAATTCAATAGCTGGCATTTTTTCTTTTGAATTGGTAAATCAATATTGCAGAATATACTTTAATGAAATAGTGGTCCTTGGATAAATTTTGACTTGGAAAGTGATTTCCACTTAAATGTTTTCCATCCATCAACACTATCTTTAGAATTAGGTCTCAATTATCGTTTTACTTTTCTATTAATATAATAGCAATCAACTGTGACGTGTTTTGAATAGTGACTACAAGATCTTGATGTTTTAAGGCAGCCACATACCCTGATTTCTTTTGTCACTTTTCTGTGTCTTCTTGATTTCTTGTCCTTGTGTCTTGTTCTATTGTGGAGAAAATATTTCCATTTAAAATGGAAAAATGTAATTCACATTAGGCATAAAAATTCACAAATACAGATGTTTGACCTTTTTTCTTTATTTTCCTGACATGTTGCAGAGGGACTGGGAATGTACACTAATGGGACAGTAAGAAATGATATATTTTCTGAAATAACTCATAAAATTCTATAAAATTATTGTTACTTCATGAAAGTATATATATCTTCTTAAAAGTGGAAGCATCATAGATAAAATCTGCCAATGAATGTAAAAGTAAAATTGGAATAGCTGTAAGAAAAGCATAGCTAGTTGAGCAAAATACAGTGAGTATTCTCAAATCCAGAGCAGCCTTGTGGCAACTCAATCAAACAGAGGGGCCAATTATTTAATCTTCCATCCTGCAAAACACTCTGCAGGTAACTGGAAGTGTATTCAGGATAGAGATTTTACATATTTTGGTCTGGTTTTATGAAATTCAGAATTATGAACTATTTGAACAAAGGAAGTTTAAAAACTGAGATAATAGTTCCACAGGAGATTCAAGCACTTCCAGTCTTTTCAATAGAAATTTGATTATTTTAAAAAATTTCTTTCAAAATAGAATTCTAATGCAATTTGTCTTGGAAACAACTAAACATGCCATTTTAATAATGTCCAATTCTCTTGTATTCCTGAGTTAAGAAAATCCTGTTAGAATGAAGTCAAATCATTTACATGATGTCATTTTGAGTTCTGCATTTGGATTTACATTATGGTAGAAACATGCAGTTTATATATATATGAGCTTATATGCATACACATATACGAACACATATATATGAGCTTAGGCGTGGCAAAGCATGATTCAACATTGCCAGAATGAAATGCCCAAATGTTGCGGTTTGATGGAGAGGCAAATTTGGTAAGAGATGAATCCCCTTGCAATCCAACTGATCCTCAAAGGTTAGAGGGACTTTGGGGTGGCTGGACTCATCTCTTAACAGGGACACCAAATACTGTGTTAGCTCTACGCCCAACTCTGCCAGTACCGGATTCACTAACAGTCTGCTGACCAATCCAATCCAGTCCAATCGCCTTCCTAGGAGTGAATCGAGTTCCCAAATAGTGTGATCAACTATAAGCTCAACTCTAGCAGTATCGGATTCACCCATTGTCTGCTGACTGTAGGTCCAACTGCCTTCAAAACAAGTAGTCGGGTTGACGAATAGCACAATTTATTCAAATGCGACGTTTGGAAAACAGGTTTCAGATGTCTCCATAGGAAATTCTCTACTATAGTGTGGGGTTCTTAGCTAGTGCCCAGTGTACAAATGCACAATCATCCCTCACCCAGAAGATGGGAGAGGGCTCTCAATCTTGAAGAGTCTCCTCAGGCAATGTCCTGAACCGAGGGGACGAAAGGGCTTCAGCCTGCCAACTGATCCAGAAGTTACAACGAGGTCTTCCCTATGTGGCTTATCAGCTGCACGGTACCACCAGGTTGCCACCTCTGCAGGGGTACAACAGAGTTTGGCCCTGGTGTTTTCACTCCGCTCCACCTTCCATTCACTTGTCGTCTGCACAGCACCATCAGGTTATCCCCTCCACAGGGAAGCCAACAAAGTTTGGCCATGGTGTCTCCATTCTGCTCCACTCTTCATTTACTCTTGTTAGTATGTGCTAGGAGGGCAGATTGTGTGGCCAAGGGAATTGTGGAGAGGTAGATTCTGCACATACCAACCATCCTGGAAGTGGTAACTGTCTCTCACCTCAAGCAAGCCTCTGTAATGCTGTAACTTCTGTTAGGCTCTAGTTTTCTCTAAGTTCACCTTTCTTGAGCAATTCTCTCACACCAAATGGTCCTTTTTTTTTTTTTCTTTTTTTGTCATAAAAGTATTCTTACAAGATGTTTCCATATTGGTGAATCTGTAATACTTACAGAAAGCTTAAAATAATCAGACTGAACTGCCACAATATTTATCCAGCTATATTTTTTCTGTTATCTGTGCCACTTTATAGCCATATGTTTCTGAGTATTACATTTAAATACACACCGATGGAAAAAAAAATGTTCATCTCCTTTTTTTAATAGACATACTATTTGAAAATAATGACAAATTCTCCCACTAGTTGTTTGGATGCACTAGTTGTGCATCCAATAAATTGTTTACAACTTTACCTAATATGTGTGCTTTGCAGTCCTTTGGCTTCATACAAAAAATGTTTGCAGATCTGTAAAATATGTAATAATTTCTATTTTTAAACATCAAAGCTTTCCCAATCAATTACAAAGAATTCTCATCTTCAGATTTTATTAATTTAGAGACTAGCACTCTATGACAGTGCAGTGTGATGAAGACTGGGTATAGCAGTCTACTTCAGTTAGTCAGAGCTGCCAAGTTTTATTCCTTTTTTTTTTCCTTATGTTATTGAGCATTCTAAAATGTGAAGGTGTTTCTAGTACATTGGATATGTGCTCCTCTTTATTCTTGTCTCTGTAAATGAAAGATAAACAAAGATATGGCATGTGAATCAGCCACTGATATGAAAACCTAAACTAAACCCTCTCCAAAAGCAAGAAATTGTTTGATTTAGCAACTGAAAAATCTGTAAATGATGTGTGTCTTATAGCTCAATGTTTTTACAAATAATAGTCCTAAAATATTTTCACCCACTTTAGCAGATATCATTTCCAGATCATAATTATGATTGATATCATTTAAGCATAAGACTAATGGGATGCCTCTAGTTGCTAGGAAAATGCATGCAAACTGGGTCAGTGCAGCAATATGCTAGACACTAAGTCTTCATTTTATAAATACTTTAGATTTCAGAGGATTTTTCTTGTGTTTTTGCTAAAAATCTATTGTAATACTCAGATGAAACAATTATGCAAGATTTAGTTCAGTCAGGCAGACATTTGTTTGGAAGATCGGGTAACCTTTGGGACAACTAACAGTTTGTGATCTGCAGACTCCTGAGCTCATTCTCAATCACTGTAATATTGGCACATGTAGTCCAGCGCTATAACATTATTAGAAAATAGCTGGCAAGCACAGTATTGTAATTCAATGAGAGCAAAATAATTACCTAATATGAAGCTTTGATCAAAATCAGAAGATAAAAATGAATCTCCTAGAAAGTGTTTTCCAGCAGTAAGTCTTGATATTTTGAAAAACCTTTTCCAACTATCTGGACTTCTCACTACATACTCTTAATTTGTGTTTGATCATTTCAGTCATAAATGGAATAAATTCCTCTGGTAAAAATAAACAAACAAGTAGAGATTGAAGCGTGAGAAGTTTGTACGTTAAAAAGTTTCACTCTCTTCAGCAATAAAAATTATTGTCTTTGTGAGAAGGAAACAAATGAAACCAGTGGTGATGCTTTTCAAGACAGAATGTGACAGTCAGATTACAAATTGGAAACTTGTTTCTCTAAAGAAATCATTTAGCAAGCATCTCACGTCTCACTTCGATCTGGGTTATCACATCTATGGGACATAAAGCCTGACATTTTTCTCTGTGAGTTGTTTTGCCATGAGATCGATCTTGTTCACTCACTCCATATAAATTATCTGAGCTACACATCAATTTGTGAATGTGTACTCAAGTTAAGAAAGATTAAGGGGACTCTGATTTATATAATACCATGGGATATCAGAAGTTCAGTTTGAAGTAATTACAAAAATGGTATTTTTTAAAAAATATTTTATAGACATTGCCTGGAAGTAAAATGCATACAATGAATAACAATACAATCATTGTTTAAACCTCTTTGATAGCGCAAATTACCGGAAATAGAAATACTTTTCATATATTAAGGAGGCATTTTGAAAAAGGACTATAATAAAAGGTTTACAGATTTCACTATTTAGATTGTAATAGTTGCCAAGACAATGCTTCTACTTCTACTCTTTAAATTACTACAGGAAATGAAAATGCATTTAAGCACTTAAGATTTGATATATAAATATATTAGCCATGTTTAGGAAGGATCTTTGCATAGTTTCTTTGGTAAAAGTAGAAAAGTTTGATTTCACATAACTTATAATATTTTTATTTTCTTTTTTATTTGAAAGTCTTGTGCCTTATCGTTCTCACCTCACAAGCACCCACTAAATCAAAAAAGGGTTGGAGGTGTGAAAGAACTGTGTTATTCTCTAAACCAATAAGTAGACTGCACTGCAATTTATTTTATTTCAACAGAAAAAATGGTGGAAACCTTTTACAAATGAAGTGCAGATGTTAGATCTGTCTGGAACAGGTTTCCAAAAAAGTCTAGGCCTAGGAACTTATTTGAAAAGGCATATTTGATCTGATTTGGCACTTTCACTACATTCAGTGAACTGCCTGATGCATGTTTTTTCAATCTTCTCTACATAACTTGTTAGACAAAATAGTGCTGAAATATTACCCAGGACAATTTAGCTGCCATCTAGATTATTGACAGTTGTTACCTATGAGAATTTTGGATAAGATATCTAAGTATTACAGTATTTAAGTAAATACTTATAACTGTGATATAAGCTTATGCACCTCTTTCCAAATGCTATCACAGGGTTGATTGGGGCAGGGAAAGGGAAAAATGTTATACGACTTCCATTACAATAAACAGGCTAAGCACATAGGCTTGAAGGACAATTGGCTGAAATCCTGCATACAGATGATAAAAACATGATTAATAAAGTATTTACAGAACAAATATAACTCAAGGGATAGCAGAAAATAATAAAGATGGGAAAACAACACTACTGCTTTAAGAAGGAGGTGTTCTGGATTCTGGATCCCTAAGCATTATGGATGTTTTTGAAGAAACTTCAGCAGAAATCTATTTTAAGCCAAAATGTGAAGGTGAGCAATGTAATGAATGATAGAATTCTGAATGTTTGGGGTTTGTTTGTTTGTTTAGTTGTTTGTTTGCTTAGTTTTTTGTTGTTGTTTTATTTTCGCTGCACAAAGACTGTTTGGGAGTAACATAAAGAGTTACAAAAATCATAGAAATGATTAAAGTGTAAGCAGTGCAAGAAAAGAACAGCAGTTGGCAGATTTTTTTTAAAAAAAGACATATTCTTGAAGTTGCATGCATGGTAAGAGTATGTACTAAGTAAGTGCCCTACATCCAGTGTATCCCTATTCTGTAGTCACTGTAGTGTGGGAGAAAAATAGCTCCATGGAAAGTACTATTATTTATCACTCATTTTGAGCATAATTTTCAATATCCGTGAACTCTGAACTGTTCTATCTGGAGTGATAGTGATACAATGTTTTCTACTTTGTAGCCATAGCAAATCGATGTAAGAAAATGATTTCTTCCTTGCTTACTCCAGCATCTTATAAAACCTAATATGTTCCTTATTATCATAAGATATTCTACTCACTAGTACATCAAAATTGGATTTTTTTACATCAGGAGTGGATAATAATTTAACAATTTGGGATTTTTTCTCAAGGAGATCTCAAAGTGATCGAATTTTCTTTGTAAAGCTAAGGCACATTTAAAAGAGTATTGTGCTGATATTGGTGCTGTCCCAGCATTTAATTTACATGTCTTTGGTGCATATTGTTACCTAACCTCTCTTTCCCAAAAGGTAAAAGCATAAATTGCAAAGCTGCAATTCTCATACTTACTTCTGTCATGGGAGTGGAAAAAAATATATGAATAGAGAAAAAAGTTACACTATTCATCATATTATGATTCTTTCCTGTCTCTTCTATCCATTTCCATTCATATTCTGAAGCAGCAGAAAATACTAAAGGAGGCTTACAACAAAAAAAAAAGCTTCAAATAATCTAATGAACAATGAAAACACTTTTTATTTACTCTTCTCTCTTCATTCTTTAAAAACATGTCCGTTAATACTGCATTTTCCCAAAGTATTAAATAAGCCATAGGGAGAACTTTAAAACTATGCCAGGCAAACTCTCAATATATTTTTCAACAATTTTCCTTTCATCCTCAACTGCTCTGAATGTTGTCAGAACTATCGGAAGACAGTTTCCCTTAGTCACACAAAATACAAAGCATCATTCTGTTTGCATGAATTTGCACAACTTCCTGGATTTATAGCATTGGTTTATAGATTCAGGGAGTAGAGGTAAGGTTTTTTGTTTATTTGCATTTGTTTTGACTGATCTTGTGCTCCATATCTCACAAATTTTCCTTAAAAAGTGGCTAGCTGTGGACAGTTCACCTCTGTATAATAACCATAGCACTGCTATCATTTTGACTCCTTCCTTCTAACTCTTCAATCTGACCTCACATTTCTCAGACTATTACTGTGCAATGACACAGCACTTTTTCAGCTCTGCTTTAATTTATTAGATAGTCTAAAATTAATTACTATTTTTAATATCACCTTAACTTTAGGTAGGCCTGGGTCACAAACTAAAGGCCAGATTAGTGTGAATAATCTCTCTGCTGATAATGAGCTCATTACAGGTTCTACATATACAGATATATGTATATGCATATGTACACACATATATATGCATACATGCTGTAAGAACACATTTACATGTTTTATATTTGTCAAAATGATCAATATGAATTTATATAAACACATATGCATGTATACATTTACATATATCTGTAAATCTTCTGAGTCAATCAGTTCCCTGACTTCTGCACTTAATATCACTCTGTATATGACTACTTTATTTTGCCATCTCTTTATGCTATTGACTCTTTCTTCACTGTCTACCTGACCATGTCTGCTCAAAGTTTTTTTTAAAGCATCAAGTAAGCCAGCTAATAGAGGGAGATGAGAAGCACATATATGGGAAGAGAGATCTTTCAGTAGGACAAGGTGGGGTTCACCCACAGAATGTATAAACTTTGAGCCCCCATATTTGTTTATGTGAACTCAAACTTTAAATGATTCATCTCCTTCAACAAAATTCCAGGAAAAACTCATACAAAATATTTGTGTCTTGAGGTTATTCTGAATTTCCAAGGGACTGGTCTCTCCTATACATATTTGGCACAAACTTCTTCGCTGAGAGATAATGTGTGCTCTGTCTATAGAATCTAGGCTTCAGAATGAATATAAGAAAATTATTAGATTACTTTCTGCCTGATTTAGTTGCATGAGTTAAAAAGTTGGTGTTTTTCTAAGGAAAATTCTCATCAGAGTACTATTCAAAATTTCCTAGGAAGTAGCGGATACAAAGTCTTTCTATTCCTGTGAGAACAGTATAACAGTATCAAGAAAATTCCTAACAATGTGACACAGTCAATTGTTTATGCTGTGCCTGGTGTCACAGTTGTTGTTCTCAAGCCTGCTGGAAATTACAAACCTGACTGACACGTAACTTCTTCATTAAACCATTCCCAGACACCAGAACATGGATGCCCCCCATGGAGTTTGAATACTCTCATGACATTATTCAAATTAAAAAAAAATGATAATGATAATAAAAAGTTGAATATTTTAAAGAGAATACATGCCAGTTTTCAGCAGCAACTTATTTTATTTACTCTGTCTAGTTGTAGGATTTGCCACCTGAGACTTAGCGGGGTCAGGATTTCTGACCTTCCCTGTCTAATACAATGAAAGAGATCTTGTAATATTGGCACTTGTTGGCTTTAGGATGTAGAACAAGGTACAAGGTTTCCTGGGGTGATGTTCTTTGTTCCTCCTTAGTAACTGACCCTATGGATCAGTCTATGGTGGCAGTTTGCCTTTCCTTAGCCATGGTACTTCTAAGGGAGAGTTTCTTGAGCTACTCTACGTTGTACTTTTGTAGACACTTTGATCATAAATCTAGGTTATTCTATACTTATTGATAGTTTAAAGATTCCTGATATTCCTTTCTACCCTATTTTGTCCCATCTCTACTAATTTCCAACAATTTCTCTGCCCTTTTCTGATCATTGAAAGTTCCATAAAAAAGTCTCTTGGGCCTCCCCCTTTAGACTGCTGATATCACTTCAAAGCGGAAAGACTGAAGTATATTAACATGTTACTATGCCCTTATGTTACCATGTGCTTATAGATCTCAGTTTGACTCAGTTGTGAATTATTTCTATTCTATAAATGCTCACTATTGCATGTTTCATAAAGAATGTGAGAAAGTTTAATAGTATAACATAAGGCAAGCAGATAAAAAGAGGAGCAGGGGCTCAGCAGAACAAAACAGAATGAGAAACATAGGGTCTGCCACCTGTAGGGAATAGAACAAAATGCCCTTTTTAAAATAAAAAAAATAACAATAATGATGATCTGAAGATGACTGTGCAGAGTGTGTTCAATCCAAGAATCCACTTGAGTTTTGGGAGCGGAAGGGTAATTAGTCCTGGTGAACTGCAGACTAATCATGAGGCAGCAATGTGCCCGTATGGTCAAAAAGGCCAGTCCTAGAACCATAGAATCACAGAACCATTATGGTTGGACCTTTGAGATCATCAAGTCCAACTGTAAGCCCTTCAACTCCATGCCTGACAAACCATGTCCCTAAGTAAGTGCCTCATCTACACATTTCTTGCTAGGGATTTTGTGCCAGGAATGGTGACTCCACCACTTCCCTGGACAGCCTGTTCCAATGCTTGAAAACTCTGTGTAAAAATGTTCCTAATGTCTAACCTGAACTTCCCTAGCACTACTTGAGACCATTTGAGACCTCTTGACCTATCCATAGTTACTCTGGAGAAGAGATCGACCCCCACCTCACAACAACCTCTTTTCAGGTAGTTTAGAGATAAGGTCACTTCTGAGCTTTCTCTTCTCCAGACTAAATATTCTCAGCTCCCTCTGCTGCTCCTCATAAGGTCTGTGCTCCAGCCCCTTCACCAGCTGTGTTACCCTTCTTTGGAAAAGCTCCAGTGTCCCCATGTCTTTCTTGTAGTGAGGCCCCAAAACTGAACACGGTATTTGAGGTGCGGTCTCACCAGCTCTGAGTGCAGGGCAATGATCACTTTGCTCGTCCTGCTGGCTACACTGTTCCTGATACAAGCCAGGAGGCTGTTGGCCTTCTTGGCCACCTGGGCACACTGCTGGCTCATGTTCAGCTGGCTGTTGACCAACACTCCCAGATCCTTTTCTGCCACACAGCTCTCCAGCCGCTCTGCCTCAAGCCTGTAGCGTTGCATGGGGTTGTTGTGACTGATGTGCAGGACTTGGCCTTGTTAAACCTCATATGGTTGACCTCAGCCCATTCATCCAGCCTGTCCAGATCCCTCTGCAGAGCCTTCTTATCCTGAAGCAGATCTACTCTTCCTCACAGCTTGGTGTTGTCAGCAAATTTACTGGGGATGCGCTCAATCTCCTCATCCAGATCGTCGATAAAGATATTAAAGAGGACCGGCCTCAACACTGACTCTGGGGAACACTTCTCGTGACCGGTTGCCATCTAGATATAACTCCATTCACCACCATTCTTTGGGCCCAGCCATGCAGCTAGTTTTTCCCCCAGCAAAGAGTACACCTGTCTAAACACAAGTTGCCAGCTTCTCCAGCAGAATGCAATGGGAGATGGTTCTCAACACTGACTCTGGGGAACACTTCCCGTGACCGGTTGCCATCTCCATTCACCACCATTCTCTGGGCCCAGCCATGCAGCTAGTTTTTCACCTAGCAAAGAGTACACCTGTCTAAACACAAACCGGTTGCCATCTAGATATAACTCCATTCACCACCATTCTTTGGGCCCAGCCATGCAGCTAGTTTTTCCCCCAGCAAAGAGTACACCTGTCTAAACACAAGTTGCCAGCTTCTCCAGCAGAATGCAATGGGAGATGGTGTCAAAGGCCTTACTAAAGTCTAAGTAAATCATGTCCACAGCCTTTTCCTCGTCCATTAGGTGGGTCACCTGGTTACAGAAGGAGATCAAGTTGGTCAAGCAGGACCTGCCTTTCATGAACCCATGTAGTCAACACACATGCTGTGTGATCACCCTCAAGATGATCTGCTACATAAATTTCCCCTATGCTGAGGTCACCTGAGCTCAGGCTGATGGACCTATAGTTTCCTGGATCCTTCAGCGATCCTGGATCCCAACTCTTCTTGTAGATGGGTGTCATAAAGTATCCTGTGTTAGAAGGAGCCACATATAAAGTACATATATCTTAGTATGAAGAACTCAGATAGAAACTACCTCAAAAAAAACAGGATTCTAAAAAAGTATTTTAGAAGTCTTGGTGGATCATCGTTGAACATGATCTTGCAGTATGAGGCAGTAACAAAAATAATCAGTATAATCCTTATATAAATAAGGATTTGTCAAATAGGAGCAGAGGGGTTATCTGGGTTTTGTTTGTTTGTTTGTTTTCACCTTTCTTTTTGACATGATAAATGACAACTGAAATATATCCTTTTCAAAGGCCTGAAAGTTAAAAAGGACATTGATGAATAGTAGAGGACTCAGAGAATTAAATATAAAAATGGAAATCATTTCTAAAAATGGAATTCATTTTCTTTAGCTCAACAAAAAGAAGTTTACTGATAACTCGATACATAGAAAAATAAAAATACAATCACGGTGGCTTCTGCAATCTAGCAGATGAAGCAATAACAAAATCTAGCAACTAAAGTTTTAGGTTATGAATAAAGCAGAATTTCACAAGGAATTTCAACAATCATTGGAAGAACTTACCTAGAAAAGTAGTGCAAAGTTCATATCACAGTGAGAGGGTGTTTTTTTTTTTTTTAACCTTTTCTCTTTTTTATTTTTCTTTTATTTTTCTTCTTCTTCATTTTCTTCTTTTTTTCTTCTCTGGAAGAGATGTGTATTTCAAATAGAAATTAATTTAGTTACTCCCAATAGTCCATGTTACGCAAGAGTTATAGTATATGATCATAATGGTGATTTAAGAATTTCATCTCCTAATGTATATAAGGCTGTTTAATAATGATGGCATTTGCATTCTGTATTTTTAAGTTTTGTGTCTCTTCTGTTGACTGCAACGTGTAGGTTACTTGCTGAATATTAGCTGAAGCAGGTAAAGGTAAAGCTTTCACAAATGGTCCTTCATTAGTAGCACTCATGACAACATGATTTATTGGTATACCTTAGAGTAGAAGGTCTGATTAGCTGCTTGACTTTGACATACTATCTTTTTACCCATGGGATCTCTGAAATTTACTTTCACACATTTTCTCTTCTCCAGTCAAGTTGTATGAGATACCTGATTTATTCTCTTTGGCAATCATTGTATTAACTTTGCCATGTCTAACCATATAAAACAAATTCAGACATTTTATATGAAATAACTTCCTGATAATGTCACTAAAATGACTACTAACATACTTTTTTATTTTCCCTATGTTTTGGTCTAAATTTCTGTCATCTGTTTGTTAATTCATCGTTTCTGACAAAGAAGTTGTTGAATCTTCGTCCTTGGAGAGATTCAAAACTAGACTGCACAAAGCAGCTTGATCAAAGTTGGTCCTGCAGAGAGCTGGAAATGCTTTCTAGAGATCCTTTCCAAACTAAATTATTCTATGACAGTTTTATGGAAAGTTTACGGAAGGAAAGTTTATTGGCCAAAGTCAGACTACCTCTGTGTGCTGTGCATTTACATCCTGAGCATCCTATATATAGGATACTATAAATAAGCCAGGTTCACCATCGATGGGTTTAAGAAGAGTGACTAATTCTGGACAGACTTCAAATAATAGTCATCAGATGAGTCGCTTCAGAAAACTGTCTGACTGGCATTCAGATCTGAAACCAAGAAGATGTAAATTTTTTTAAGAATTATTATTAACCGATAGTACTTTTTTACCATTCTAGATATTATATAAAAACATATACATACACTATATATATATATGTGTGTATGTGTGTGCATCACATAATGGTCTTCTTTGCCCTCTCACTGCTTTCCAGTACTATTGATTCTAATTCTGATAAAATACTAGAGTAAAAAAATAATGATAAATAGGATAACTTTTAATTTACATTGTATATCAAATTGTTAAATATATTTTTTGTGAGATTCTGTGAAGTCAATGAAATGATTAATTTGACCTCTTTCATCTATGATTTCAAGAGTTAATTGAGTTAACTATGATTTCCATCATGGTTAATTTCCTTTGTCACCAATGCTTTCATTAGAAACATATTTGCCTATTTTGTACACTGTACATTATACAACCCTAGGTGGCTGGAAATTTTTTGTATCTCACTGGGTTTCTGTGACTTTGGGCTTTGCCTATTTAGACACAAAGACACAAGGAAACTGATCTGCATTTAGGGTATATTTGCATAATTCTACTTCAGTGGCAGCAGATATATGAGACAATCCCTCACAGAGATTTGGGATAGAGGTCTTATTGTAGTTACCGATTGAACTGGGAAATTTTAGAAAAATTATCTAGGTGGAGCACCTTTGTAGTTCTGGCTCTATGGCACTTGGAGCTCTATTTCCTAATGCTACCTCACTAGAAAGTGCTGAGTTCTCAGAAGAATTTAGACAAAATCATGATAAAATCAATGGAGTACTCCAGTGGAGTACAAAACTAAAGGTAAAATCTAACCTTACAAAGATAAAGAGATAGTCTTCACACCTATAATAGGGACAACTCGGTGACTAGCACATACAATTTTGCTAATATAAATGAAACATATCACCAGACTGTTGAACAGCATAACTGTCACTTGAGGTCCTTCAAATCGTCGATTTTAAGACTGCCCATTTTCTCATGCTATACTGGCTCATGTTTTTAGCACAATAAGATTTTGACTTGCTCCGTCATGGTACCTAAATCTTATCCTTTATATAAATATTGAGGCAAGGAAATACTTAGAATTCTGAGAATCATTTAATATTTAATTTAAATTTGAGTAGTTACAGAAGTAATAGTGTGAAGATTAAGACATGAAAATTAAGGACTCAAACACTTAGCAGAAATTAGGTCGCTCCTAGTGATGAGATCCATTTATTCCATAAGATTCTTCCCATAGAATGCTGTATATAATTGACATTCTGAAATGATCAAGGACCTTCTGAGGTCTTTTCTAACCTTAATTATGCTAAGTTATCAATATTTTTTATGATCCAGAGATATCTCTGACTTCCATGTTGCATATATCCCTTTATCTTTGTCTGCTGTCTTGCTGTAAGCTACACATGCCTATATTATTGCACTAGAGAGAATTTTACTGCAGGGTAGGGTGAAGCCTGCACTGCAGTGAAGCCTAGGATTTTCAGGTTACTGAGAAGAGAAGCAAAGACATATATTTCAAAGTTTTGAAAGACAGGAATGATAAAAAGCCTTTTGAATGCAAACTGTATTAAACTGTAAAAGAGAAGGGAAATTATTTTTTTCCCCTGTTATTATTCCTAACTCCTATGTAGCAAATTTTTAAAATATAATAATTTAAGGATGACTTCAGTCATTAAGTCTCTCACTGCAGGAAGAACATAAAATAGAATATTAAAAACCTAGCTTTAGATATTGAAACTTATTATTGAGAGTATTTTTAATAGTAGTTTGGGAATCTCAGCAATCGATATTTATTAAAGGGGAAAAAGGTCAAGCTAAAGTGTGAGGACAGTAAGGGATTTTTCCCCTGGTAATGTAAGCGTGTTCATATGATGGAGTGTCTAAATGACAAGCTGTCTCTTCGAGTTCACAGAATCTGGCTGAATATACAGTTAATGGGTAGAAGACATAAAGTAACCTCAAGAAATATCAGATTTAGTTTTAAAACAATCTTTTTATATATGCCCTGGAAAAATGAACGACAGCTTTATAAGCTTACATGATGCAAGAGGAAAGCAGCTGCTAGAAACCTGGGCTTCCTTCTCGTGGTTGTTCGGCATTTTAAAGGTCATATCCCAAAGAATGTTCTAGCTTTATCAGCTAGAGTTCCTTGTAGGGGGATAAACTCAGAGTAGCTCCACCTATGGATATGACACAAATACTCTGTGGAGTGGAAATAGAAAAGGACATCCAGTCCCATATATCGACTCAGTCAATAAGCAATCAGATTACTCCTGATGTTCCCCTCTCAAACCTTGCTGTCTGTCATCTTCCCTGTTCAGTACCTCACCATCTCTATTATGTTCTATCTGGATCATAAGATTCAGGTCTATCTCCCCCTATAAGTATTCTCTTCACTTATGAAAGAAGAGATTAAGGCAAGGGACAAGCGGGGCAAGCTTCAGGGCAAAGGACAAAACATAAGGTAAATTTATAAAACAGTATTTGTTTATTGCATTTTTTCCTTAGCAAATGGCTTCCATAAGGATTTGCAATTAAATTGCAAATATGCCCCTTTTGATACTTTTTCTGTCATTCAAATGATAAGAAAAGGCATACTGATTCTTGTTCCATTCCTCTCTTGTATAAAAATCACATTATTACAGATGTTGGCAAAGTGTTGGCAAATTCCTTTACCATAAAACAGATTATGTAGAAAATAGAAATGATTTTATCTACCTCTATCTCACTCATAATATTTACTATGATGCAAAATTAAAAGTCTTGTGCTATGCATATGCCTTTTGAGATGTCTGTTAAAAACAGTTGTCATACTACAAAGTTACAGTATCTCTTATGAACTTTTTCGCTTGTTTTTTTTTCAGTTAATCTTCCCGTAAAAGTCATTTGATTGACTTAAGACATCTCTTCACTTTTAACACCACAGAATAACTTCAGGGCCTTTTATTCAAGTGTCTTTTCTTACTTATGGTGAGATAGTATTTATGGGAGAAGCTGCAACAAGTATTGTTATCAAATTCCTTTATATTTGTCTGTTCTTTTGTAGCCTCTGTATAACAGTTGTATTTCAATAGAAGAGCTCAAATACATATGTTCGCATGGGCAGAGAAGAATTATCATCACAAAGATGATATTTAAAAAACTTTGCCATACATGTATCTAATATATTCTCTGCAGTTAAACTACATTTCAAATTTGAATTTGTTTGTATAACATTAGGTTTTGAGTTGCTCAAGACAAAGGATGTCTTGATCTTCCCTCTAGAAAGAAGAATATCCTGCATTGTTACCCCATTTTTTGCTGTTATTAGCTGAACCTGAAACCTCTCTCAGGTTTGAAGACTTGCTAAAGTTGAAATTCCTTGCTCAGGTGAGCAACTAGCATCAGTACTTGGGATAGAATCTGTATAAAATTTATATTTTTAAGACTATTGCAGTTTGAAAGGTGGGGAGTGAGTGTAGGGGAGGCTAATTTGATAAGAGATGAATCCCCTTGCATTCCAGCTGATTCTCAGAAGTTAGGGTAACTAAGGGTGGCCAGACTCCTCTCTTAATATGGATATCAAGTACTATGGTACGACTCTGGCACTACTGGTTTAAAAAACAGTCTGTCAAGTGGAGGTCCAGGCGCCTTCTGAACAAATAGTCAAGTTCATGAATAGCATGATTTATTCAAATGCAACTTTTACAAAGCAGATTTTGGATGTCAGTACAGGAAATTCTCTACTGCAGTGTGGGATTGCTACAGATGTGCAATCATCACTCACCTCAGAAGATGAGAGAGGGGTCTCAGTCTCGAGGAGTCTCCTCAGGCAGCGTCCCAACTCAAGGGAAGGGTTTCAGCCCATCAACCGATCCAGAAGTTATGGTGGAATATTCCCTCCAACTTTTTCCCTCCTTAGTTCACCCTTATATATATTTTTGTTGAATCTAGGTGGAGCTTGAGTGACTTTAGTAATCCTTACTTTTGTTATCGGTGAAAAAGTCTCTTGCTTTCATTTAAAGGTACAGCAAGTTGCAAATATCAAGAGTATGCTCTGTGGGGAGTGGTCATACTTTGGAGGAGAGTAACTTTTGGTATGGAGGTGTGCATTGGCATTATAATGAGATTATAATGAGGGAAGTTCAAGCAAAGTTCATCCAAAATGACAGATTTGCTACCATTCCTGGCTCAGCACCGGACATCTTATTGTATATTTCCCATGGGACAGCTACTGTGGGGTTTATCTGCAGCACAGCACAGGGAGTGCAACAGAGTCTGGCTCCAGTGTCTTCACTCTGCTCCACTCTGCATTACTCCCCTTTGCAGCTGCTAGGAGGACAGATTGTGCTGCCTAGGGAATTCCCCTTTTCAGCTGCTAGGAGGACAGATTGTGCTGACTAGGGAACTGTGGAGCAGCAAAGTCCACTCATACCAAACCATTGTGGAAGTGGCAACAGTGTATCACCCCAAGCAAGCTTACGTAATGCCGTAACTTCTACTAAGCCGTAGTTTCCCCCCTTTCAAGCAATTCTTCCACAGACTCTTGCACAAGCTTGCTGAAATCCACTGTAGTGTGAAAAGATTCATATTGTATAATCTGCATGAACTTTATAACCCAGAGCCAGG